>OX463759.1:47306042-47765251 GCA_949824845.1 Rhingia rostrata
AACGTCAACTCTGAGCATTACCTAGTTTCAATCTAATTGGGATCAATTTTGTAGTTAAAAAGTCTTATTGTATCGGGGTTTTCAACAGGGATGTTACAAAAGTTGAGCGACAAGGACAGCAAACGACGCCATATTTCTTGCCGCTCTTTTGACATTTCTCTTCTGTATGGTTTGCCATTTCATGGTGGAAAGATATACGATCCAACAACGAGTCGAAATTAATAAAATTTACAACTGAAATTCGGAGTCAGTGGCCTCAACGTTAAGAGCACTACGTCCAATTTATGGTCGTCATAATCGTCATAGAAGATCAACAATTGAGTGTCTAGTGGAAAAATTTGAATCCACAGGCACAGTACAAAATGTTCCCGTGCCAGTGAGACAAAGAAGTGCCCGTAGTGTCGAGAATATTGCTGCCGCTGAGGCTTCAGTTGACGAAAGCCCAAATGTGTCTCTCACACGCATTGCATTGAAAAATAATCTTCAGCGATGGGGCTCATTTCTGGCTGAATGGCTTCGTCAATAAACAAAATATGCGGTATTGGTCAGGCAACAATCCACACGTACTCCACACGAGTCATCATTGCATCCCGAAAAAAATAAGGTTTGGTGTGGTTTATGGGCCGACGCCGCTCTTATTGAAAAACCCGATATATATAACAATAAGACTGATCCATTCTTGTTTATCAACCATCAAAAATGTGTCCATGATATTTTGATGTTGCAAAAAAAAAACTCTCCGAAGAAGCTAATGACAAGACGCTGGAACCGCAAACCAACCATCCTCAGGACGTGTGCTTTGTCAGAAGATGGAAAGGAGAAAGTTGTCATAAAAATATTTTTAAATCAAATGCGAGTTAAGAATTTCAAAGCTGAAAGCTAGCTATACATTAGCAGTAGTTAACAAAACATTCAGAAAAATTATTTATAACTTGAAAACGGCATTAATAGCAGCTGCTAGTTGGAGATAATAACTGGAGTGTTATATGTTAGTAAGCCCGGTCCTTAGCGCTTTCTACTTGTGAGCGTCACTTCTTCTTCTTGAAAAGCCGGTTTCTTCCCATGTTCTTTTCCTAAAGAGCTCAATGGTGGCTCTCGTCTTCATCTGCAGCTTAGCATTGTAGGCCTCGTTCTTGGCTGTGAGCATCTGTTGGCATTACTCATCAAAACATGGGTTTCTTGCTGGTGGGATCGAGAAACAATGCACACTAGTTGCGGCTGATCTAATGGCTTGCTGTCATCGTTTCCATTGTTCTACTAAAGATGCTTTCTCTTCCTACCGTTGCGTTAAAATTTCCCAGCACGATTTTAATATCATACTTCGGTAGTCGCTCAAGGGTTTTGTCAAGGAGCTCATATAAGCAACCCTTAGCTATATCATCTTTTTCCTTCGTTAAGGCGTGAGCGCATATCAAGTCCAAATTCGCCAACACAAGTCTGTTGGTGGATTGTTACAATGCGTTCGCTAAAGTCATACAGTCATATAGAAAATACGCATCCGAATAGTAACTGTATCTGCTTACTATAACACGGTCCGTAGAAGATGTCACAGTTTTTCATCCTCTTTTTGCCCGACCCAAAAAAAATACAAACTTTTGGCGCAACAGGCTCGTTAGTACCCAGTACTAATTTTCCTACTTAAATGGCGATACAGTACGGAATTAATCTGGGCCTCAATCAACATGCCTCTCTATTTAGCCTGGTCCTTAGCGCACTCCAAGTTGGTTGAGGTCGGTATCTACTTGTGCGAGCCACTTAAGGCGACCTCTGGCTGGGAATGGAAGATTCTGGTGTCCATTTGTTCCACATGTCCAAGCCATTTTAAATATCCAATGCGGAGTTTATTTTCCAGGAACATGTCACTATACAGCTCGTATAGTTCCTGGTTGAAGACCGAAGATTTTTCGCAGAATTTTCCTCTCGAATCGACTAATGATTTCTACATTCGCTTTTGATACGGTAGGTGCTTCAGCGCCATAGAGCAAGATTGAGGGCTTAACTACTAAGTGAGTGAGGGCTTAACTACTAAATTGCTTTCGTAGCCCGAAAAAACAACGGTTGGCTAGAGCAATTTGTCGTTTAATTTCTGACGAGATGTTGTCAGAGTTAACAAGGGAGCCTAGGTAGATAAAGTCCCATACTTCCTCAAAAGTCATAGCTGTCAGTGGTGACGTTCTGTCCAATTCGTCGATGTTGTGTGTCCTTTCGTTTTGAAAGCATATACTTCGTCTTGCCCTCATTTACTGCTAAACCCATTTTTGCCGCTTCCTTCTCTATACATATTTGCTTGCCGAACAAAAATACACTCGCGCTTTAACAATTAAATTTATAAAATAATTTTGGCAATTGCAAAATTGACGACCCGCACAATTTTAAATGTCAAAGAAATTCACCTCGCGTATTTGTTTACATGGGCGGCCGTCATGAAATTGTTCCTATTTGTGCAAAATGGCCGCTCCATGTACACACCGATAAAAATTTGAAATACGTAACCACGTAAACGCGACACGTAAGAAAATGGGTGATAAAGGGGAAGAGATCTTGAGATTGTCAACGAATGAAGTAAATAAAGTCTCGGACTTTCAACGGTCAGACGCAATGGTCTATTTATAAGAAACAGTCCGAAGCTGCTGCCATGACCAATTGCTAGGAGATCGAGGAAAAATCCATAGCGTTTACACTGGCTTTGCGTGGTTCAGCTGCGGATCTTTTGCAAACCATCTCCGTTGACAATCAACGCAACTACTACGCTATGGTGAAAGCAATCGAGATGTGGTTTGGTAATGACCACTGTTGATTTCCTACTGTCCGAATTGTGAAGCAAAAGAAAAACTCGTTCTTGAGTATCCTCCAACGGGAATGTGAAAAAAAAGAAACTAAATATTTATTGTTATAAAAATCTTAGTACAAAGAAATATATATACATATACCTAAAAATTAAAGTTTTTTACTCTTCTCTTCACAACTTCAAATCAGCTCAGCTTTCAGTAATAAAAGGTATAAAAGATATAAAAGATCCATTCACTTTCAGTGTTATAAATCACTGTGAATAGTAATATTTTCGTGGATGGTCATCGCATATCGTTGGCTGTGTTCAGTCGGTAACATTTCTCCCCCCCCGGTGAGGCGGGTGCTTCTGCTGCTGCTTCACAAACTGCATTGCCGATGTGAAGGGGATCGCACCAGCGACCGTTTAATATCCACACAGCAATGCATCCATTCGTGCTCGATATTTGACACTCACGTATGCATGGGCATAAAGCCGACAAGTAATAAACATATGAGTACACAATAAGCACGCGCCAGAAAGTGTATCATATGTTTGTTGCGAGCTCAGCATTAGAAGGTTGCTGCAGTGAGTTTGTTTGGATATTGGATTGTGCAAGATGGACAATTCACTGAATGTCCGGGCATTAACCCAAATATGCATATGAGGCAATCGAACAACGAGAGGTCAGCGATCGATGTACGATGGATATGTTCGATAGAACAAAAGAAATTGTATATAAATACCATACAAATTTATTAATAAAATCAGTCTTGAAACTTACTCTCGACTCTCAACCCTTTTTTTTCACTGCGGCCGTAACTGGCACATACTCTTTCGGCGAGCTGCGCCTTAAAATCAGTAGCGTGCTGCGCTTTAAACAGCTTAGGGCTGATACTCACCTGGTAGAAATTTACGACTTTACATGGCGATCTTGCCAGGAGTTCTACGACTCTACATGGCGATCCTGCCAACTTTACATGGCGATCTTGCCAGCTTCGCTTAGATTAAAATAGGCGAAGAGTGATGACTCCAAAAATTGTTCGGGCATCACCTATCCAGCGATACTCAAGAACGATGAAGCAGTCCTAGTACCCGATAAATTTTTATTAGCACTCGATATGGACGAGGGGACACTTAGTTTTATAGTAGACCATGAATATTTGGGCGTGGCGTTTAGAGGATTAAAAGGAAAGAAACTCTATCCAATTGTGTCCGCTGTATGGAGCCATTGCGAGATAACAATGCGATACATTGGCGGTCTAGATCCTGAACCATTACCCTTAATGTATTTGTGTAGGCGTGTGATACGGCAGAACTTGGGAAAAACGCATTTAGAAGAACGCATACAAGAGCTGCAACTGCCACACTCGATGAAAACATATTTATTACATAGGGACTGCAGATAGTAACATATATAGTTTTGACAATAAGAAATTTAAATTTTAACTGTAATGATAACAGTAATTTTAAGCTAAAAAACAAAAAAAACAACAACAAAAAAACACAAAAATATAAACGAAAAAATAAGAATAAATTATATATACACATATATGTATTTGTGTGCGTAAAAACGCGTACATTATGTATATATATATATACATTGTGTATATTAATAACAATTTTTAAATTAAAAATCTTTAAAAAACAACAAAATATATATAACAAATTTTATAGAATTCAAAAAAAAATATTTTTCATAATTTAATTTTTTTTTCTCAAATATGGGAAAGACCCAATGCAAAGCTGAAGAGGTCGTTATTAATAACAACGGTCCTCAACAGAACCAAATGGATGGATCCACCCATTTCGGCATTGACGTAACAATGATTATTATTATAATAGCCATTATAATCTGTCTTAAATTTATAAAAGATAAATTGCAAAAAACATTTCTTAGGACTGTACGTAAGCAGATCATTCAGCACAACGTTGCTTCCAGAAGAATGTCTGTTTGAAAGAATTATTGGACAAACATTTTTTTCTTCCTTTTCTTGTTTTCGTTTAATCAAAGTTTCCATTACCATTTTTGTTGACCAAACATTTTTTTGTATTTTCGTAGTTATCTGAATTAATGGACTTTAAACTCTTGGAAGAAGCTGTAGGGAAATTAAAAAATTGTTACCAAAGTTTAAAAAAATCTCCGAACCGTACTCGAAAACCCAAAGGGGCAAGCGAGAAATTAAAAGAAATATTAGCACTTTGGGACGATTTTATTATCCACTACTTAGCTTTTGACCAAAAGAGTTTGTCCCCTATAGAACTAGGATTTTTAGAACGGTTAACAACCGGTTAACAACCGAGGCAAAATCATATAGAAAAGAATCAGAAGAAATAGTAAACAACAATATCGATTTAGGAGATACCACCGAGGCCGACCTCGAAGAAAAGTTAAAAGCAATAAAAATATACTCTAAACCCAAATTCGAAATGAGTGAGTTCGATTTTAACACGGCGCAAAAGTTGCCCGTGCTAACTTGCGACACAGGTAGCAACCGAACTGAGAGTATAAGAGATTTCTTAAATAGCGTAGAATTCTACTACGACACTCTCAATGACTCTTCAAAAACTACACTCATAACATTTTTGCTAAAATGCAAAATAAAGGGAAAATCCTTAACGGAATTAGGGACCGTAAAAACGGAAACTTTTGCAGAACTAAAAACAAACTTATTAGCTAAATGCGGGGATAGAGATACTATAGAGAGTATCCAGGCTAAATTAGATCGGTCGCGTCAACGAAACAGACCGATGAGGGAATTCGTGTCAGAAGTAGAGCACTTAATTGCAAAAATGACCGAATTGGAGATAGGTATCCAAGGCGAAGGATCCAGGGAAACGTTAAAGGTAGCCAATGAACATAGAGGGCTAGCGTTCCTAAAAAAAGGAGTTAGTGACCGGTTCAAAATAATTCTCGATGGTGCGCGGCATACAAAAATGCAAGATGCTATCGAACATTTGTTGGAATTAGCTCCAAGTGCGGCACCCGACACGGAAACCATCCAATATGCCAACAACCCTCGATTTCCCCAAAGATCTTCGAATGATTATCCCAGCAATTCGTACCAAGCTAATTATAACCGTCAAAATACACAGAACTATCAAAACAATCGTAATTTCCAAAGACAACCCAACAATATCTATCAACCGAATTCGACCCAGCAACCACCTCGTTTCCATAATTACCGAGGTAACACGAATAATTATCACCCAAGGAATAATTATAATAATAATAACCCACAAAGACGGTTGAATAATAACTATAATAACGGTCCACGACAAGCAAACCATGTTAGAAATCAAAGACCACAAGGGAATAACAGAAATTATTCGCGAAACAATGGTGTATCAAACCAACATCGGAACAGTACTACCCATGATGAATACCGACAGGGAGAATCTATGTATATGATGAATAAGGGAAACGATCTACCCACCGATGGGGAAGCCGGCCAATCAGGGTGCAATCACTAAGCTTACTGCCACATATTGCAATATGTGCAGGGGGCATAGCAAACGGCCTATATGTCCAACTCAATGTTAATAACAGAACAAATATCAAATTCTTATTAGACACTGGTGCATCAATTTGTACAATAAAACAACAAATTATAGATCAACATATTTCAGTAAATACAGGCAATAGAACAACCATAATGGGTATTTCTGGCGAACTAACAACTATAGGTACATGTACCAACACACTTCTGTTAGGACAACATGAAACAGCCTACACTTTTCACGTTGTACCAGACTCATTCCCTGTACCATTAGACGGTATTATCGGTGCAAATTTTCTAAAAGACTTTGGTGCAATAATTGACTTAGAACATTTCACACTAAAATTAGCTACAGATATTAATCAAATTTCTTTACCCATATTTAACTCAGAACAGTTATGTATACTTCATATTTCACCTAGATCTGAAACCACTTACTGGTTAGAAAGCAACAATACAGATGTCCGAGTATTTCATTCACAAGAATTGTGTGAAGGAGTATTTATGGCAAGCTCTATATCTCAAAGTAAGCAAGGAAAAATACCAATAAAAATTTTAAACACTAGGGAATCCGAAGTAAGAATAAAATGGATAGAGCCAAAGTCAACACCTTTATCAGACTATGATGTATTAAAACACCAACAAACACCACAGTTCTCCCATACACGAACAAAACAGTTACTAAAAGAAACAAATTTTGATACACTTAACGAGGAAGAAAAATCTGAACTCGAAACTATATGCTCTAAATTTCAAGATATTTTCCATCTAGACCAAGACAAATTAACACACACACATATAGGTCAGGCCCAAATAACACTAAAAGAAGGAGTCACCCCTAAATATACTAAGCCATACAGATTACCCCATACTCAGAAAACAGACGTCCAAGCCGAAGTAAAAAAGATGCTTGCAGACGATATTATTGAACCATCAATTTCCGCATGGAACTCAATCATCCTTATTGTACCTAAGAAAAAAGATCCAGTAACAGGGGTACAAAAATTTAGACTGGTAATCGACTGCAGAAAAGTGAACGATGTTATTGAAGATGATAAGTTCCCTCTACCGAATATAACTGATATATTTGACATGGTAGGCGGAGCAACATATTTTTCATGTATAGATTTAAGTCAAGGATATTACCAAATGGAATTAGAAAAGAATAGTAGACCTTGCATTGCATTTTCGACAGAAAACGGTCATTACCAACTCAAACGCCTTCCAATGGGTCTAAAAACCTAGTACTTTTTCTAGGATGATGTCAGTAGCTATGCCCGGTTTAACTTACTCACGTTGTTTCGTATACCTTGATGATTTGATAGTTTTTGGTAGAAATTTGAAACATCACAATAAGAATTTGATTGACGTTTTTGAAAGACTAAGGGAAGTAAACCTTAAAATACACCCTAAGAAATGTACTTTCCTCAGAAAAGAAGTACTATATTTAGGACATATAATATCTGACAAGGGAATCGTACCGGATCCCTCAAAATCAAGCGTTATGAAAAATTACCCTAATCCTCAAAACGCAGACGAAGTACGAAGATTCGTGGCATTTGCCAACTATTATAGGAAATTCATACCAAATTTCGCTTCACTAGCAACTCCTCTTAATCGGTTATTAAGGATGAATGTAGAATTCAATTTTAATAAAGACTGTGAAACAGCCTTCGAATTG
Organism: Rhingia rostrata; assembly: GCA_949824845.1. Classification (NCBI taxonomy): domain Eukaryota; kingdom Metazoa; phylum Arthropoda; class Insecta; order Diptera; family Syrphidae; genus Rhingia; species Rhingia rostrata. The sequence goes on from OX463759.1 coordinate 47,313,991, forward strand.
CTAAAAGAATTTTTAATAAGCCCAACAATTCTACAATTCCCAAATTTTGAAAAGGAATTCATATTACGAACAGACGCGTCAGGATTTGCGTTAGGTGCCGTTTTATCAAATTTCGATGATAAACCAGTTGCCTACGCAAGTAAAACTCTTAACAAAGCCGAGAAAAATTACAGCACTATTGAAAAGGAATTACTCGCGATAGTATGGGCAATAAAGCACTATCGACCATATCTGTTCGGAAGACGATTCAAAATTTTAACTGACCACAGGCCTCTAGTGTACTTGTTCTCACTAAAAGAACCTTCCAGTCGATTAACTAAATTCAGGTTATTGTTGGAAGAATATAATTTTTACGTGGAGTATTCACCAGGAAAAAATAACTGCACTGCAGACGCTCTGAGCAGAATACAATATAGTTCAGAAGATTTAAAAAGGTTATACGTTTGTGTTACAACTAGAGCACAAGCCAAACAGTCTGATTCAAACCAACAGGAGGAAAACACTACTAAGGAAAGTAAAAACCACGAAGAGATAATAAGGGAACTTTTAAAACCACCAGACAAAGGATTAAAAATAGTTGAACTAAAAATAATAAATAGCTACATGAAAGATGATGAAGAATTTGCAAAATTAAAGGGTACTAGAGTAGTAAGTCCAAATGAAATATTGGGTTACGTAGCAGACAGTAGTTGTCTAATTTTAAATCGGTCCAAGATAAGCACTAATGCCCGATCGACATCATTTGACAAAATGTTGTCGAGGGACGTGCAGAAAACTTGCGTACCATTATTAAATGATGAAGATAAATCTAAGAACAGCACTACCGCCCGATCGGCATCATTTGACAAAATGTTGTCGAGGGACGTGCATAAAATTTGCGGACCTTTATCCATCAAGAAAGTTTATATTACAAAAGAGGAATTGTTAAAGCTCTCAGACGGCCGTCATAAGGAGAAAATTAATATATTAAAGAAGAAAATAAAAGAAATATTTAAAGAAAATAAAATTATTGTACACCTTTTGAACAACGTAACCAAGATTACAGACCCTTGCAAAATAAAACTATTATTGAATGATTATCATATGTTACCAACAAGTGGACATGCTGGAATAAATCGCATGTTAAGAAATATAAGAAAGAAATATATATGGACAGGGATGCAAAACGATGTGACGACATACGTAAAGCACTGCCCAATGTGTCAACGAAATAAACATATTCAACCAAAAAAACAGCCATTAACAATTACAACGACAGCTGAATCGAGTTTCGAAAAAATCTTTTTAGACTTAGTAGGACCCCTCGATGAATCAAAAAATGGATCTAAATACATTTTAACTTTGCAAGACGAACTAACAAAATTCACGGAAGCAATACCATTGCCAAATAAAGAAGCTAACACTGTTGCTAAGGGACTCGTTGAACGTTTCGTTCTTAAATATGGGGTACCTAGTAGAATAGCATCAGATCAAGGTACCGAATTTTTGAATAAGGTATTCAAAGATATGTGTAAATTGCTGAAGATAGAACAGTTGCAATCAACAGCTTACCATCACGAAAGCATAGGAGCATTAGAGAATTCGCATACAGTTTTAGGAGCGTATCTTAGGAGTTATGTATCTGAGAAACATACAGATTGGAGCACATGGCTACCATATTATGTTTTCTGCTACAATACTTCAGTACATTCGGCAACAGGGTTTACACCTTTTGAACTAGTGTTCGGAAGACAATGCGAACTCCCTTCCAACCTAACCAAAACTGTAGATCCAGTTTATAACTACGAAGACTATGTGATAGACCTAAAACAGAAATTGCAGATTGCTCATAAAGATGTCCGAGATACCTTAATAGCAAAGAAAATAATAAGAAAAAATAGGTACGATAGTGGTGTTAAGGCAAAGATTTCGGATTTTAATGTAGGAAGTTTAGTTTTGCTTAGAAACGAATGTAGGAAGAAATTAGACCCAATATATATAGGACCATACGAAGTATTATCTTAGAATGGAGTAAATTGTGAGATTAAATACGAAAACAAAACAATGAAGGTACACAAAAATAGATTAAAACCATTTTATATTAATATGTTGCTGCTGTGATTCTTCTGAACAGTAATTTGAAATGAGATATTATACATTCAAACATATGATCGTTGTAAATCTAAATAGATAAAAAAAAAAAAAAAAAAAAAAAAAAAAAAAAAAAAAAAGAATGTCTCATATCTAATACATTTTGTTAAACTTGCGAAATTTGATATATATATTTAATTATTAATAATTCTATTATTAATATTTTCATTAATTATGATGAATTAATTATTCATTTCTGTTTATTAAATAAATTGTACTTATAATGAAATTAAATATCTTTATTTGTTAACATTTTACTCAATCTATACTATTAATACCTAAAATGTAATAAATAAAATTATTATTTTGTAGATGTATATTTAAATAAACCTATTAGTTTTAGTCTTAGGAAAACACAAGTTGTAAATAATTAAAATTTCTTAAAATCAATAAACATCATATACCTATATTACTATTACTCATATATTTAAAGAAACAAACCAAATATTAACACTAATAAATACATTAAGTTCATATAATATAATTATATAAAAAAAAAAAAAATTGTTTAATAGGAGAGATGGCTCTCATCTGTTTTTGCGTTGTACAAAATAGAGTAAGCATTATAATTAAAAAAAGAAACATGCATATATATTTAAAAAATAATAAAATCAAAATTGTATAAAGATAAAATCACTAGCATATTAATGTAAACAGACATTGCTAATTATAAATCCTTTTGTACAAACGGCGCAGAAAAAGAAGAAATCAAAACATGTATGATTTCTCCTTTTTTTCCCCAAGAAGGGTGGTGTGAAGGGGATCGCACCAGCGACCGTTTAATATCCACACAGCAATGCATCCATTCGTGCTCGATATTTGACACTCACGTATGCATGGGCATAAAGCCGACAAGTAATAAACATTTGAGTAGACAATAAGCACGCGCCAGAAAGTGTATCATATGTTTGTTGCGAGCTCAGCATTAGAAGGTTGCTGCAGTGAGTGTGTTTGGATATTGGATTGTGCAAGATGGACAATTCTCTGAATGTCCGGGCATTAACCCAAATATGCATATGAGGCAATCGAACAACGATAGATCAGCGATCGATGTACGATGGATATGTTCGATAGAACAAAAGAAATTGTATATAAATACCATACAAATTTATTAATAAAATCAGTCTTGAAACTTACTCTCGACTCTCAACCCTTTTTTTTTCACTGCGGCCGTAACTGGCCATATTCTCTCGGCGAGCTGCGCCTTAAAATCAGTAGCGTGCTGCGCTTTAAACAGCTTAGGGCTGATACTCACCTGGTAGAAATTTACGACTTTACACCGACATCCAGAACTGCCAACTTCACTACCGGCCTATCATAAAATCCTGAAGCTGTTCTTACCGTAGCTCTCCTTGTTTGACTATATTTCGTCATGACTGTGCTTACAACAACTCCTTTCGGCCAGCTACTCCTTGGCAAATTCTCATCAACGATTATGACTACATCACCTTTCTCCACGTTTTTTACTGGCTGGAACCATTTCGTTCTCCGTGTAAGAGTAGGCAAATACTCCCGTATCCAACGCCGCCAAAACATGTTGGATAATTGCTGGGCAACTCTCCAGCTCTTTCGAAGAAGATCTTTGTTGTTAAACTCACCTGGTGGTTTGCTGCCGCAAGATGACCCAAGCAAGAAGTGATGACATGAGTTAGAGGACGTGAATTTATGATTCCCTCGACCTCTATTAGCATCGCACGTAATGCTTCTTCTTCTAGTCGCTGGCCTCCAGTGATCTCCTTCAGCACTCTTTTTACCGATCCAGTTAGCCTTTCCCAGCAGCCTCCCATGTGTGGAGCAGCCGGAGGGTTAAACAACCACCTGGTTTCAGAGCTGGTAAACGTGTTTTGAATAACTTCTTTATTCATCTGATGATAGGCATCTCGAAGCTCCTTCTCTGCTCCCTTAAAGTTGGTCCCATTATCAGAATATATCTCTCTTGGCGTTCCTCTTCGTGACATAAAATTCCGAACGCACATAATGCAAGAGTCTGCTGAAAGTGTATTCGCTACCTCTATATGAATTGCTCTGATGCTTAAGCAGGTAAATAGGACTCCCCAGCGCTTCTCAGTTCTTCTTCCAGACACAATCAATATGGGACCAAAATAATCGACCCCGGTGTATGAGAATGGTCTCACATACGCTGCCATTCTTGCCTCAGGAAGTGGAGCCATCTCTGGATATCTTGGCACTGCGTTGTTGTTTCTGCATACTTGACATCTATGGCGAACTGTCCTGATGAGTGTTCTCAAACTTGGTATCCAAAATTTCTGGCGTACCTCGTTGACTACTGTTTCTTGACACCGATGATGGAAGTGGTTGTGATACTCAGCTACGAGCAACAAGGTGATGTGATGGTCTTTTGGCATGATCATAGGACGTTTAGTGACTTCGTCGACGCACCAGGCACTATCGATTCTTCCTTTTAGTCTCAACAATCCGTCTCCATCTAAGTATGGCGATAACTTGAAAAGTGTACTCGACTTCGGTAGCATAATCTCACTTTTCAGCATAGCAATCTCGTCCGGAATCTGCCCTTCTGGGCCATACGTAGGAGAAACATCTCTGCCTGCTTCAGCTCATCCGTTGACAAAACGCCTCTACTCAATCCGAGAATACTGCATCTGCCTCTAGTGTTGTTTGCGAATCGGAACACACGCCCCATGGAACGAACTACACGTCGCCATGTTGAAAATCTATAGATGTCTATAACTGGTTCATCATCGCCCTCATTTGTCAGCAGTAGAAACTGTGGCCTTATCTCCTCTTTCTGAACTTCGATTTTTCCAGACTGCACTGGCCAACTCCCCTCTTCATCGTAGAGGAACTCGGGACCCTTGAACCATCGATTCTCTTAATGAAATATTGTAGTTTTTGCCCACTTTGTAGCTAAGTCAGCGACGTTCATCTTAGTTGGGATCCACTTCCATTCATTCTGCTGAGTATGCTCTAAGATTTCTCCCACTCGGAACATGACAAACGGCTTAAATCGTTTAGCATCTGCTTGTAGCCAACACAAAACATTCCTGGAGTCGGTCCAAAGAAATCTTCGCTCGATGCTTATTGCGTGACTCTTGACAATTGTATCAGCCAATCGGGATCCTATCAAAGCCGCCTGTAGCTCCAGCCTAGGTATTGATAATGGCTTAAGAGGGGCTACTTTACATTTGGCTCCGACTATAGTACAATCAACTGATTCTCCGTCCTTATATCGTAGGTATGCCACAGCCGCCATAGCGTTTTCGCTGGCGTCGACAAACACATGAAGCTGAACCGACGCATCACTGTTGAAACTCTTCGGTAAGTAGCATCTAGGAATGCAGACATCTTCCACTTTTGGCAACAATGCGCGCCATACTTCCCATTCGTCACGTATGTTGTGTGGAATCATCTCGTCCCAATCGATGGCCGACTTCCATACCTCTTGGAGTAATACTTTCAACTTGAAGAGATACAACGATAGAAAACCCAAGGGGTCATAGATCGACATCAGCACTCTTAAAAGTTCACGCTTCGTTGGCATTCGCCGTCCCTTCAAAACTTCCTCATGAGCTTTCGTGAACCTCAAAGAAAATGTAAAGCTGTCGTCCACTGTATTCCACCAGAGTCCCAATACCTTTGTCGTACACTTCATTTCGTCAGGATGTTCTTGAAATGTTTTACCCATGCGTTCAGACTGGTTGAGAGCTTGCAGAACTTGTTTGGAGTTCGAAAGCCAATTACGAATGTTGAATCCGCCTTTAGAACGTATGAACTTAACATTCTTGGCCAACCGGATGGCCTCCTCCACTGTGTCCACACTATCGAGCAGATCATCTACGTAAAGGTGCTTAATAATGGGCTCCGATGCTCGGGGAAATATGTTGGCGAACTCCCTTGCATTTACATTCTTCACATGTTGTGCGATGCATGGTGAGCACGTTGCTCCGAAGGTTAAAACCTGCATCACGTAGACATCTGGACTTCGATCGGAGATGCCATTCCGCCACAAGAACCTCTGCGAATGTTGATCATCTTTTTGGACACCGACTCGATGAAACATCTCCTCGATGTCACCTGCTATAGCTACTCGACGCGTTCGAAATCCATATAGAACCTCCTTCAAAACTCTCAGCTCATCTGGTCCTTTCAATAGCATGTTGTTCAGAGAAACTCCATGCGTAGTGGCTGCAGCATCCCACACTAATCGGACTTTCCCAGGCTTGTTCTGGTTTCGAACAATGAATGTTGGTAGGTACCAACACCTCGGATGGTAAGCGTCTACCTCCTGCTGACTTAACTTTCTGGCATAGCCCTTAGCCAATAAATCGTTGATCATCGTACTAACTATCTCCAGCAAAGAACTATCAGCTTCCATTTTCTTTTCTAGACACTTGAGCCTCTTCAGAGCCATGGAATAACTTTCTGGCAAGACTATGTCATCGTACTTCCACAACAGGCCAGAACTGAACGAATCTCCTTGCCTCATCACTGTTGAGCTAAGAATACCTTTAGCACGAATATCTTCTTTTGAGTCGATGTATTTGCCAGTTCCGAGATCTTCCAGAATGAAATGCTGCCGAACCATCTCGTTCAGATCCCTATTACAGTCACAAGCTTCGTATGTATGATACACTCCATTCGCTTTACCATCTCTGACGTTAGAACCGCTGACACACCATCCCAGCCTTGTCTTTGTTGCCACAGGATCGTTCCAGCTTCCTACTTTCACTTGTTGTGCAAGTATCAACCTTTGATTATTTATTCCAATAAGTATTCCACAATGCGCATGTTTGTAGGACTGCAGCGGTATGCTACATAAATGCGAATACTTATTTCCCATCTTCTCCTTCTCTACAGATTGCACGGGTAGAGCCAACTTCTTAATCGTCCTTACATCTCTAAGCCAGTATTTGCCTTTCGCAGGCACTCCCGAGATTTCCATCGGCACAACCTTGGACTCTTCTTCCAACCGTGTTGTATCTGAGGTCCACTTAAGACACAGTGGTTTATTCACCACGTTCAGTCCCAAACTATCAGCAATACTCTCCCCCACCAGCGTCAGCGACGAACCATTGTCCAAGAAGGCAAATGTCTCTAACGACCTTCCATTACCATAAAGAACAACAGGAACTATGTTGAAAAGCATATCCGTGGCATTGACCTGCTGGTGAGCATGATAGCTTCCACTTGCCACTGGTTGTGGTTGTTGAGGTGTTTCCGGGGTAAAATGCAGAAGGAAGTGATGTCCATTTGTAAATCCGTTTACTCCGCATGCTCGTCCACTACGACATCTAAACCTCTTCGGATGTCCCAAACACCTTTCACAAAAGCCTTTATTTCTTGTCAACTCCCATTTCTGATGAATATTCAGCTGCTTAAAACGTTCACAATCAACAAGCCTATGATTCTGATCGCAGAGATAGCATCCTATCCCTTGTTTTGTTGATTGGGGTTTACTCCCTGATGCACGATCCTCCGAGTGAGCATGCAAATGTGCTTGGCGTCTATCAGATTTCCCGTCTAGAGCAGCAAATGTAGTCACGGTGCTAGCTGCCTCGGCAATCTTGTATAACCAATCGCTAAACTGCGTTAAGTTTTGTTCTTTAGCACCATTATCTAAAGCCAAATTCAATCTTAATGGGGCAGGTAGCTTACCGACCAATTCTTGCAGCAAAGTGGGGTCGTTTAGGTGACTGGTCAACCCGGATGCCTGCATCGTACACTTCAGACTGCGTACCGATAGAGCGTACTGTACAAGGGTTTCTAAACGATCGACCTTAGGAGCTGGTTCCGCGCGTATTTTCTTCAACATCGTCTGCACAATGTATGTCGGTCGCCCATACAACATTCTAAGCTCCGAAATTACCTCCTGGACTGATGATGGTAGCATTAGACGAGAACCAACGGCTCGCAAAGCACTTCCTTTTATTGCGCTCTGCAGACGGCACAAATTCTCGTCATCGGAGAAACCGCACAGCTTGGTGGTGTGCTCATAGCTGCTTATGAAAAGCGGCCACTCCTCAGGACTACCTGAGAACGATTTAAGTTCCTTCGACAGTACTTGCCTTGCCGATATCTGACGTTGTTCTAGTGGAGCAGGTTCTACAACCGCTATAGATGTTGCTTCGAAAGCCAGCTCCTTGCGATGTTCGTCCACAGGTATCTTAACGCCATCTGTTGTCTGTGGCTTCACGTTGTTTGCCCATTCAACTACTCGATCTACCGCTGAATTCGCATCATCCACGTAATCGTCCTCATCCTCCTCCATTGCCAAGATTTCAAACTTCCTCCGCAGATATTCTTGCGCGTTGTCCTTCTCCTTTTGCAAGAATTGTAAGTCTAACTTCTTCTGTTCTTCCAAGCGAGACATTTCCAATTTCAGCAGCCGCCGACTTCTAGTAGTGGACGCCATTGATACTTTATCAACGCTTCCCCTCTCCGACTGCGTAGATAATGGCCGTGCAGATTCATTTCCGCCTAATAATGCACCAGCTGGACTCCGATTGCGAACTGTAGCATTTAGTTCTGTGCAGACAATGCACTCCCAACTCCTATTTGCCACCGTCCCATCAACACCAGCGCAAGTGTAGTGCAACCACTTTTGGCACTTATCGCATTGCACCATATCTTCTGCCTCATTTTTTCTTGTACAAGAAGTACAATCTGCTGCATCCGACATCTTAAAATGGAGTATGAGTACGAATCTATCCTTTAATTTTTAGAAATGTTGATTTCCTACTGTCCGAATTGTGAAGCAACAGAAAAACTCGTTCTTGAGTATCCTCCAACGGGAATGTAAAAAAAAGAAACTAAATATTTATTGTTATAAAAATCTTAGTGCAAAGTAATATATACATATACCTAAAAATTAAAGTTTTTTACTCGTCTCTTCACAACTTCACATCAGCTCAGCTTTCAGGAATAAAAGTTATAAAAGATATAAAATATCCATTCACTTTCAGTGTTATAAATCACTGTGAATGGTAATATTTTCGTGGATGGTCATCGCATATCGTTGGCTGTGTTCAGTCGGTAACAACCACACTTTAAAGTGTGTACCGATGAAGCAAAATCCAGAAGAGAGGGGAAACTCTTCAACAACTACAAGCAGATATTGAACGCCTAGCAGACTTATCATATCCTAACAGCTTATGCTCTGACATTAAAGGCAGCTGATCAAGCCACCATTGAATGCTCTTGTCAGAGAATGGACTTTTCACCGAATAACAATTTCCGAGCTCAATTGCGTTGCTAGAACTTCAACAAAACTGGACATCTAATGCGTCAGTGCAGGAACCCATGGAAGCATCTAGCAGTGAAAATAATCGACCTGCTGTTGTTAACTCTCAGTAACTTCGCGGGGCAGAAGTTGGGTTTTTGAATCGACGCCCCCAGGACCACATTCCAAGTATTCCAAACAAAGAGAGGCAAGAGAAGTCTGACTGTAGATGCGAAAATTGGCGGGAAAGAACTTGCGGCTAGAATTAATGCTGGAGCTACTGCTTCCATTATCCAAAAAGACATCGACCGTGACTCTTGACTGCATAACAGCAGCAGCTATTGCCTGAAGACCGCAACTGTAGCAATAGCTTAAGTATATGGCGAAGTACGGCTGACAATATAGTTGGCGGGAATCGCTTTCTCCCATGCATTCCTGGTGGCTGATATTTATGACGAATGCATTATTGGAGTTGACTTCATGAAGACTCATAAAATAATTTTGGTCATTGACATGCAGGTCTTGGAATATCGAAATGTGGAGCTCCCAATAGAATACGGTCATTCAAAAACATTTATTCTAAGAACAGTCGTCGGGAAGGACCAAATGTTACCACCGTCATCAGAAACTGTTATATGGGTTAAGCTGGAGGGTAATCCTGGGACCCACTAATTCCTACTTATTGAACCAGATGCAGATGATAATTTCCAAAACTGCATCGCTTGAAAAATATTGGTGGAACCAAAGAACAACATGGTTCTAATAAGAGTCTAGATCAATTCGTCAGAAATGGACGGACTGATAGAAAACTTCAATATTCCGTGGGTATCACCAGGGGTACTGGTAAAGAAGAATGATGGCAGCACCCGGTTCTACGTTGAATATCGGCGGATCAGCGATGTCACCAAGAAGGACAGTTAACCACTACCTGGGGCTGAAAATCATTTGAAGAACAATAAAAGAACTTGCCGGAGGTATTCATAAGACTCCGGATCGTCCATTAGGCGTTTAATCCAAAGCAGTGTGCACTGTTCAGATAGGAAGTTCGATTCCTGGGACACATCATCTCGACAAGTGGAGTGAGGACCGATCCCGAAAAGATTGGAACTGTGAAAAATTGACCGGTCCCCAAGGCAAACATCAACTAAGGAGTTTCCTAGGACTTGCTACTTACTACCGGCGGTTTGTAAGGGACTTTGCTGGCATTGCTAAGAGCTTACATCAACTCACAGAGAAAGGAAAGAAATTTAAATGGTCAAGTGAGTGTAATAATGGTTTGCAAAATATTATTCAAAATTTCGCATTTATGCTTTCGTATATGCTAAGCGTGATCGTGCGTTCTTTGCTTGGTTGTTAAAACACACGCCACACAACAAATTATGCTATATAATCACACAAAGTCTCTAGTCCTTGCTGAAGCTTGTACGTTACTATTTCTATATGGCCAGCCAGGCGGCATCAACGAAGTACTCCCAACTTGAATTCTATTCTGGAACTCATTACAGATTGCTACACCTTTACATGGAACAGGCCGTCGAAATGGGGCAAGTTAATGGTGAAGGAGTGGTTGGCTCTCACATGACGCCATGGTTTATAAATGTTTGGCAAAAATGCGTCTGGAAATGGACTTTCGCAGCTCGCGGCGCAGCTCATCAGGAAAAACATCGTGTTCGACTGTCAGTACCAAATTCGAAAAACATAAGAACTTGTCATCAAATATATGCTGTAGTCGCTTTTTTCGTAGATACAACTTAACTAAATACCGAACAACAATAGCAACAATCCAATTCTAACATCGGAACTCAAACACGGATCAAAAATCAAGCAGAACTAAACTGAAAACAGCAATTCAACAACAATAAAAAAACATATGAGAAGGCTAAAATCCACTGTGTGGATCGTTTTATACCCTATCCCATCCTATCCTTAAAAAATAATATCAGCTTAATGTGAGTTTTATGGCAATGAAATATTAAAATTGAAATTGTCGCAACATATTTTTCAGACATTTTATTAGAATCTTGTACAGGTCGACCAAAAACAAAGTTTTCTCCTGCATATGGTATAGCGTAGGCTATAAAAATGGGTTTTGTATCAAAACCAATTACTTTGCATCATTTTTTTTCGAAATGTTTAAAATTTTACCGAAAAATGTTCTTTACGGAAAACGCCTCTAAAAACTGGGGCAAAAACCTGCTGTTGTTAACTCTCCGTAACTTCGCGGGGCAGAAGTTGGGTTGTTGAATCGACGCCCCCAGGACCACATTCCAAGTATTCCAAACAAAGAGAGGCAAGAGAAGTCTGACTGTAGATGCGAAAATTGGCGGGAAAGAACTTGCGGCTAGAATTAATGCTGGAGCTACTGCTTCCATTATCCAAAAAGACATCGACCGTGACTCTTGACTGCATAACAGCAGCAGCTAATGCCTGAAGACCGCAACTGTAGCAATAGCTTAAGTATATATGAAATATTAAAATTGAAATTGTCGCAACATATTTTTCAGACATTTTATTAGAATCTTGTACGGGTCGACCAAAAACAACGTTTTCTCCTGCATATGGTATAGCGTAGGGTATAAAAATGGGTTTTGTATCAAAACCAACTACTTTGCATCATTTTTTTCGATGTGTTTAAAATTTTACCGAAAAATGTTCTTTACGGAAAACGCCTCTAAAAAGTGGGGGTGGCAAAAAACTTTGTAGAGAAAAAATATAGACAATAGGATTGTCTAGATATAGTGTTCGGGCACTTTTTTTAAAATCTCTAATGGTTTGGCCTAAAACTATCCAATAGGATAGGTATATTAGTCTTGATACATAGTTTGTACCATAGAGAAATAATTCAGCTAGGTATACCTCAAAGTATATGGATCGACTCAGAACCGTTAGCTGAGTCGATTAAACTATGTCTGTCTTTCCGTCCGAATGGGCAGACATGGCTATGGTAATATAAACATATGAGGGTGGTTCGTTAAATACCCTATCCCATCCGATCCTTAATATTAATATCCCCAAAATGTCAGCTTTATGGCGATAAAATATAGAAAATGTTATTGTCAGATCAAATTATTCAGTGAGTTTAACAAAATCTTTTATAGTACGACAAAAAACGTCGTTTTTCGCCTGGTTATGCTATGAGAGCGTTTATTTGATGATTGTTTATTTGATTATTTCTAACATGAAAAAATAAAATTTAGTAAAATTTGAAGATAAAACTGATTCCAGGGAAGAACGAAGGAGAGCAAGAACTATGGCAAGACATTTTTCTTCTGACGAAGACACAGTAAGTTAAATATAAACATATGAGGAGGCTTCAATCCACTGTGCGGATCGTTAAATACCCTATCCCATCCGATTTTTAATATTAATATCCCCAAAATGTCGGCTTTATGGTGATAAATATAGAAAATGTCATTCTCAAATCAAATTGTTCAGACAGTTTAACAAAATCTTTTTTAGTTCGACAAAAAAGTCGTATTTCGCCTGGTTATGCTATGAGCGCGTTTATTTGATGATTGTTTATTTGATTATTTCTAACATGAAAAAATAAAATTTAGTAAAATTTGAAGATAAAACTGATTCTAGGGAAGAACGAAGGAGAGCAAGAACTATGGCAAGACATTTTTCTTCTGCCGAAGACTGAGTAAGTTAAATATTAGAAAGCACAGCCAATAGTCAGTGTTGTTTTCACATATTGTTTGAAAAATAGTTCTGTCATAAATGGATAAGTCTGATTATGTCGGAAGAGCGGAAAAAACGGTTTTCTATGAATAATCAAGAATCCCCGGCATAACCTTCTGCGTCGATGGCACTCATATCAAAATTGCCGAGCCTGCTGGAGAAAATGCAAAGGATTCAACCGTCTAACTGTTATTGAAGTTAGTAGCTATGTATCTTGCTGTGTATTTAACAAATTTCCTTTAAGGTATGTGATCAGTTGCAGCGGATAAGGTGTATCAACGCAAAGTATCCTGGTTTTTGTCACGACCCGTTCATCTGGAAAAACACTGATGCGTACTCTTCTTTCAAATGTATTTATGATAGCGGAGACAGAAGTACATAATAGTAGGTAAGCGAGAGCTAATGTACATACTATACACGTTCAACTATTACACAAAAAATTCTTTTCCAAATATGTGATGTAGGATGCCCTCTGTTCCCATGGCTACTGACGCTTTTTGCTGTGCATTATTCGATTGCACTATAATGTACACGATGAAAGCCATAAGAATATGAAGCAGTTGATGAAGTTGCAAATAATGAAGATGAATTTTCACAACCTCACGTATACATAAAGGAAGCCCAGCGAATATCGAATGAAATATTGCAAAATTTCACTTAAAACATTTTTATTCATAAAAAACAATATGTTTTATTATCCGACTTCATAATATTTTTGGATAAGAAAAAGGCTTCTTGGCAACTTGCAAACATGAAAGGAAAGGATTTAATCATCGAGTCTCTCTCCAATTTTCCTCATCTGGAAAAACACTGATGCGTACTCTTCTTTCAAATGTATTTATGATAGCGGAGACAGAAGTACATAATAGTAGGTAAGCGAGAGCTAATGTACATACTATACACGTTCAACTATTACACAAAAAATTCTTTTCCAAATATGTGATGTAGGATGCCCTCTGTTCCCATGGCTACTGACGCTTTTTGCTGTGCATTATTCGATTGCACTATAATGTACACGATGAAAGCCATAAGAATATGAAGCAGTTGATGAAGTTGCAAATAATGAAGATGAATTTTCACAACCTCACGTATACATAAAGGAAGCCCAGCGAATATCGAATGAAATATTGCAAAATTTCACTTAAAACATTTTTATTCATAAAAAACAATATGTTTTATTATCCGACTTCATAATATTTTTGGATAAGAAAAAGGCTTCTTGGCAACTTGCAAACATGAAAGGAAAGGATTTAATCATCGAGTCTCTCTCCAATTTTCCTCATCTCAATTTGAACAATCTTTGGCTTGAGTTGATTCTTCTCAAATGCGTACAATTTCACTTCTTTCGGTGATCAATCAGACGGTCTATCTAGAGCCCAGTGAGTTTTCTTCTGGTGTTCGCCTATCTGATGCAAAGCTTGGAATACCCTTTCATTATGAATTTCTACAACACGAGGGTTGTGAGACGAAAATAAAAAAATTGTGTTACTTTTATATTTATATATTAGATAATAGGCCGAAAGGCATTAGAATTAAGTTATCGAGTAATTTAGGGCGCGGCATAGAGCAAGTAAGTTAGTTAAGTAGTTGATAAGTAGGCTAGTTTTTTCATTAATTTTTGTCTAGCATTTAAGTTAGTTTTAAGAAAAATTAAATGAAAATGAATTTAAAAAAAAAAAAAGTGTTTTCGAAATCTCCTGATCAAGCTTTTTTTGCATGTTTATTTGCCTCTCCAAAGGTTGAATTGGTTTTGGTATTCTTTTATTATCTTCAGCTTTTCCGGGTAACACACTATTGCTCATTTTGAGTTCATTCTCGGTTTTAGATTCAACTATTTCGTTGAATAAATCATTTGGTTTGTCACTGCTAGTGCTGTTGAGTTTTCTCTTCACTGGCAAACCAAAATTTCTCGCGGTAGGCACCCCTAAAACAAAATCCTTTAAACAAACAAGCTGAATTACTTCTTCTTCCAGAGGCTTGAAGAAGATGTCCTTATTTGGTCACCAACCTGTTGCAGTTTTCTCCAGGTTGTTTTGCGATAGCTTCTTTCTCAAGGCCGATTTGTGGTCCGACCAAACCTGATAAGATATTTTAGTTAGCAACATTTAATTAAACTTGATTTGAAGTTGAACTAACCTTTTGCCATTCCAAAACTTCTTTATCTGGATGACACAAGGAATTCATTTGTTTTTTTAATTTGTCCCAAAACAAAATGACAACGTCGGGTATTTTCTCCAAAAAGCAATATCAGGCTCTGTCTTCATCTGTCTGTCAAATGGGTGGCCGCGGTGTAGTGTTAATGTGTTCGTCTGTTGAGTGGAAGGTTGCGCGTTCAATCCCAACCAAAATCCATTTCACTTTAAAAGAAATAAAAGGTCGGTGTAATACCTAAAAGTATGCACACCATCTTGAATTTCTTCAAATTTAACGAACACAAGAAAAAGTGACTCCCCGAAGCTAGTTCGGACACCACCCAAAATCTTTCCTATCCTCTCTTTCTTCCCCTTCTCTAACGCTCGTACTATGGTAACATATAAAAGGGTATTCATAACTCATTGAGTACGTGTAAATTATAAAAAAAAAAATCCACCATCGACGTTTGCTTTCTTCAAATAAATCGAAATAACTTTTTTTAATTGCTTTATTTTATTTAAGATTTTAACATACTTTTTACTGTTCATTATACTTGTGAATAGCTGACAAATTGGAAATAACAAGTTTCAATATGTTATCCGCTACGATCTTAAAAAAAATGAAATGTCAACTTTTATATGGAGTGCGGATCGGATGCGTGTTAAATAAGGGAATTATTTTACCGAAATCTATTCACTTGCTTACCGACGTTTTAAATAATTCCAAATAACCCGAAATTGGTATGGATTGCTTCCGCAGCGCATCCGCCGGATTCAATAATCGACGTGGATATATGGAAGAAATGTTCAGAATTGTTCATATTATATTATCGAATAATTTAAAATTTTACCAAAAAATGTTTTGTAATAAAAACGCCTTCAAAAAGTGGGCGTGGAAAAAACTTTATAAGAACAAAATATAGATAATAAAGTTGGCTACAAATCTTATAGAGACAATTTTTTTTCAAAACTCACTACCGTGTGGTGTTTTTCTAAAAAGCGGACGTGGCAGTGGGCGGATTTTGAAAATTTTTCCGCTTCTTCGGACACCACGTACATGAATCACATGTACCAAATTTCATTCCCTAAGCTCAAAATTTAAGGTCCGAAAATCGATTACCTATAGACGGACGGACAGACAGACTCAGCTAGCGATTTTGAGTCGATCCATATGCATATAGGTATACCTAGCTAAATTATTTATCTATATTACAAACTGTGTATCAAAGCTAATATACCCCTATGGGATAGGGTATAAACATTTCTTCAATAATTTTTTTTAACACACCTGCTTTTTGGAGACGTTTTCATACAAAAACCACTTAATGGTTATTTTTAGCCAAACAGTAGGGAATTTCGAAAAAGTATATGATATGTTGTTCATATACTTTTTCAAAATTCCCTACTGTTTGGCTTAAAATTACGTAGTTAATCTGAATATCTATATTTTCATCGTATCAGGTTTTTTGCCACGACCTCACTTTGAAGGCGTTTTCAGTAAAAATACGTTTTACGGTAAAATTTTAAAATATTCGAAAAAAAAACTTTTGATACAAAATCATTAGCCCACGTCCACTTTTGAGAGGCGTTTTTCTTCAAAACCCATTTACTATCTCATAGCATAACCAGGTGAAAAACGTTTTTATTGTCGAACCATACAAGATTTTGATAACATATCTGTACAATATGCTCTGACCATGGCGTTATCTTTATTTCATGGCCAAAAAGCCCACATTGTAGGCATATTAATTTTAAGGATGGGATAGGATAGGGTATAAAACGATCCGCACAGTGGATTGCAACCTTCTCATATGTTTTTTGTCGAACCATATAAGATTTTGAAAACCTGTCTTAACAATATGTTGCGACAATGTCAATTTTAATATTCCTTTGACACTAAGCCCACATTTTAAGGATTTTAGTTTTAAGTATGGGATGGGATAAGGTATAAAACGATCCACACAGTGGATTGTAGCCTTCTTGCATGTTTGTTTGTGGTTTCTCATAAATATCAATATAAATATTTAATCAGTCATCTTTTCAGATTTTGAAATTCAAACAACATAAAGTTTTAGTTAAAATTAATGGAAAATACGCTTGCTAATCTATGCGTGGATTGCGCTTTCGAGTATCATCAGTTGCAGGTGGGGTTATTCACTCCTATAATGAAAATGTTTTGTTTAGCAACTGAATATGAAATGACATTGTTTCGTTAACTTACTTCAGTCTCTTCCGAAAAGTTTGCCCTTTGCAGCTCTTTATTTACAACTTCCTCCTCCTCTTCTACTACTTCTTCTGCCTTGGTGGATTTACGACTGTCGCAAAATTGCTAAGCATGAACCCTCATTAACTAATGTTCTTCACGGATTCGGAATGTGATTTGAGGCCTCACAAATTATTAATACAAATGCGGAAGTTTGTCTTTGTCGCGTTATCTGTAAACAAAAGTTATGCAGGTTAATCAACAACTGGAACAATCGATTAAGAGTTAATAAAATCGTCGTACTTTGGTTTCCGACTGTATTTCTCTTCAATGGAACCAATTTATTTGATTAACATGACGGAAAATGAAATACAGCTTGATATCATTGCCCCACTTGTCCAAGACGAACATGATAGTGTTTGCTGTTTTGGCGAATACATTTAATGTAATATTGTGTCGTCGATTCTTATGAAGTCATTTTGACATACCTTTTTGATACCCTCAGCTTTTTACCTGCAGACAGTTATTTTATGTACGAACCGCCGCTTTTTTTGTCTTTTTTTCTTATAAATGGTATGACAGATACCACTTTTCCAGTCATTCATTCCAGTGGGCGCATTCAATACCGCTCGCACTCTAAGTGGATCTGTTCGATTTTCGCACTTCAGGTTATGTTCGCAATTTGCAATCTGAATTTATAACATTGCCGTCCTCCTAGATACCAGTATTATTTTTGTCCTAGTCATTTTGTGGATATGTCGGAATCTTTCGCGTATATCATCAATGTAAAAGATGCGAATATTACTTCACTAGGCAACCTTAATGTTCGGCTAAATATGACTTCACATGGGGAATGTGCAGTCGTGCTATATACCGCGCTTCGGTACGCCATCAGTAAGAAGGGAATGCAATGATCCGGTTTCGTTGATTGTTGTCCACCACCTTGGAAAAGTGTTCTTTCAAGTTTCGATTGAATCGTTCCACCATTCCGTCTGACTGTGGGTGAAGCGGTGTCGTTCTGGTCTTCTTAATACCTACCCGCTGGCAAACATCCTGCAATACTGTAGTGTTTCCACATATGTGCCGCCACTGCACATTTAACATGTGACCTAAAGAGCATGTAAAGTGAATTCGAGTATATTAGTCATAACGCAGCAGCATCATTCCACTCGATTGTATTAATTGTCACTCAATAGTAATTAGATCCCTGTTTAGATATAGAGGACAATAGGAAAATAGAATAATTTCGAATGTATATTATTACGAGTAGAAGTAAGATAGAAAATGTGTATAACAGTTAAGACAATAGTATTTAAGGAATTAATGTAGTAAAAATAAAACAGAGTCATTTGGAACATTCAAGTGTTGTTTTTTTACTCTCAACCTTACGGCGAGAAATCGCTTTAACAATATAGCCTTGTGCGCTTACCAACAATAGGGCCACTGATAAGACCACCGCATGGCGATCCTGCTAAATTAAATTGGCTACAACGCTACGATGTCAAGCAACGAGATCGACAGAAATGTTGGAAAGTGTAAAAAATGCTTAAAAGAAGGAAAGAAATAAACAAATCGGAAGAGTTCATATCCGAAAACGCGAATGATATATTATCCGAAGAGTATATTCCTGAAACATTAGAGAAATACATCCCGACCCCAATCCCGACCCCCAATCCCGACCAAAATCTCAATTGAAGGGTAGAGAAAATGAGAAGAGAAGCAAAAAATATCAACAAGGTAAATAAGAGAACAGGTTGCAGATCAACAAAAAAGGCGAAAGAGGAAATGTGGAGGAAGACAAGTCAGGACACGAAAGGAATTTCTGTCCTTCACTGGATCATCACATTAACAACCGACTGATTAGCAACAACTGATTAGCAAACTAAAAGATTTTAGATTTATGGGAAAAACCCAGAGCAAGCCACCGGCAACAGTCGTTAACAACAACATCCAGGAACAACTATGAACAATGATGAATCCAATTCCTGAATTGGTAAACACAGCAATTATTATAAGAAGAACTTTTTATATAGCATACAAAGTAAATACCCATTTTAAGAATTATGTACACAAACATTTAGAAAAGAATATTACAACTAGTGTATAAAAAAAAATTATAAAAATAAATAAAAAAAAAGGAAGCAATCCCACAAATGAAGAAAAATATGTGATAAGAAAAATGAACGACATATATGGTTCCAATATCTTTAAAAATGGTCTGAACGACAACTTAAAGCGAACTATCTTTGCATCTCAACCTAAATCACTGTTAGAAGCATCAAACCTCGCAACAGAATAAGAAAAGACAAATACTAACGCAAGATATAAACAGACCAAACAGGCAAAATTGTAATCAATAAGGCAATGACCGTAACAGATTTGAAAGAAATATGAACCAACATCGATACAACAACACCAATCAAACTCGAAATTATACCCGAAACAATAATTTCAACCGAAATAACAACCGGAACAATAACCTAACCCAAAATGCTCAAAGAAACAATAACCCAGGCCATCGTCAAAACAAATCCAGAAATACGAGACAACAAATCCGATTAAGACAGAATGAACGACAAGAGGGAACCGAATACGGCTGGGAGTATGCGAATATTCCAGACAGCCAAAACTAAAAGTGTATAAAATATCGGATTGCATTATAAACTTTATCATAACGAGACACAACAACAAAAAATGACTTTTTGAATAGATACGGGTGAAGACATATCTATCTACAAAACACCAAGTAAACTAGAGAATGAAGATTACTACCCACAAGAAAAATGCAAACTTACAGGTATTTATAACTAATGAGGAAATAAATTCCTTAGGAACAATCGATCTCAATATTCAATTTGTGAAACTTTCTACCTACACGAATTTCAACTAGTAGATGAAAAATTCCCGATAGAAACAGATGATATTTTAGGATGAGATTTTTTTACAACATTTTTTTTTTAGATTGACTACGAACATTTACCATATCACTGATCGATAAAGAAAAAACCATAACATTGCCAATGCAATCAATGCCAATGCAAGAACAGAAATAATTCAACCACTAAGACTTCGTATAAAATGTGACAAGTTAATTACAAATAAAGAAATAGCGCCAGTTGTATTTATAAGTAACACAATAGCACCCAAAAAGTAATTCTAAACGAAGTTATTTTAGACACAGAACCACGTAAAAACGATGATATACTGACATATAAAAATAAAAACAAAAACAATGATGATCGTTTTAAGCAAATAAGAAAAAAAATAAAAATTAATTGCAAAGCCGACCATGCAAAAAATGAGTTGATTGATATTTTTAGGAAACATCATGAAATTTTTCACATGGAAACCGAACCATTGACAACCAACAATTTTTACACCCAGAGAACTGAAACTATCGATAAAACAACGACGTATATAAAAAACTGTAGACCTCACCATGCTCATTTAGATGTCATATCAGAACGAGTTGAACAAATGTTCAATGACGACATAATAGAGCATTCAAAAAGCCTTTACAACGCACCCGTGTTACTAGTGTCTAAGAAAAATTTAGCCGACAAAAGGAAATGGAGGGTAGTAGTAGACTGCAGATAGTTAAATGATAAAATAGTGAACGACAAATTCCCTTTAACACGTTTAGAAGACGTACTTGATAAACAAGGAAGAGCAAAAAAGTTTTCATCATTAGATATGACCAGTTCTTTTCACCAAATAGGACTTCACAAAGATTCAAGACCATTTACTGCATTTTCCACCAACAGCGGACACTAACAATTTCAGAGACTCAAATTTCAACTTAAAATTTCGTCCAACAGTTTTAAAAGAATACTTACTATCGCTCTAGCTGGACTAGAATCCGAAGCCTTCTTATGCGTAGACGACATAATAATCTACGGTTGCAGTCTTAAACACCACAACGAAAATCTAGTACGTGAACTCGATGGACTCAAACACTACAACCTTAAGCTGAATCCAGAAAAATGCAATTTTCTTTGCCCTGAAGTAATCTAATTAGGTCTTCTTATTACAAGCAACGGTATAAAGACTGATGGCGCAAAATGCCAAAAAAAATTATAGAGTATCCAATCCAAACTTGTGGTGGGTGCACGACTGGGTTGTACTTAACTTTCTCCTTCACAGCGAGTTATTTTGACGTTTTCAACAATTCGGCCAAAATACACAATAATATTTATTTTGATTATTGATGCTAACAATCATATAAATAATGTCGAAATGTGATTATACGAACGTTCATTCCGTAATTGAAAGTAATCAGTGTCCATGCGAATAATAATGATTTTCCGTTATTGGCCAAAACTGAAAATTCCGTTTAGGGATATTTGGCCTAACACCAATTATGTGGAACTCATGAAAACATTAATAGTAGTATACAAATTAAGTTTCATTCAATTTGGTCAAATAGACAAATTTCTTATTATTCTTAACATGGCCTATATGCTAAAATCGGTTTTATGGATTTTTTCGAAAAAACTGGGTACGCAGTTTTGTTGGATCTACTATGCTTATAGCATACAAGAAGTTTAATCAAAATCGTAATAGCCGTTTTTGAGCAAATTGAGGTAATGTATGATTTTTATATGGCAGGTACCGGTAATAACATGGCTAAAAGCAAACAAAAAAAATGGCCTAGAATTATGACCAGAAAAACGCTGGATACGAAGTTTGAAGAAAATCAGTCAAGTCGCTTAGGCTGGAGAGGCTTGTACGGACAGACGGACCGACGAACTGGCGAACCGACGAACCGACGGAATTCAGAAAACCACTTTTTTGAGATCCGCTGTCATCGTAATGTTAGAATTAATCAAAATCTCGAGGTCGAATATTTTCACAAAACAATATCTTTCTCTTTATAAGAGAAAGTTAAAAATGCAGATGAATTCAGATTCATTGCCTTTTGAATTTATTACAGGAGGCTTATACCAAAATTTGCTGACATTGCACAAAGGCTTAGTAATCTTTTAAAGAAAAACTAGAAATGCAATTGGGATGAAAATTGTCAAATAGCCTTTGATACCATTAATAGTAAACTCATCGAACCACCCTTATTACAATATCCGAATTCGACAAATCTTTCATTTTAACAACTGACGCATCAAATTATGCACTAGGAGCAATCTTATCAGAATGCAAAATTTGGTGAAGATCATCCCATATATCATGCAAGCAAAAACATATCATATGCAAGCAAAAACATAATCTTTAAAAACCTATAATAGAAAAAGAAATACTCGCAATCCACTTGGGTATACAATTTTTCCGACCATATCTATATGGAAGAAAATTGACTGTCGTCACAGACCATAGACCTTAAGTATCTCTATTCTCACACAAAAATCGATCTTAGAAAATGACTAGAATACGAGTAGATCTATGTGATTGTGATTTTGATATAATATAAAAAAAGGGAAAAATGAATACAAACGCAGAAGCCCTATCTAGAATAAAAATCGACTCAAATTTAATAAAACAAATGATGCCGAGAGCAATCGATGAAAACGCTAAAAGAACATTAGTTATCACAAGGAGGATGTCCAACAAAATTAATATGGACAACAACAAGGAGAAATGCAACTCTCAAGAGAAGCCTGTACAACTTCAAATCTGGGAATGCTTTTCCATCAATGACGTCAAAAATATAATAAAATTAAAATTTAATATTGGTAAAAATGCTAGGAATTCAAAAATAAATATTGTTGAAAATTTTGTGGACGTGCGATGATGATAAGTATACGTTTACAGGATCTAACGATAATTCAGCGACACTACAGTAGACACCGAAGAAATCAGCATCCAGAAAAAAAGGATATATAAACGAGCTAGCCCTTATGAACAATGATGAAATATTTAAGCACTTATGGTCAGGGTCCTAAGCTAAAAATAATAAAACCAATGCGTGAAGATTCAACTTAATATAAACTAATCGATGAATTCCATAACTCTGCACACGGAGGACATTTGGGTATACGGAAAACCCCAGTAAAATTAAAACAAAAATGCGTATGGCGAAAGATGAATCAAATTGCAAAACATTACATAACAAATTGTGATTCATGTGCAAGAAATGAACAAACAAAAAACACAATAGAACCACAAACGATTACAGACACTCCAAGCAACAGTTTTGAAGTGGTGTCAATTGAAAGAGTCGGACCATTAAGAATATCATATGAAAAAGAGATATATTTTAACCATGCAATGTGAGTGGACTAAATTTGTCTCCGCATACCCTATGACATCAAAAGACGCAACAACAACAACAAAGACACTAGTGGAAACATTTATTTTTAGTTATGGATACTTTAAGATTCTAAAATCAGATAAGGGCACAGAATTCAACAACGAACTTATGAGCAACATATGTTCGCTATTAAAGATAAAGCAAACGTTCTCTTCTCCATATCACCACCAAACTATAGGTGCCCTTGAAAGAAATCATTGAACACTCAATGAATTCTAATTATCAAATGTCAAAGACAATGAATGGGACAAAAGGGTTCCATATTTTACATTTGCATACGATACAACAATACAACAATACATATAGATATTGGATATTCACCATACGAACTCATATATGGCAAATTACCCTGCTTACCGACAGATACGTTATATAATAAAACAAACATATGAGAAGGCTACAATTTACTGTGTGGATCGGTTTGTACCCTATTCCATTCCACAGTTTAAATTAATATTCTTAAATGTGCATTTTATGGCAAAGATATATGAAAACGCCTCCAAAAAGTGGGCGTGGGTAACAATGATATATGAAAGAAATGTATTACCAAAGCCAATTATTTTGCATCAAACAATTTTCCGATATGTTTAAAATTTTACCGAAAAATGTTTTTTTACTGAAAACGCCCCAAAAAGTGGGCGTGGCAAAAACTTTGTTAAGACGAAATACAGGCACTAATATTGTATAGCTATCTTCTTCAGACACTTTATCAAAATCTCTAACGGTTTTGCCTAAAATTATGTTTTTCTAAAATGATGGCGTGGCAATAGGCGGATTTCAAAAATGTTTACACTTGCTTGAACAGCACGTACCAGGATAACACGGACAGACAGATATGGCTTAATAGACACAGCTAGTGATTCTGATTCGATCCATATACTTTGAGGTATGACTAGCTCAATTATTATATACCCCTTTGGGATAGGGTATAAAAATTTATGACTATGACAATTATGCTTATGAATTGAAAATCAGGTTACTCTATGCAATCAGTACAGCAAAAGAAATGACAATGAAAATTAAAGAAAAAGAATATCTATAGAAAATAGAAAATATACCAATAGTTTAGACTTAGATATAGGCAATTGGGTACTATTAAAATTAGGAAAAAAAAGAAAAATCAGGCACCTTATGTTGGTCCATATAAAATAATATAAAAAAAGGAGTCGATTCGGTAATTGATAAAAGTGGAATAAATAAGGAAGTATACAATAACCTTCTTAAGCCTTATAAACCAAATTATGATTTATAAACAAATTTTAGTACATATAATACATTTTTAAATAACAATTAATGGTAATTTAAAAATATTATTATATTCCCAAATATGTTCTTAAGGGTGAGGGTGTTGTGTATCCACATATGCGCCGCCACTGCACATTGAACAAGCGTCATAAAAAAACATGTAAAGTGAAATCGACTATGTTAGTCTTAACACAACAGCACTATTCCACTCGATTGCATAAATTGTCACTCAATAGTAATTAGCTCCCTGTTTAGATATATTAGCCAATAGAAAAATAGAATAATTTCGAATGCAAAATATATGAGTAGAAGTAAGATAGAAAATATGTATAAACGTTAAGAAATTAGTATTTAAGGAATTAATTTAGTGAAAATAAAACAGAGTCTTGCATGTGTTGTATTTAACTCTCAACATTACGTCGAGAAATCGCCTTACGATATAGCGTGGTGCGCTTACACACCAACAATAGGGCCACTGATAAGACCACCACTCAAAGTTTCTACCTTGATCAGAATGTAGTTCCAACGGTACCCAGAATCTGCATACCCAGTTGTCCACGATCTGTAGCACTACGGCTTTACTTTCCTGGTTAGGTATAGCCAATGCTTCTGGCCATTTGCTGAAGTGGTCCATAACAACTAATATGTAACGGTTTCCACTGTTAGTTTCTGGAAACGGGCCAGCACTATCTATTGCTATCCTTTCGAAAGGTGCCCCAACGTTGTACTGATTCATGGTTTCTTGCGTCTTCCTTTTTGTCTGATCAAAGGCGGCGCATGGAATGCATTTTTGGCACCACTTGTCGATGTGTTCTCTTGCAGACAGCCAGTACCGCCAGACCGCTTGCACAGTCTTACTGATCCCAAATGCCCATCCGATACTCCATCATGTAGCTCCCGTAGTACATCTTTGACCATGGACCGTGGAGCGATAAGCTGTGTTAGATTAGGACTCCCATTTTCTTCTCAAGACACCTTCCTGGACGTGAAGAGAATGCCGTTTTGGCCAGTACGCCTTCAGAAATGGACTCCTATCCGAAATTTCTTGGCTGTCTGGTTTCTCCATGTGCTCCGTCCAGGTAAGAATCGGTTCAATGTCAGGGTCTTCCGTCTGCGCTTCTCTGATATTTTCAGTCCTCCAACCGTTGTTGGGCTCGGCTCTTTTACTCCGGGTGGTGATGAGGTCCTTTTCTTCTTGGCGGGTGCAGTGCTTGTAGTTCATTCTTCATGGTCGACGAGAGAGTGCGCCAGCGTTAGAGTGCAGGGGGCCATTACGATGCTAAATGCCAAAATCGTAGCTATGCAGCCGCTCAATCCATCAAGCAACTTCACCTTATGGATTCTTAAATTGTAGCAACCACTTAAGAGCAGCAAGAAGAAGAAACTTCATTTAATTGAGGTGTTTATAAAAATGCCTTCTATTCAAACCGAGAATGCAATTGGACTAAAAAATATACTCGATACGTCCGCAGAGTGCATGCATTCACTATGGAATCTCGAGGTTCCCGTTAAGCAATGGGATCTGATTATCATTTACTTAATGTTGCATAAATTACCATTTTCAACACAGTAGGTATGGGAGGAAAGACTTGGGGCAGGAAGGACCTACCAACACTTAAAGAGTTTTCTGAATTCCTGGAAACGAGGTTCCAAACTTTTGAAATAATCGACCAGGATAAACGAAAATCTGCAAAAGGATTTAATGGAGGTTCCAGTCAACGGAAGCCTACAACGAAGAACACGTTTCACCTGCAACAGAAGTCGAAGGAAAATATAGCTGTAAGGTTTGCGGTAAAAGGCAACATTCACTTTGTAAATGCCAACAATTTGGAAATTTGAGTCAATCTGAGCGATGCAACATTGTGGATAGAATCGGTGTTTGTAGTAACTGCTTGGCTTACAGTCACACAATTCAACAATGCGTTAGTCAGGGACGTTGCTATATACCCACACAACCCCACCCAAAACCTAAGCACCAATACACAATCATTCCAAATCTCTACAAATCCTCTTGCAAATAAATACAAATGTAAGGCATCTGTTAATGCAGATCGAGTTAGCACTAGTTCAGCAGTTCAAAACTGCCATGGGCTACGAACTCTGAATAGTACTACTAACGACTGCTGTAGTTAAAGTAAGATCTTTTAAAAGGAAGTTTATAAAATTTAGAGCCCTTATTGACCCAGGGTCTAAAGCTAGCTTTATTATGGAAACAGCGATACCAATACTCAACCTGAGAACTCGGAGTACGTTAGTTGAAGTGTCAGGGCTGGGCAAGGTCAGCAGTAGAGCATGTCACAAGTGTGTTGACATGACGTTTGCGTTTCTGCACACTACGTTTGAGACCAGCTTACCAGACTTTGTATTTAAGTCCCTGGCTGGGATTCCAATGGCCAAACAACTGACATTCAATAACTGGAAACACCTTAACGGTTAAGAATTAGCGGACCCTATGTTCTGCAAGCCGGCTACATGGGATTGCTACTAGGAAGTGACGTATTTTCGGACTTCGTCCTTCCGGACATTATCCGCGGAAAAAATGCGATGGAGCCCATAGCTCAAAGAACAAAATTAGGATGGATCCTACTAAGTAAAGTACCTATAGAAACGTCAAACATTTCAACAAATTGTTTCTTGCAGGTCTTTGATATCGACGCACAATTACGAACGTTTTGGGAAATCGAAGAATCACCGTATGTCGATACTGAGACTGAACAAAACATTGCTTGCGAAAAGCATTTTGAAAAGGCGACTATTCGTCTACCCTATGGGAGATATGAAGTGTCTCTTCCACTAATAGATGGATGTAAGCCCGCGCTTGGACCCTCGAAGCAATGTGCCTTGCGTAAGATTCATCAGTTGGAGAAACGATTCGTGAATAACCCAAAACTCTACAGGGAATATATTTTTTTTTTCGTGTGCGCCCGGAGGTGAGTAATCCTCATAGGATACCAGTGTGCCGTACCATTGGTTATGCCCGACTCATATATTTTCGGGCCTGACAATTTCATTAATGTCAGTCAATATATGCCTACTGGCTAAATCTCACCCCTCAGAGAGGCACTATGAGAACCGGCTGCGCGTGCTCATAGTAGTATGGAATTTATTCCTCTCATTTTTTCATTTTTTTTGTGGTGACTACGACTAAGTATCCTTAACAAGTAGTTTACGCTTCTGTAGTGTTAATCGCGTTTGGTAGGTAGCATTCCAGTGAACGCACCTACTAATACCGTCATTACATGCGGTTTTTCCTGATGGCGCTAGGTCGAACGGTCTTGTTCTTTGTAGCCGGGGCTCAAGGTTTGTCACGTCCAGAGTACGGGTTATTTCGTTATTACAATGAACATATATGTGAGTACGAAGCTTGCGAGCAAAGTTTGTTGCTTCGTTACTCACGGTAGCAATTCCTAAATCTCTGTGAATATCACTATTCCTAATATACCATGGAGCATTCACTATTGCTCTTAGGGTTTTGTTTTGGAATGTTTGCAGTATAGCAATATTGCTTGGTTTGGTAGAACCCCAAAGTTTTAGCACTTGCTTATACAGAAGCAGTTTGTTGTATATGCTTAGCTTCGAGTATCTTCCAAGTAGCCAATACATTTCTCTGAGTCTGATTGCGAGCTCGTCCCGCTTTTTTTTAACGTGTGGCTTCCACTTAAGCTTTGCGTCTATAGTCATTCCTAGATATTTTGCCTCATTTGCGTATGGTATTTGTGCAGAGTAAATGAAACAAGGTAGGTTGTTTATCTTTTTGTACGGAAAATTGACATGCGTTGACTTGGTCTCGTTAAATGCAATTCGCCAGGTTTTTGTCCACTCACATACTTTGTTAAGAGCCCGTTGGAGTTTTCCCGTTGATGATTCGACTGACTCATCCATTGCGAGGATAGCCGTATCGTCTGCGAACGTTTCTACGATGGTCCCTTCATCTTGTGGTGTATCTCTTGGGTAGAGCAAGAATAGGATTGGTCCGAGAACACTTCCCTGCGGAACACCCGCGTGGATTTCTTTGAATTCTGAGTATTCAGTCTCATGTCTAACACGAAACAGTCTGTTTTGAAGGTAGGATTCCAGTATTTTGTATAATTTTTTCGGTAGGGTTGTCATTAATTTATACCTTAACCCTTCGTGCCATACCTTGTCGAAAGCTTGTGAGACGTCGAGAAAAGCGGCAGAGCAAATCTTTTTCCATTCTAGAGTATTTTCAATTTCATTTGTTATTCGATAAACCTGATCGATTGTGGAATGTTTGACCCGGAAGCCGAATTGATGATCTGGGATCAAGCGTCTTTCTTCAATTACTGGTTGTAATCGTTTTAGCATCATTTTCTCGAAAACCTTAGATATTATCGGCAGGAGCGAAATGGGTCTATACGATTTCTCATCGTTTGGACTTTTCCCCTGTTTCGGAACCATAATGACTTTGGCGACTTTCCATTGCCTTGGTACATATAAAAGTCTCAGAGAAGCATTTATAATGTAGAGAAACTTAACTAATGCTTTTTTCGGTAGCTCCTTCAGGATTTCGCCGGTGATTAAATCATATCCTGGGGCTTTGTTATTTTTCAACTTGCTTATTGTCATTCGGAGCTCGGACAGGGATACAGCTTTTACTTTATAGTTGTCGGCTGCCGTATTGGCATTCGGTCCTTCGTTCAAAGGTTGTCCATCGAACGGCTTGAACGTTTCCTCTAGATGCTCGGCAAATAAATCCGCTTTCTCTTTGTCTCCTTTTGCCCATTCGCCGTTAGCTTTTCTAATTGGTGGCGAGTGTATTTTGGGTTTCCTTATGGACTTCAAGGCTTTCCATAGTGAGTAGTTTGAAGTCTTGTCAGTAGTCAACCCCTCGAGGTATGTAAAGGCTCATTCTTGAGTTTGTTACAGAGATAGTTCAGATATGTTTTATCAGGGGGTGCGCGGGATTGTTGCCATCTCTTGCGCGCTCTCCTCTTTTCTCATATGAGGTCTTCGATGTCAGGCTGGTAGTTGGCTTTTTTGTTGCGTGTTGCTGTCTTCCGGAAGGGAGTGTTTTTCCACGCTGCGCTCTGAATGGCTTCCACGAGCTTGTCAACTTCGTCTTCTATTTCGAGCGGTGTGTTTAGTGGCACATTTAAAACCGCATTTTCCCTGCAGTCTTTTCTGAAAAGATCCTAGTTAGTTTTTTTATTAGTTAACCTAGGAGGTCCTTCTTTTTTTGCTAGACTTCCATCCATTTTCAGAGTGACTGCTGAGTGGTCTGAGCATAGATCATAGCATTCTTCGACTTCCGTCTGATTTTTAGTTAGGCCTTTTGCGATAAAAAAGTCGACTAGGTCAGGGATTTTATTTCTTTCAGTTGGCCAATACGTTGGCTTTACTGTCGAATAAAAGTCCACACCACGCTTCATACAGGCTTTGTATAGTAGTCTGCCTTTCGTTGAATTGCATCTTGAACCCCAGAAATTGTGTTTCTCATTAAAGTCCCCACCGATGATAAAATTAGACTGTATTAAGTCAAAGAGGCAATCGAGGTCGTCGTCTACCATTCTATATCCCGGGGTGAAGTAACTTGATCCGATGAGGTAGTCTAAATGGTTTATTTTTACAGACAATGAAATTATTTGCATAGAGTCAAGTTCTATTTTTATGTTTTCAGAGTGCTTCATACATTCATTGATGTAAAGACAGGATCCTCCTCTCGCATTTTCCGAAGGATGATGAGCGTGATAACCACTGTACCCATTTATTTTGGGTCCAGAACCCCTTTTTAAGTGGGTTTCCGATATCAAGAATATATCAATATTCTTTTTCCGTAGAAAAACTTCTAGTTCGTCAATCTTGTTTGTGAGACCATTTGCGTTCCATTATAGTATCTTCAGAAGCTGTGTCATATTCATGTCTTATTGTTTGGTTTTCGAGGTTTGAACTCGAGCTTGCTCAATTTGTCAAATATAACTTGATTGATCATGGTTTGTTCATCAAGTTTTTCGTATATCACAGTCAGTAGTTGGCGGATCGGATCTGCTGTATCTGATCTTGTCTGATTTCCCTGTGGCGCAACTTGCGCGTATGATCTCGCACCAGCTAATGCTGATTTTTCCTCTACGCTTGGGTCAGCGACGTTCTGTTTTATAATTTTTTTATTTTCTTTTATCGGTTTCCTCCTTTTAACTGGCTTAGTTGTCTTTGGCTTATCAGCTTTGGTATCTGCTAAGCTTGGGTCTGGGTGTGGTGGTTTCCTGAGAATGTCGCGTCTTTTTTGCAGTTCTTTCGCGATTTCGCAACCTCGATAATTCGCTGGGTGGTTTTTTGTGCAATTGGCGCAGACCGCTGGGGACTGCTTGGTTGTGTTGCACTCTACAGAGAGATGTGTACCGGCACATTTAACGCACCGTGGTTCTTTTTGACAGTATGCCTGCGTGTGGTTAAAACCTTGGCATCGTTTGCACTGAGGTATCGTTTTCCTTTCCTTACGCACTGGCTCGATTTTGACCTTGATGTTAGGAATGGTCTTGATTTTGAAGACGTCGCCCATATTCTCGGTCCGATCAAAGACGAGCATAAATAGTGGAAGTCCACGTTTGACAACGGTGTCTTTGTCTCCTTCCCTACATTGCTTTTCCTTCTTGATAATATTCACGGTGTCAAGAATTTTGAAACCTTGGGTATGTACGTCTTCGATAATGTCTTCCTTTGTGCAAGACGGGTGGAGTCCCCTGGCGAAGACTGGTATCGGTTTTTCGTACTTATTTTCGTAGGTAAACCATTGGATATTCTCTGCGTTTAATCTTTGAGACAGTGCTCGGTAAGAATCAGAGTCCTCTACGTAGATTTTCCACGCGTTATTCCGGCGCAAGGTTATATTGTGCTTTGTTCTCGGCGTATTTTTGAGAAGATTACGAAGTTTTCCGTAATCCTCTATCCCAATGACATTGATTGCGGGTGGAGGGCGAGTTTTCGCATGAATTTTGGTCTTGTTTGGTACGTCGGGTACGTTTGGTTCCTTTTGTAACAATTCGGGTGAGGTGACAGCTTTACGTTTTTTGTTAGGCCTTTTCTTAGAGGCGGGATTCGTTTCGCGATCAAGTTCTTCCTCGTCCGTAAAATATTCACTTACTAGACGGTTCGGTGTTGTCTCGAGATGTTTCGGAATATTCTAAATGTATAAAAGAATACCTGGAATTGGAGCAGATGTCAGATGATGTTCTTCGTACACCATACGATGTTCTTCATACACCATATCATTACTTCGTTTCACACCACGCTGTCCTGAAGGAGTCCAGCCCGACAACTACATTGCGAGTCGTCTTGGATGCTGCTGCGAAGACTTTAGATAGCAAGTCCTTAAACGAAAGCTTCTTGGTAGGACCCAAAACACAAAATAGTATCAATGACATAGTGTTAGTATGGAGAACACTTCGATTTACCTCCACCAGAGACATCGAAAAAATGTTTAGGCAAATACGAATGTGGCGCGAGGACTCATAATATCAGCTTATGCTTCACAACCAATAAGGATTTATCGATTGCAGACCGTCACCTTTGGAACTGCTAGCGCATCTTACCTAACTAATCGCACAATCCAAAGAGTTGCAACAGACGAAGAACATCGGTATCCTACGTCGACGATCTTATTGCTGGAGCGGACACATTCGATGAGACACGACAAATACGCGATGAAGCAAGACATTTGCTGGGATCCGCTGGCTTCAATCTCCGGAAATGGACTACTAACCATGAGTCTTTATTGGATGATATTCCGGAAGAGCACAGATAAATGATATTTTCTCTACCGTTTGAGCAGGCTTCCAGTCCACAAATAAAGGCGCTAGGCTTTTCAAAATGTCTATGTAGACAACGAAAAGAACAATGCTGTTAACTACTGCCAAATTCTTCGATCCTCTTGGATGGATTTCGCCGTGCATCATACTAGTCAAAATGTTGATGCAGCAGTTATGGTATCGTAGATTGGAGTGGGAGGATCCAATTACAATGGATCTGCAAGGTCATTGGGAGGACATTCGACGAGAGCTGCCATCTATTGAGAGTATCAAGACACCACGGTGGATTCATCTTGAAGACAATCGAAGAGACCTGGAAATACATGGATTTAGTGACTCATCAGAGAAAATAAAGAAACTAAATACGGAGCAGGTAAAACAAGATTCGGAATCAAAAACCGGCCTCGGCAAGGCCTCGAGCAATCATAGACCCGATCTCAAGCAAACAAAGATGACATAACTGAAGAAATCGCATTGTATGACGGTGAATGAAATTTTTAAATATCACATAGAATTGTTTAGGAAAACGATATTGGGCTTTGTTTTTAAGTGAACAGCCAAACACGCTGCGATCTCATAATTCCTAAAAAAAACATTCTTCTTCAACGACGAGATTGTGATGTCACAATCAGACTAATTTCAACTACATCTAGATATACATAGGTGCTATTCCTTTCTTATAGGATGAACATGAGTGCGGTGGTTTGCAGATGAAATTACTGTCTGCAGGCATATGAGGATCTCCTCAAAAAGGTACGTTGTAACTACATAAGAAATGACTACAATATTACATTACAATTTTTCACCCAATTCCATTGTGCAACGACAAAACATCATATACTATCACGTTAGGCCCGGACAAGTGTGGCAATGATACCAAGCTGCATTTCATTTTCCTTCATGGTCATGTAATTAATGGCTTCTATTGAAGAGAAACACAGTTGGAGACCACGTACGACTACTTTACTTACTCCTAATCTATAGTCAAAGTTGTTGACCTTAAAACTTTTGTTTACAGATAACGCATTTGTATCCATAGCTTGTGAAGCCTAAAAAGACAACACATTACAAATTCGTGTAGACCATAATGTAGTTAACGAGGGTTAATTGCTTAACGATTAGAAAGAAAAAAGAAGAAAATTGTAGATTCAGAGGACAAGAAAACAGACAGATAGGATGAGCGTGAGAAGGTAATAATGAAATGTGCGAAATTCGGCAGTCGTAAACTGGTTGTCATTTCTCTTATGTAGATTCCAGATCCAGATGAAGAGATTCCCGACCCATCGGATGCCATACCGCATGCTTGGTTGAATGAAGAATAAAAAATGAAAGTTAAGTAAACGACGACAGAAAGCAACATTCTTAGAAGACTTAGAAGTGAAAGAGACAACAGAGCCACCGCCAAGGAATATTGATGGCAGTGGCCAGCAGTGAAGAAGAAGTAGTAGAAGAGGAGGAGGAAGGTGTAAATAAGGAGCAGCAAAGTACAGAAGCTTCTGAAGATACTAGAGTAAGTTACCGAAACAAAGTAATCTCATAATCAGTTTCTAAGCAATACATCTTCATTATAGGAGCGAACAACCCCACCTTCAACTGTATCTGCGCGATCCACAAAAAGATTAGCAAACTTAATTTCATTAATATTCATTTATAAGCAAACACATTCATACATAAAATATATAATGTATACAAATTAATTGAATATAGCAATTTAGAATTTAAATAAAAATCAAAAAAAAAAAAGTGTAAATGGTTTTTATTTAAGCCCAGGTAGGAAGTTACTCTTCTGATTTGTACTTCAAATTACTAATTTAAAATAATTTTTTACCAAATTAAATGTCAGAGCGTGCGTCGTTTGTATTCAAATGAGGATTGTTGGAGCTGTTAACAGAAAATCTGAACAACTGAACTAGTGGAAGCCCTAAGTTGCTATAGGTGACATCCAGGAAATATAATGGGATGGCCTGGCAAAAGGAATACAAAAAACTGTAACTGTGTGGCATTTGTTTTAATAAGCAGAAGCAGTGACTGTTCGCATTGTAGCGCAGACGCATTGTAGCGAATTCGGCAGCATTAGACTTACATGCGCTCAAGCTTCGAATTCGTGAAGTTGTAATTTGATCTGTTCGTATCCCAAAACTACGCTGATGAGGGTCGATTAGGTTGTTGGCATACGAGTTTTTCACATATCAGAGCGTGTTGGATTTTATAGGCGATGCTTAGAGGACTTGTGTCCTTGCAATTCTAGTTCACCGATGTTATAAAATTTTTAACGCGTAAGGAATATCCGCATTCTTATCTCAGGATGTTCACTATTCAGATATCTGAAGTACTTGATACCTGGTGGTGGTGCTAATGGTGTTGCTTATTTCCATTCATTGTGTAACACTCGATTTTAACCTTTCTACGAGATAGAAGAACAAAGTATATACAGTAGTCCAAACAAGCAAAATCAGACTACCTCTCTAGTCTCAAATTTTACTTAGCCGGTAGTCAGGAATCTAAATTTGTTGACAGTTTAAGTAGACAAACCTTTCGATTAAAATAACCTAGATGAAAACCTTCTCAAAATAAATAAATTAGAGATTACATTTAAGAGAAATGTTTTGTTTTATTTAAATATAAAGGAACAAATTATTGTTTAACGTTTTTGTTGTGAGAAGTTATTGACATGAATAGTAAGTTATGGTAGTAATTACAAATAAGATATGAGAATAATAAAAGTGTAAAGTCTTAGTCTCGTAATTTAAACTTAGTTTGGAAAATAATATAAAAAAAATGAATACTGAGTATTTATCAATAAAACCAATTGAATCGTCGTCGACTAATTGATCGTTGATTGACGCTGCGTTTATTCATACTGAAATTAGCGCATATGACAAGTCCGTTGTTGTCCTCCGCAGGCCTCATCGGTGCTGTTTCGATGTCCGAACCAATTTCCTTGTGGGTTTATTTTTTTTAGTCTACACCGAAGCGTGCTGATGTGGGCAATTGAGGTTTTTATGTAAGCTGGCTGTTGTCATCTTCACCATCAAAAATCACAGATAGCTGTTTTGGATTTGCTTAACGTTTCCTCGTCAGCTCAGGAGGACGCCATATGTTTGATTTGAAGATGATCTGATGCTGAACGCTCACATATTTGTCCGACCTGACGTCCAGTTTCTTCTGCAGCGAGTCCCAAATGCAAACTGTTTGAATCTTTATGGTTGAAAATCCAACCATAAAGATTCAAACAAATATTTGTCACAGATATCGTTGACATCTGAAATGGTATAATAAAAGGTTAAACAAAGTATTTTGAAATATGTTATCAAGTCGTAACAACAGTAATATATAATATCATAAAATAGAAAAATGGAATTTATTATTGCACTGACACTTTAACCAGAATGGTCACAACAGTTGATTTCGGAACTGACCTTGGTGCTCGACAACAATTTCTTGGCTTCTCCATGTTTGCATGTTGAACACGTGTAGTTTGTCTGTTTTTTGGCATCACCACAAATCATTTTTACTGTTGTTGAGTTGCCATTTCATTATAGTGCGTTAGCCATAATGTTAGAATTGGATTATTGCTTCAGCTGGTCGTTATTCTAAATCTACGAAAAAGACAATTACAACATATAGTCGATATAAGATAGAGAATACCAACTATATATGTTTGATGACTAATTTTTATAAATTCATAATTTTCTACTTCAAATCGAGCACTGTGGATTTGTTCTGGATTCTGCATGTGCTCCAGCCATTTGGGATCTACTTCGTGTGTTGAATTACCCGTAAGCTTAAATAAAAGAATGGGTTATTCTCCGACGACAGTTTTTCACACTTCAATTATTTACCACTGCATCAATTTCTTCAATTGTGGTGCATTACTTGTGATAGGCTCGTCACCAGTGAAACTGTGCACAGAGTCGGTTGTTGCAGCGGCGGTTGTGGAGACGATTGTTGGGGCGACGCTTTCGGTATCGATTTTTTCCTGATGAACTCCGATGCGAATGAAGATAGTCCATCTTTGCTGTATTGGCTGCTGTTATTTTGCATTTTCTTATGCTTGTGTCAGTGATCTTGTTTATGATGCAAATGCGATGCATCATAAACAGTTTATCAACGTATGTTGTTATTTGGGGTTATTCTTTGGCCGTTGACAGATTGTAGTTGTTATGGTTCAGCTTGGTTTAATGGCGTTGTCCTTTTCGGACGTTGTGTCCCTACTGCAGATCGTCGTGCGCAGTCGGTTTTTTATTTGCTGAAGCTGACCCTACAAAAAGAAGTTTACAACACGTATAGACTCATTAAGTCCAATACTTACTTAAACCTGATGAAATATAGAAGAATTAACTATTGCAGCTGGTAATTGTGCGTGACAATCCCAGCGGATTGTTTTTTGGATACAGATTGCAAATCACATTATCGAGATTGAATATGCACGCTTATAGCCCTGTATTGAGTCAATCTTGTGCACAAGGTTTGAATAGAACTTATTCCAAATCCTCAGAATAGAATCCATCACCAATGTGAGGAATTGCTCGTGTGTCAAATGCCAACAACCACACCAATTTCTCGACTCCATTCCCATCAAATATCGTAGCCAGTGAATTTCACGGCACAGCGAAGTCATATCTCCATTGACCGAATTGGCCAAAGCACGATTGGGATTATTTACACACTGCTGGATCTTACGAAAATTGCGCATTATGTTTGCTTGCTGAACAAAAACACACTCGCGATTAAAAATTTAAATTTATAAAATAATTTTGGTAATTGCAAATTTCACGAACCGTACAATTTGAAATGTCAAAGAAATTCACCTCGCGTATTTGTTTACATGGGCGGCCGTCATGAAATTGTTCTTGTTTTTGCAAGACGATCGCTCACATGTATACACCGATAGGGATTTAAAGCACATAACCACGTAAAAGAGAAACGTAAGAAATTGGGCGATAAAGGGGAAGACGTACGAAAGTTTCCTATCTCTTCCTTACTTGATCTCTGATTAAGACACTTGCCCGCATAATTCAGCAACATCAGCAATTCATTCAAAACTATAGTTATATTTTATCACTAAAGTCAAATTATTTAAAAACAATTACGTTCGCAAAGGTAAACAACAAAGCGGATCACAAAAAAATAAACAAGCGCGATACCAAACAGGCAATTGATGGCTGCTGATAGCATAACACGATCGCGGAACAGCGAAAAGGTAACGGGTTAGCATGGCAAGGCAAATTCTCATTGGAATGGGCTACTCACTTCACTGTTGTTTACGTAGGGTATCTGCCTATGTGCAGTTGTATATATGTCTCTCTGTTGTACTAATTGTTTCGTTAACACATTACAATACAGCCAGAAGAAGAAATTAAATATAGAGAGATGACGGCGAATTCAGCCAAAAAAAACGGGTTTCCAGCTAACTGTATATTTATTAAGAAAATATGTTGCGAACATAGTTCACGGCGGGGGTGAATGCTGAGAGAATAAATATATATAACGGGTGATACAAGTAGAGATACTTTTTTCAATAGCCTTTTTTGACAGATCACGTGTGAGTCGTGTCATGCTGTCATGTTATTTTTGTTTAGTATTGTTTGGCATTTCATAACGGAAAGACTTACGCGTGAACAACGTTTACAAATTGTTCAACTTTATTATGAAAATTCACGTTCTGTAAGGAATGTGTTTCGTGCACTTCGCTCAACTTATGGTCAATATAATCGGCCTACTGAGCGTACTATTCGCAACACCATCACCCATTTTGAGACCCAGTAGTCATTATTGGATAATATTCGACCGAAGCCGCTCGACCTTCCCAAGCGACATCGCTTCGCTCTATGGGCTCTTGAAAAGTTCCAAGAAGATTCGACGTGTTCGAGACAATGGGTATGTAAACCAACAAAATTGCCGCATTTGGGACGAAGAGCAACCTGAAGAGATTGGAGAACTGCCACTTCATCAAGAAAAAACAACGGTTTGGTTTGGTTTGTGGGCCGGTGGAATCATCGGTCCATATTTCTTTAAAAATAATGCCGGTGCGAACGTAACCGTCAATGGCGACCGTTATCGTGCCATGATAACCGACTATTTGATGCCTGAAATTGAAGTTCGCGATCTCGGCGACATTTGGTTTCAGCAAGACGGCGCCACTTCCCACACAGCGCATAAATCAATGGGCTTATTGAGAGAACATTTCGGTGAGCACATAATTTCACGTTTTGGGCCGGTCGATTGGCCACCAAGATCGTGTGATATCACACTGTTAGACTTTTTCCTGTGGGGATATGTAAAGTCAAAAGCTTATGCCGACAAACCAGCTCCGATTCAGCCCTTGGAGGAAATCATCACGCGTGTCATTCGCCAGTTACCAGTCGAAATGCTCGAACGAGTAATCGAAAATTGGACTCAACGGATGGACCATCCGCGACGTAGCAACAGCCAACATTTGATAGACATAATCTTCAAAAAATATATGCCAAAGAATGTTCTTTCAAATAATAATAATCATTCTCCATTAAATTTGAATTTTCTGTGTTTTTTTTTCTTAAAAAAGCAGGGAACCTCGAAATGGATCACCCTTTGTTAAATTATTAATTTTGTTTAGTATTAACGTGTCAGCATTTTAAAGATGTTTGCACCTTAAAGTATCTAGTACGTTTTTTTGTTTGTTTTGAATTGTATGTTGCCAGATGTATGTCGTGTCAAATAAAATGTTTTTTTTTTTATTACGGAACAAATTTCAGTAAAACGCGAACAAAGGGTTTGTGGCAACGACCATGGAAAGTATAAAAAGACAAAAAACAAGTTACACACGGAAGTAACAGGGGCCTTTTCAGTTAAAAATGTTTTTCGGTAAAATTTTAAAAATTTCGAAAAAAACATTTGATGCAAAATAATTGGTTTTGATATGTAAACATTTCTGGTAATGTAACTGTTTCTCCCATATATCATTTTTAACCACGCCTACTTTTTGGAGGCGTTTTCATGCAAAAACCATTTGTATACCCTACTCCATATGCAGGAGAAAAACGTTATTTTTGGTCGAACCATTCAAGATTTTAATAAATTTTCTGAACAATATGTTGCGAAAATTTCAATTTTAATATATCTTTGCCATAAAACCCATATTTAAGGGATATAAATTTAAAGGATGGGATGGGATATGGTATAAAACGATAACAGTAAATTTTGGCTTTCTCAAATGTTTATACCCTACCCCAAAGGGCTATATTAGTTTTGATACATAGTTTGTGACATAAAGAAATAATTGAGCTAGGTATACTCAGAATCGCTAGCTGAGTCGATTAAGCGTTGTCTGTCTGTCCGTCTTCCGTCCGAATGTAGATAACCGGTTTTTGGGCTAGTGTAATCAAATTTGTACATTTGATCCTTGTACGTGCTGGTTCAACAAGTGTAAAATTGAAAAAAAAACATTTTTTTTACAAAAACCTAATTTTAGGCCAAACCGTTATAAAATTTGAAAAAGGATCTGAAAAGATATCTAGACAATCCTAATATCTATATAGGATTTTTGGGGGCGTTTTCAGTAAAAAAAAAAACATTTCTCGGTAAAATTTTAAACATTTCGAAAAAAATGTATGCAAAGTAGTTGGTTTTGTTAATATGAACATTTCTGCCATATATCAATTTAACCACGCCCACTTTTTGGAGAAATTTTCCATTTGTATACCCTACGCCATACCATATGTAGGAGAAAAATGTTGTTTTCGGTCGAACCATACAAGTTTTTGATAAACTGTTTGAACAATATGTTGCTACAATTTCAATTTTCATATTTCTTTGCCATTAAACTGACATGTAAGGGATATTAAGTTAAAGGATGGAATGGGATAAGGTATAAAACGAAACGTGTATAGCCTTCTCATATGTTTTTTTTTGTATTGCAACTATGTATGCGACTTACATAGACATTTTTTATCACGACTAATGAAGCTTTGGCTACTAATTTGTATACTACTATACTGTTTTCATGAGTTCCACAATATTATTCTGCATATCGCCCAAATTGTTAAAAACGTTAAAATTACTCGCTGTGAAAGAAAAAGTTGCGTACGACCCAGTCCTGCACCTTCCACTCGTTTATGTATGCG
Source organism: Rhingia rostrata (assembly GCA_949824845.1). Classification (NCBI taxonomy): domain Eukaryota; kingdom Metazoa; phylum Arthropoda; class Insecta; order Diptera; family Syrphidae; genus Rhingia; species Rhingia rostrata. The sequence continues at coordinate 47,354,710 of OX463759.1, forward strand.
TGCAAAATTTTGCATTTCGTCCTTAACCGCGGGAATCTTCATTCCTTATATACCAAAGCGCATTGACTAATGATCATAAAATTTTGATTCAAAAGTTTGTAGAATGTGTATATTCGTTTCACTGGTATAACCCCATAGTGGTATACCATATGTCCAGACCGGCTTCAGTACGTGCTTGTAAGATAGCAGCTTGTTGTCAAGGTTAAGCTTACAATATTTTCCGAGTAACCAGTAGAGTTCTCTGTATATATTTTTAACCTCTTCGCATTTCTTTTTTACATGCGATTTCCATTTTTATTTTGCATCGAGTATCATTCCGAGATATTTCGCTCTATTTGCAAAGGGGACTCGAACCGTATTGCGAAAAACTGGCAAATTATTTGTCCTTTTATACGAAAAATCTACATGAATCGCTTTGCTTTCGTTAAGTGCAAACCGCCAGGATTTTGTCCATTCATTAACCTCGTCAAGAGCGTTTTGTATTTATTTTCTTGTAATTATTGCTATATCGTCAGCAAACGTTTCAGCTATTGTATCGTTTGTTTTTGGGATACCACGTGTAAATTCGAGGTACAAAAGTGGTCCAAGGACGCTACCTTGGGGTACTCCTGCCAATATTTCTTTAAACTCCGAATATTCGTTTCCAAGTTACACACGGAAGAATCTATGCTCAAGAGACGACATGAGGATTTTATATTTTTTTTCAGGCAGGACACGTTTTAGTTTGTATGGAAGGCCTCTATGCCAAACCTTGTCAAAAGCTTGCGGTCAAGAAATACGGCTGAACAAATTTTCTTTTCTTCGAAACTTTTTTAATTACTTCAGTAATTCGATGAACTTGGTCCACAGTCGAATGTTTACTTCTAAACCCAAATTAATGTACAGTCAAAAGGCAATTCTGATCAACAGTTGGGTGTAATCGACCTAGTAATATCCACTCAAAAACATTTGAAATTGTTGGAAGAAGTGAAATAGGTCTGTAAGATTTTATTTCATTAGGGGATTTTCCTGGTTTGAGAACAATAATTACTTTTGAGACCTTCCACTGTATTGGTGTGTATTCTAATCTAATTGCAGTATTTACAATACACAGGATCTAATGGTTTTCCGGGCAACATTTTAAGAAGTTCTCCTGGTATTGGGTCATAACCCGAAGATTTTTTAGGCTTAATTTCTGTAAATCCCGTTTAAGCTCGGCAATATTTGCATATCTAAGTAGATTACTATCGGTTATAGTCTCGAATGAATTAATGTTTTCTGGACCATCAAATGGTTAAAATGTTTTCTCAAGATGTGCGGCAACAACGCCTGCTTTTTGCTTTTTGAGCAAACGTCTTGAGTTACCCTAATTGGTGGTATAGCGTTTTTTGACAGTTTTATGACCTTAATTGCTTTCCAAAGTGAATAGTTCGATTCTTTTCCAGCGGTTAGGCTTTGCAGACAAGTTTCTTCTGCATGGTTTTTAAAGTTCTTAATCGAATTTGATATCATGTTACTCAACCGATTGAGATATGTTTTATCTTGCTGGGTACGAGTTTGGTGCCAACTTTTCGAGCATTCCTTTTTTGTCTAACCAAATCTTTTATTTCCCACGGGTACTATTACTAGGGCTTTCTATTTTTCGTTGTTGAGGAGTATTATTCCATGCTGCTTTTTGAACAGTATCGATAGAGGAGTCAACTGCGACTTCGAGTTCTTGCATTGTTTCGACTTATAATTTAAAATCGACTAAATGTTCGATACACTCTTTTATATATGATGGATGTATGAGTTTCGGATATTAAACAGACTTCGATATATTTTTCTGCTAAAAATATATTATTGCTCGTTGTACATATGTTATTAATCAACTTGCTTTTATAATATTATTATCTTAGTATAAGATTAAAATCACTCATTCTCTTTTCACTCACTAATACATATTAATTTGTACATCAATGTATATCAATTGAAGTTCCACCAGACTTACAAATTGTTTAACTCCTTCTTCTTCTTAAAACTATCAACCAATGCACTTGTGCTATTCAAAGACGAATTATACTTAATAAACTTTTATTGAATTCATGTTGAATCGTTTATTTTTATTGATAAACCCAACAGCTTATGGGTCCAGGCAAACTAATGGTATAATTTTAATTAATAACTTTAATGATAATTTTAAAAACTCGACGATGATAACTTTGAGATATGGAAAGTACAAATGAAAAGTGTATTAATTTGCAGCGATTTACGGTCATATACAAATGGTGCAAAGAGAAGCCAAAAGTTGATGCAAAAAATATAGAAGAATGGGTATCGAAAGATTCGAAAGCATTGGCTTTAATACTTCTCTGCATAAAACCAAGTCAGCTTGGACACGTGAAAAAGGCAGAAACGTCAATGAAAGCATGGGGAATTCTGGAGTCAATATTTAAATCAAAAGGGCCAATTCGAAAGGCGATGTTATACAAGCAGCTGTACCGTATGAAGAATAAAGTGGATCAGTCTATGGCCCAGCATGTGAATGATTCTATGAGCAAGGCGGAGCAGTTGGATGAAGCAAGAATTAAAGTTCCAAGTGGGTTGCAGACTATTTTGCTGCTTAACACTTTACCCGATGAGTTTGAAAACTTCCGCATTGCTATTGATTCGCGTGACGAAATTCCTAGCCCAGAAGAGCACGATCTCCACCAATCAGCGCATCCAAGAAAAATTTAAGAAATAAGCAACACGTTCAGTATTGATTAATCAAATTAATCAAATCTTGAAAATATATTTATTTATTTTTTATGGTCGAAAAAATATTAGTACCAAAAAAACATACTGAGAACAATAATATAGAATTCTGATTTTTCGTGTGCGTTAAACTTAATAATACTCCCATGAATATTGTATTTGTATTGTTACTGAATATGTAAGTCCACATTTTTGCGATAAATCGTTCCAATTTGCCTGTTTATCTGTCGAACTCATTCTGTGATATTTTGATATTGTATCTTTGATATTGTTTGTGTTGTGTTATTGTGTTAACTTTTGTAAGAACTATTGAAAAAATGGATAAGAGCTTTATTACATTTACGTACATGCAATTAAAACAATGTGTGGAAAAAGGATATGAGTTTTATTACGTATATCCGGATAAATAGGAAAAATAGTAAATCATTCAGATTATCAAATAAAAATCAAAGAGCATGTATTTCATATCAGAAATGTAATAAGATTGTATATTATAAAAAAATATGGGTTCCAATATGTTATGATTACATATGCTTCTGTTGAAAATAAGAACAAAATGTAATTTATAATGAATAGAAGCATATCACTGTTTTGTAAGGCATGTACGGTTGACAATTGAAATAAATTGTTCTTTGTTTTGCACCTATCAACCAGAAAACACGTGTTTTAATTATTTAAGGTTTCCAATATTGCGTCTAAACTCTGAATAATATCAGTGTCGCTGTATGTCGAATATGTTTAACATGAACAAAGTAGGGCGAATATCTTTAATCATGAGCACAAATTGTACAACAATATTTCTTTTGCTGAATATAATTAATAATTAAGGAAGATTTGATATTATTTCTGAAATCTATTTGGTATATTTTTTTTACAAGAAAAAATAAAGAAAGGAATTTTGTTTCCACTTCTTTCGGGAAATTATTGAAAATAGTATATAAATAAAATCCCATTCAATCCAATGGTCAAAAGTTAAACAGTGGATAAAATTTAACCCGCATATTAACGCGATTGACACACGGCCTTAGAAGATTTCTCGTTAAATCCATTAATTAAAGATAATTCACATTTAATTTGCTTTTATTAATACGGCTGTTGGTAAGTGGAATATTTATTTTTTTATGTAATAAATTTATCAATTTACGCAACAATTTAAGCTTTGTCATTTTTCCAGCGATACAAACTAAAAGATGAGAACGAAACTGGCAAAACGTATCAAGCGATTACGAACGGAAAATGTCAAAGAATATTTGTCCACAGATTTTCAAGCCTTTTTGGATCGCGGGCTAATCGCCCACTTGTTGAGATGCTGGGTGTATGTTAATCCTGGAAAATTTACCTCAGGGACTGTGGGCTGAGACAACCAATACTGCAGTACACATCAGAAACCGTTGTCCAACCAAGTCACTTGTGAACCGAACACCATTTGAAGCATGGCATGGTAAGAAGCCGTTCATAGGTTATATGAAGATCTTTGGGTCAATGGCTATCGCCTTCGATAAAATACCAGGAAGAGGAGAGTTCGAACCCAAAGGTAAGGAATTTATTTTCTTTGGTTATTGCGATGATTCCAAAGCATATCGGTTATGGTATCGTCGAACGAATAATATCATTAAGAGTCGAGATGTAAAAACATTTAAAAACATCGATGCTGTTAACAAAACACATTCGATGAATTAATTATCATTTACATGGATAATTGAGAAAAGCCAAAGGAAAATTTTGAAGTTCCAACTGTTGCGGTTATTACTAATTAAACAACTATTCTATTACTATTTTAATAATTTATTGATAATATAATTTGCATTAAAAACAATTTGTTTGCACCCTTAAAAACTAGTTCATTTTTCATAAAACACTAAATTCAACAACGAATTATGACAATACAGAATGTCACTCATTAATGTCAAAAACAAATGTGTCAAAATTCAATTCATTATCAAACTCATTATAACGTGGATCGAAAAATACTGTTTTATTGAAATACGGAATATTAAAATTACGGAGTTGAAAAACTACTGCAAAAACGCGAACAAAGGGTTTGTGCAAAAAAAATAGGTAACCTTACAAACCCATACGTTACAAATGCACGTAACATTTTGGTCCTTCGAGCCGGATTTACCAATTTGCCAGTGACAGTGTGTATTTTGATTCTGAAAGAGACAATTAAAGTGATTTAAAACTAACAATAACTCTGAGTTGGAAATATACTATCTTTAGAGTCTGGCTTGCAACACCCCATCACTCCGAAGTAGGAATCGAATACGAAAACTCGTAGGGGATTATTAAATTGATACATCCTCTCGAAAATCATCTTGTTTAAAAATGAATTATTTCACTTAAATAGTTTGTTTCTCTCCTTAAGGATGAGTTGCATACATTCAATTCATGTAATTTACAAAACAAATATTTACTTCACTGAATACAGTCAAAAACATATGTTTGTATTCACCAAAACATAAATTCTGAGCTGTCATTTAATTATTTGCTTTGTTTACATTTTTTTATTATTTTCGTTTGTTTTTTTTTTATTATTTTCGTTTGTTTGTGTAAAATTGAAGTGCAAATTTAAGACAAAAAAGTGCGCTCAAGAGTTTACATAAAGTTAATTTGTGAAGTGCGACAGGACAAAGTGCGAATATATTTCCACGCACGCAAAAACAACAAACGCAAAAAAATAAATCAATGTCGATTGAAATGTCAAAGCAAAAATAAATCTCCCACACTGCTAGACAGCTGTTAATGAAAGTGTCCAAACCCAAAATTGTTTGTCTGCTGAATTCTTTTACTCGGAAATACATGTATTCACAGACAGGAGTGCGATTACAACAAAAACAACCAACTCTTGCGGGGATTCAGGGTGAGAGAGGTATAAGTTTGGTATCTCCTTACTTCCTATATCTCTGGTTTAGATAGTGGTGCCGCTGCACACATGTGTTATGATAAGGAATTATTTAATAGTACTAATACACTCCTACAGTCGCCATACCATTATACACGGAGCTGTAGTCGGCTCAATTAATTTAACAACTAATAATGAAGTGACTTTGATACTTGAAAACGTGGTTTATGCTCCAAGGTTAAAACAAAGTTTAATTTCTGTGCCAAAAGTCACTGAACGTGGGCATATAATACAGTTTGGAAATAAGAATGCCAAAATGATGAGACATGATGGATCTTTGATATTATTGGCAGAAAAGAGGGGGAAAATTATATATCGTAAAAATGAAGGAGCTGGAAATTGAACATGCAGCACTGGCATATAGAGGCGACCAACATTCGAAGCATTGGCATCAGAGAATGGGACACCTCAATCTGACTGATTTAGGAAGGATGTCAAATATGTAGAAAGTAGATTGTTTGACTTGCCAAAAAGCAAATATTAAGATGTTGCCTTTTCAGAATTGTGGAAGCAGAGGAACAGAGAGTCTCGGCTTGAGTCATTTAAATATATGTGGTCCATTTCGAACTCAGTCGCTTGGAGGATCGAAATATTTCTTAACATTAATAGACGACTACACCAGATATATGCATATCTGGTATGCATTACTATATTAAGCATAATTCAGAAGCTTTGTCATTTTTCCAGCGATACAAACTAAAAGTTGAGAACGAAACTGGCAAAGCGTATCAAGCGATTACGAACGGAAAATGTCAAAGAATATTTGTCCACAGATTTTCAAGCCTTTTTGGATCGCGGTCTAATCGCCCACTTGTTGAGATTCTGGGTGTATGTTAATCCAGGCAAATTTACCTCAGGGACTGTGGGCTGAGACAACCAATACCGCAGTACACATCAGAAACCGTTGTCCAACCAAGTCACTTGTGAACCGAACACCATTTGAAGCATAGCATGGTAAGAAGCCGTTCATAGGTTATATGAAGATCTTTGGTTCAATGGCTATCGCCCTCGATAAAATACCAGGAAGAGGAAATTTCGAACCCAAAGGTAAGGAATTTATTTTCTTTGGTTATTGCGATGATTCCAAATCATATCGGTTATGGTATCGTCGAACGAATAATATCATTAAGAGTCGAGATGTAAAAACATTTAAAAACATCGATACTGTTAACAAAATATATTCGATGAATTAATTATCATTGACATGGATAATTGAGAAAAGCCAAAGGAAAATTTTGAAGTTCCAACTGTTGCGGTTATTTATTTATTTATTGATATTATAAACAATTTGTTTGCACCCTTAAAAACTAGTACATTTTTCATAAACACTAAATTCAACAACGAATTATGACAATACAAAATGTCAATTATTAATGTCAAAAACAAATGTGTCAAAATTCAATTCATTATTAAACTCATTATAACGTGGATTGAAAAATACTGTTTTATTAAAATACGGAATATTAAAATTACGGAGTTGAAAAACTACTGCAAAAACGCAAACAAAGGGTTTGTGCAGAAAAATAGGTAACCTTACAAACCCATACGTTACAAATGCACGTAACATGTGGTCCTTCGAGCCGGATTTACCAATTTGCCAGTGACAGTGTGTATTTTGAATCTGAAAAAGACAATTAAAGTGATTTAAAACTAATTTATAACAATAAAGAACACTACGTACAGTGATTAAATCATAATTAGAGACATTTTCTTGTGAGTTTTTGTGTAAAACGGTTTCACACGTCGTGTAAATTGATAGGTGCGCAAGCTTAATAAGTTTCTCGCGCCGCAAAATTACTTATTGTCAAAAGACTGCAAGGAGAATAATAAAGGTGAGTGAGTAAGCCAATTTAGCCCATTGTATATATGTTTTGCCATATTTATTTGCCAAATTGTCAATATGAGTACACCAAAGGAGCTCAAACTTTTAAAAAATACGCTTGCAATCCTCAAACTCGATTATAAGAGTTTTTCTGCGACTGCCGAAGGTAAGCGTACGAAAAATAGCGTCAGTAGTCGTTTGTCTAGTATGAAAGAGGCATTCCAACAAAGCAGGAGCATAGTTGACAAACTAATTACATCGTTGGATGACGAAAACGATCGTTCGCTTTTTGAGGGAATCATAGAGAGTATTCGCGAAGTTTACTTCGAATATAAGGCAGAGTTGTTGGACTGCTTGAATAAGCTTGGGGAGTCGTCTACCAAAAGGCAAACGGCCAGCAGTTCAAATCAGCAGGTTATTCGACTTCCAGAAATGTCTCTTCCTTTATTTTCGGGGCAGTACGAAAAATGGAGACAATTCAAAAAGCAAATTCGAATCAATGATTCACAACAACTCCGGATTAACGGATATCCAAAAACTTCACTATTTGAGGTCAGGTTTGTCTGGAGAAGCAAATCGCTTATTGCACCATTTGGAAATTGACGAGGGAAATTATAAAACGGCATCTAAAATTGTTTGTTAACCAGCCGACTATTTCCACTGAGATGCACTCGCGCTCAAAAGAATACTCGATACTTTCACAGAATTTCTGCATTCGCTTACAAATCTTGAGGTTCCTGTTAATCAATGGGATTTAATCACCATTTATATAATGTTGCATAAATTACCATCTTCAACACAGCAGCTATGGGAAGAAGGAATTGGGGCAAGGAAGGAGTTACCAACGTTCGCAGAGTTTTCTGAGTTCTTGGAAACTAGGTTCCGAACGTTGGAAATAGTCGACCTGGATAGACCAGAACCTGCAAAAGGATTTAACGGCGGTTCTATTCAACGACAACCCACAACGAAGAATGCATTCCACTTGCAAAAGAAGTCAAAGGACAAATATAGCTGTAAGGTATGTGGTAAAGGGCAACACTCGCTTACCAAATGCAACCAATTTGGAAAAATAAGTCCATTTGAACGATGCAACATAGTCGGTCAAATTGGTGTTTGTAGAAACTGCTTGGCTTATAGTCACACAATCCAACAATGTGTTAGTCAGGGACGTTGCTACCAAGGCCGACAAAAACACCATTCACTGTTGCATTGCGTGTCAGGTCAAAATCACACAAGCAATCAATGTTTACCAAAACCACAGTCACAATACCCGTACAACCCCACACAAAATACAATCACCAATACACAATCACCAAAACTCTACAATTTCTCTTCTCCTCCACTCCATAACCAACCTAGTACAAATGTTCATCCAGTAGACCAACATATGCAAACTGCGTACCCCGATGGTATAGATCGACGGAGCACTAGTTCAGCAGTTCACAACTACCATGCTCAACAATGTACGAACTCTCAAGTTTTGCTAGCTACTGCGGTAGTATAGGTTAGGTCTTCTAGAGAGAAGTTTATCAATCTGAGAGCCTTGATTGATCCAGGATCTGAAGCCAGCTTTGTAACGGAAGCAGCGGTACAAATTCTCAACCTAAGGACTCGGAGTACGTTAGTTGAAGTGTCAGGGTTGGGAAAGGTCAGCAGCGGAGCATGTCACAAGTGTGTTGACATAACGTTTGCGTCTCTGCTCACCACTTTTGAGACCAGCACACGAGCCTTTGTATTTAAGTCCCTGACTGGGCTTCTCCCGGCCAAACAGCTGACATTCAATAACTGGAAACACCTCAACGGCTTGGACGTAGCGGACCCTATGTTTTACAAGCCGGCTACAGTGGATCTGCTACTAGGAAGTGACGTATTTCCGGACTTCATCCTTCCGGAGAATATTCGCGGCGAAAATACCATGTCACCTATAGCGCAAAAAACGGAGTTAGGATGGATTTTGTTAGGTAAAGTACCCATAGAGACACAAAAGTTCTCAACAAATTGTTTCTTGCAGGTCTTTGATATCGACACCCAATTACGAAAGTTTTGGGAAATCGAAGAAGCACCCTACGTCGATACGGAGACAGACGACAACATTGCTTGTGAAAAGCATTTCGAAGAGACGACCATTCGTCTACCTAATGGAAGATACGAAGTATCTCTTGCTTTTAGGGATGGATGTAAACCCGCGCTTGGACCATCGAAGCAAGGTGTATTTCGTAGGTTTCATCAGTTGCAGAAACGGTTCAAGACTAACCCAACTCTTTACAGGGATTATTCAACATGCATAAAAGAATACCTGGAGCTCGGACAGATGTCAGAAGTTGATGGCTTTATTGATGCCGTTCTTCATACACCACATCATTACTACGTTCCACACAACGCTGTCCTGAAGGAGTCTAGCACGACAACTAAACTGCGAGTCGTCTTTGATGCTACTGCAAAGACACTGAATGGCACATCCCTCAATGAGCACTTATTGGTTGGACCTAAAACTCAAAACAACATTAACGATATAGTGTTAGTATGGAGAACGCATCAATTTACCTTCACTACAGACATTTAAAAAATGTTTAAGCAGATACGAATGAGGCAAGATGAGTCGTATTACCAGCTGATCCTTTGGCGTGACAACCCTACTCAACCGATATGGACTTATCGTTTGCAGACAGTGACCTTTGGAACTGCTAGCGCACCGTATCTGGCCAACCGCACAATCCAAAGAGTTGCTGCAAACGAGGAGCATCGTTACCCTATTGGTGCAAAGGTCGTACGTAAGGGAATGTACGTTGACGATCTGATTGCTTTAGCCGATACACCGGAAGAGGCGCGACGAATACGCGATGAAGCAAGACATTTGCTGGCATCTGCTGGCTTCAATCTACCACGACACACTGTTGGACGGTATTCCGGAGGACCAAAGAAAGTTGGTATTTTCTTTGCCTTTTGAGCAGTCTGCTAATACACAAATAAAGATAAATATACGATGGTGCCCCTCTGATGATTCCTTTTCTTTCCAGAATGTCACGGTGGACTCTAAAGGTCCAACAAAAAGAACGATGCTGTCTACTATCGCCAAGCTCTTTGATCCTCTTGGGTGAATTTCGCCGTGCATCATTTTGGCAAAAGTCTTGATGCAACATTTATGGTGTCGTGGATTAGCTTGGGATGACCCGATTCCAACGGATCTTCAACGTCATTGGGAATATTTTCGACGGGAGCTGCCAGCTATTGAGACCATCAAGATACCATGGTGAATTCATCTGGGAGACAATCGAAGAGACCTGGAAATACACGGGTTTAGTGACGCATCAGAAAAGGCATATGGCGCAGTAATTTACTTACGTGTTTTGGATGACGACGGCAGCATTCACGTTCACCTCCTGATGTCAAAGACCAGAGTGGCTCCGTTGAAGACCGTAACCCTTTCCAGGATTGAGCTTTGCGGAGCGGTCATGTTAGCGACACAGCAAGGACTTTGAAGTTGGAAGATGTCAGGATGTATGCTTGGTCAGACTCGATGATAACGTTGGCGTGGATAATGGCACTTCCAGCTCGGTGCAAGGCGTTCGTCAACAATCGTGTTGCGGAGATACAGCGTTTAACAAACAGCAGCATCTGGCGATACATTCCAACGCAACAAAATCCTGCTGATCTGGCATCTCGTCTTTTGGCATCGGAGCTGAACAATAACACACTTTGGTGGAATGGACCAGAGATCCTAAAGTCCAATTGGGACTTCGAAACACGAACTCAACCGTCTATTGGGACAACGGATGAAGAAACGCGAAATGTCCAAGCACATTGCGTTAACACAGGAACAAACGAAACAGATCTGCTAATACATCGACACTTGAATCTCAGGAAACTGCTGGGAATTTTGGCATATTCTCTTCGACCTTGACACCGATGGAAATGGATGCAACATTGAAGACCGCCTTAAGGACTGCTCAAAGGAACATGTTCTTCGTATACGATAAGGAAACACAACCTAATACAAAGGGGTTAAAATCGTAACAACCTTTTATCGATGATGTTGGGATCCTGAGAGTAGTAGGTAGGTTGCAAAACGCCGATCAACGACACCCTATTATAATGAAACCCAGTCATCACCTCAGCAAACTGATTGTTAAGGATGCGCATGCTACAACGTACCATGGAGGAAACCAAAAGATGATCGCCCAATTTCGTCAAAGGTTTTGGGTGCCACATCTCAAAAACACCGTGAAGAAAACGATTCATTGCTGCAACGTTTGTCTTAGGCAAAAGGCAGAATCAACTTGCCAGCTGATGGGCAATTTGCCAGCTTCACGAGTAAGGATGTCTCGTCAATTTACCAATACAGGTGTTGACTATGCTGGCCCTATCGAAAGGGTCGAGGGTCAAAAACATTCAAGGCATATTTTGCGGTCTTCGTTTGTCTGGCTACCAAGGCTCTACATTTAGAACTAGTCAGCGACATGACGACTCAGGCTTTCATCGAGGCCTTTAGAAGATTCTCGGCGAGGCGAGGAGCCTGCAAAGAAATGTTTAGTGACTGCGGAAAGAATTTCGTGGGTGATGCTAAAGAGTTAGAGAAACTTCGAAAGGCAGCCAACTTCAGTCAAAACCAGGTATCGGAAACTCTACTCCTAAGCGGTACAAAATGGGTCTTCATCCCACCAGCATCGCCACACTTCGGTGGATTATGAGAAGCAGGTGTTAAATCGGTAAAGTAACATTTAAGAAGAGTTGCAGGTAACTGTACTCTCACCTTCGAAGAGTTGTCAACCCTTTTGACACAAATAGAAGGTTGCTTCAACTCAAGGCCTCTGTGTCCACTCACCAGCATCCCGTAAGACTTCGACGCTTTAATCCCAGCACACTTCCTAATAGGCGAACCAATACTAAGCGTACCGGAACCAGACACCACAGAAGAAAAATTATGCTGCAACGATCGTTGGAAAAGGATACAACAATTTCCCACATGAATTTCCCTTCCCGCACGCAACACTACACATCACACGACACTATTAACATCCATACAGTCCACTCAATGAAGAACATATACACACACACACCCACACGTACTCATCAACTCATTCATTCATTCAATTCAATAACTAATTAAAACACAAAATAAAAAAAAATAAAAAAAACTTACCTACACTATACCAGGAATAATTCACCACATAATGCACAATAATATAATGCAAACATAATCACACACACGTGAGAGATATTTTCGCGAATTGTAAAAACAATAAATACTCGATTACAACACGACACGAGATAACGCACGCCTAGCAAGCCAACTGATAAGCATATCGATACTACAAGATGATTGCTGTTGCGGTAAAGCGGAAAAGAGAGCAGCTTACGCATGGCAAAGGCAAAAGGGGAAATTATTAGCAGTGTGCTGCACTCAGTGCTACACATGCTTAGGCTACTCACTTCACTGTTGTTCACGTAGGGTGTTTGTTTATGTGCATTTTGTTTGTAATTAAATGTGTCCCTTTCTGTTACACTAATAGTCTCTTTAACAGATTACAAGCCAAGAAGAAAAACTATTGCAGTGATAATGAAGGCGATTTCAGAAGACAAACCAAACTGAGCTGCCATCTTGCAGTTTCGGGACCAGAAGATTGTTGCGAACAGAATTCACGGCGGGGGTGAATGTTGCGGTTATTACTAATTAAATAACTATTCTATTACTATTTTAATAATTTATTGATATTATATTGTTTGCACACTTAAAAACTAGTACATTTTTAATAAAACACTAAATTCAACAACAAATTATGACAATACAAAATGTCAATTATTAATGTCAAGAACAAATGTGTCAAAATTCAATTCATTATTAAACTCATTATAACGTGGATCGAAAAATACTGTTTTATTAAAATACGGAATATTAAAATTACGGAGTTGAAAAACTACTGCAAAAACGCGAACAAAGGGTTTGTGCAAAAAAAGAGGTAACCTTAAAAACCCTTACGTTACAAATGCACGTAACACCAACCCAACAAGAACAAAATCTTGACAAGCTCAATGAAAAGCAGATGATATGGATATTGAAAATCGTGTTTCAAGCAACATTAAGCAGGAGGAGAAATATTTGGTTGTTTACAAACCTTTTGGAATGACAGATTCCAAAGACTCCAAAGACTATGACGAAACGCAAGGGAGAAAAAGCTCAAATTATTCGATATAGTATTAAGTTAAGTCCTGGAAAAATAAATGTTGAAGATGCGGCAGATATGGCTGTCGAAATAAGTGCAGTTGCTTCGGAAAACGAAAATTCAGATCCCGAAACCATATCAGAAGCGGTAAATTTATCAGAAAAGAATGAATGGTTTAATGCTATGGAGAGTGAGTATAGTTCATTGCTCTGAAATGGAACATGGAGTTAAGTTGATCGTCCACCGCAAGGCAATAAATGGGTGTTCAAACGCAAGCGAAACAACGATGGAGAAATTGTCAAATATAAAGCGCGACTAGTAGTAAGAGGTTGCGAACAACGATATGGCATTGACTACGAAGAAGTGTTTGCACCTGTTGCTCCTTTTGAAGCTATTCGTGCATTTTTCGCAACGTGTGCTGAAAAACAACTTCATGTTCATTAAATGGATGTGGTATCAGCTTACGCCCAAGGAGACCTTAATGAGGAATTATATATGGAACATTCAGATTTATTAAAAGCTGGTTTCAATAAGGTATGTAAACATCTTAAACCTCTTTATGGGTTAAAGCAATCTGGACGACAATGGTTTCAAAAGCTTACTATGCACTTGGAGTCAATACATATGAAGAAGTCAAGTGTCGAGCCGTGTATATTTATATCAGAAACTGACAACGTCGAGGTAATTGTTGTGGTATACGTTGATGATTTATTAATTGCTGCCAATGATCTCAAAAAACTAGAACATTTCAAGAACCTTATGGAAAAGAAATTTGAAATGAAGGATTTGGGTCAAGTGAGTACCGTTTTGGGAATCAATCAATTACCAATTCTACAAAGGAAATATAACTCGATCAAAAGAAATTTGTAGGCGAGATATTACAGAAGTTTCGAATGGAAAAATGCAAACCAGTTTCTAAGCCTGCGAGTCCTACAACTCAAGAAGATATTAATGATATGGAGTCCATAACATATCGCGAACTAATTGGAAGCTTAATTTATTTTTCAAATGGAACGAGACCTGATATCTCATTCGCTGTAAGTTGCTTAAGTCGTTTTTTTGGAAAATCGTGGATAAGAACACTGGATTACTGCCAAACGTGTTCTGCGGTATCTCAACGGAACTCGGGAGTACTGCTTACGCTACCAAAGACAGGAGACTAATATGGTAGGATATGTAGATTCGAATTGGCCTGGAGATCTTGATGACAGAAAATCGTGTTCAGGATTCGTAATACAGATGTCTGGAGGACCAATTAGTTGGAAACCACAAAAGCAAAATCAGTTGCTCTGTCGACCATAGAAGCAAAATATATGGCGCTCTTTGAGATAACTAAAGAAACTATATTTTTGAGAGCACTTTTTTCAGATATTGGTTTGTGTGAAATCGTGTTGGATTCTACAGTAATTTACTGTGACAATCGAAGTGCTATTCAACTGTCAAACAACTATGGTCACCATGGTAACAGCAAGCATGTGGACATTAGATACCATTTTTCACGGTAGGCTCAAGATAGAGATATAAAGATCCAATACAAACTAACGGAAGAGATGGCAGACCATTTAAATGGCATTAATTTCCTCTCTGTGTGAGTTGATGTAGGCTCTAAGCAATGCCTGCAAGTCCCTTACAAACTGCCGGCAGTAAGTCGCAAGTCCTAGGAAGCTCCTTATTTGATTTTTGGCCAAGAATTGAACTTCGGATCTGAACAGTGCACACTTCTTTCGATTAAGCTTCAAATGGGCACTCCGAAGCCTTAAGAATACTTCCCGCAAGTTGTTTTTGTGTTCTTTAACTGATTTTCCTACGACAATTATATCATGCAAGTACGCCAGACAGATTTTCCACGTTAATCGTCGTAGAGGATAAAGGTCCTAGGTAGAGGATAATGGTCCTTCTAGGGAACATCGTTGAGCCGCCGATAGTCAATGCAGAACCGGGGGCCTTTTTTTTTTAACCACTAACACTGGTGATACCCACGGGATATTGGAGTTCTCTACCAGTCCGTCCCTTTCCATAGTCGTAACCATTTCTGCAACTTCAGCCTGCTTGGCTAATGGCAGCCGCCTTGCAGGCTAACGAATTGGTCTAGCCTCTCCAGTGTCGATTTGGTGTTGCAGCAAGTGTGTGCGGGCATATTTTCCATCCTCTGCATCAAATACATCAGAAAATTCTTCAATCAGGTTTTCCGCACAAATTTGCTGCTCCTGATTTAGCTCGCATTAATTGAGGATCGATCTCGTTATGTCCCCCCATTTAGTTGGTAGCTCAGGTCTAGCAGTCTCTACTACGGTTATGCTTGAAAGTGAATTAACCGGAACACATTTACCAATCAATTTTCCTTTTAGGATTCTCACCTCGTGTGGTCTGGCGTTTAAGACTCTTATTGGAACCATGTTGTTCTTTGGTTCCACCAACATTTTTCCAACGATGTAGTTTTAGAAATTGTAGTCTGATTCTCGTTCAACAAGTAGGAATTGGGTGCTCCCAGGATCACCCTCCAGCTTAACCCTTATACCAGTTTCTGATGACGGTAGTAGCTCTTGGTTCTTCCCGATGACTGTTCTCGGAATAACTTTTTGGTAGATAATATTTCATTCGGATCTACAAATTTCGATATCTCAAGACCTGCATGACTTCATGAGCCTTCATGAGCCTTCATATCGTCAGCCATACTTCGCCATATACTCGAGCTCTTTCTCCAAATGCGGCCCTCAGGCAATGGGTCCTGGAGTTAAGCAGCCCCGACTCCCGTTTGTCTTTTCGTATAATGGCTAGGTAGCTCCAGTATCAACGGTAGCCGCAAGTTCTTCAGGTCGATGGTACCATATACTATCAGGCTCCTGCTGTCTTTCATTTTTGGGATACTTGGACTGTGGTCCTGGGGTCGTCGATTCCAGAACCCAACTTCTGCACAGCGAAGTTGGTCCTAAGGCACTTCCCGACTGCTGGTACAGAGAGTCGATTTTTTTCAATACCAGCTGCTTCAATCTGCTATCCCCGACTGTTTCAATGTGCACAATTGCTGCACTTTGATGGGTTCCTTCACTGACGCATTAAATGTCCAGTTTTGTTACAGTTCCAGCAACGCATTTGGTTTCCAGAATTGTTATTTTGCGAAATTTTGATTTTGATTCTCTCAAAAGAGCCGATTCTCTGACTCGATGAGCTAATTGAGATGATTGACCAACAGCTCTTAAAGTCAGAGCATTAGCTGCGGCTTCGGCAAGTGTGCGATTTCACGCCATTCGTAATGCAAGTTGCAGTTTTGAGTCAGCTATTGCACGAGTGAAAGTGTCATTTGCCATCTCTTTGATGATCTCTTCACCAGTGCTAGGATATAACCGATGTGCTAGGCGTGCAACATCTGCGTGTAGTTGCTGAAAAGTTTCGCCTGTCCTCTGGACTCTGCTGCACAACTGCAGTCGATACACTTCTAACATGTGTTCATCACCAAGCCGCATCTCGATTGCTTTTACGATAGCGTTGTAGTTGCGTTGATTGTCAACGAAGATGGCCGGGAAAAGCTCCGCAGCTGGACCACAATGGCTTTTCCCTCGTCCTCCTAGCAGTTGGAAATGGCAGCAGCATCGAACAATTTCTTATATATAGACAATTGCGTTGCCCGTAGAAAGTTGGAGGCTTCATTTTATTCATTCGTGGACAACCACCAGAAATTAACCGAATCTTTTGTTTCTTAACATTTATAAACTATTTAGCTACGAGTTTGGGCGGTATACCAAAACAAGACATGGCACTGTGTAGCTCGTCTCTATAAACACTATCGTATGCGGCTTTGAAATCGATGAATATGTGGTGGGTATCGATTTGGACATCTTCGGTTTTTTCCAGGATCTGCCAAAGTGTGGAAATTTGATCGGTTGTAGACTTTTCTGACCTAAAACTACACTGATAAGGGGGGATCAGGTTGTTGGGTAAACGGTTTCAGGCGTTCACACATTGCGGCTCCTTCTACGCAATGTAGTTGGCGCAGTTTAGAGAGTCTCCTTTTTTGTGGAACGGACAAACGATGCTGAGATTCCATTCTTCAGGCATACTTTCTTCCGACCAGATTCGGCTTATGAGTTGGTGGATGTTTCTTACCAAGGCCGTCTTTTCCGGCAGCCTTATTAAGCTTGAGTTTAGATATTGTTATCCTGACTTCACTCAGGTCGGGTGGTTGCAGTTTTCGATGTCATTGCCTATATTAAATGGTTCGTTCTACCTGACAGCGGAATGTTATTTGTAATCGCTGTTTAACGGTCTGCAGAAGTGGTTCTTCCATATCCTCAGCATCGACTGTGTCTCAACTACGATATTTCCTTGTTTAACTCGACAGGATTCCGTTCGATTCTGTATACTTGGCTTTGACGTTTTACACTTTGGTTGAACTTGCGAACATCTTTCCTGGAGTGGCACCTCTCTATATCCTCGACCGCACACTTTTCTTGCCCTTTTTCCTTCTTTCTGAAAAGCCGGTGTTCTTCCCTTCTTCTCTGCCTATAGAGCTCAACGGCAGCTCTCGTCTTCACATGTAGCTTAGCCTTGTAGGCCTCGTTCTTGGCTGCAAGCATCTATCGGCATTTCTCATCAAACCAGGGGTTACTGGCTGGTGGCAGCGAGTAACCTAGCATATCAGTTGCGGCTGATCTAATGGCTTCTTCGAAATTCGGTGCTGGTGGTATGGTGTTAATCGAGAGGTTAAGGGATACGCGTTGCGCGATTGTCTTGGCTGTCTCTTGCAATTGTAGTCTTTCGACATTAAATTTGTTCACAGTATTTCTGGATTGCGAGCCTCTTCTCTATCGCAATGTTATCAATTTGGTTGACCTTTCGTTGATCTCGAGACCGTCATGTCCCCTTATGGATATCGAGGTGAGGAAACCGTGTGCTGGCTATAGTGGCATTCCAGGTCATAGATGATCAGGGTCTTGTATGGGATCTCCTTAGTAGTTAGAGTGAGGGCTTTAATACTGCATTACCTTCTTAGCCCGAAGAAACAGTGGTTGGCAAGAGTGATTCTTCGTTTGATTTCTGCCGATATGTTGTTTTCTCTGTATTCTCTTCCTACCTTGGCGTTAAAATCACGAAGTAACATATTACTTCGGTAGTCGCTCATAAATTTTGTCAAATAGCTCATAGAAGCAATCCTTACTTATATCATATTTTTCCTCCGTTGAGGCGAGAGCGCATATAAGGCTCATGTTGGCGAATTTGGCCTTGATGCGTATTGTAACAATGCGTTTCCTTATGTCTTGGAAACATAAGACTTCTTGTCTCAGTCTGGCACTTATAACAAATCCGCATTCGAATAGTCGCTGTTTCTGCTCACTTTAACACGGTCCTTGGTAGACGTCAAAGTTTTTCATCCCCTATTTGCCTTGCCAATCCCATAATTTTTCCTGGATGACAGTAATACCTGCTTCGTAATAGTTTTACGGCTTCCGCTAGTTGTTCGCTTTTACCTCTCCTGTTTAATGTTCTCAAATTCCAGGTGCAAATACGAACGTCGTTGTCCTTTTTTCCTTTAGCAGGTTCGTCAACAATAAAATCAGTCCTTTCCGAAGGTATTAATTGCTTCGCAACATAGAATTTTTTCCATGGTAATTAGCCCAAAGCACAACCCTTAACCAGGAGGGCCAGTTCCAATTTATTAGATACCCTTAGGACACGGGGCCATCAGTATCCACTACGGAATTGAGCGCTGCCGTTGGCCTATCGGTTCATCCGCCACTATCTATGTTCAAGGGGCCTGAATAACGCTTGAAATTGTTTGATAACCTGTTGTTCGAATATGTCGAAGCAGCCTGTCTAGGTTAGCCTGCGACAGCAGGCCGGGTATTCATTCCGTGCCATTCTGACCTGACTGTTTATAATGTTGCTGTTTTTCGTCGTGTTATCAACTCTCGCGCTAATCGTTTATCAAGTCAAATCCGGTTGGATGAGACCAGTACCCGCTGGTTAAGACTTGGAGGTTAAAAATAAGTTACAACCACTGGGCATTGCCAAGTTAAAGCCAATCAGAGTCTACCCTCGTTCTACAACACCCAAACCATTGACGACATGTTGAAACCTGCACTTACTTGTTGCTTTTCGACATAAAAGACAATTGAATTGGGATCTTCACCTCTTAGCTTTATTGCTTCATGAAAACGAATAAATAAATCGCTCTTTCTTCCTATAGGGGAAAGCTGTCAAAGACACAGTTCAGCTTTGTTTTATGTTTAACAATAATTTATTTAAACACACACTTATTTCTAGAAATGTATTGTTTAAAAAACGGTTTCTCGTTTAACAATTCAATTTGTACACGATCAATCGTAACGAACGTCGTAACTTTACCATCGCGTACAAGTGACGTCATTTGTCAATGAAAACATAGTTGTTGACTATGTCGGTTGATTGTTTACATTTATCGATTGATACTTTTATGTAATTATGTACACAAAAGTTGACAAATTTAATATTAGTTTATAACGTGAAGAAGAGCGGTGATTTTTATTTAAAACGGGTTCAATTTTGCAGTTTTGAGAAGTTAAGAAGGTTCTTTTGTTCAACGCCCGAACATTTGGTCCTATAAAAACGGATAATTTTTATTGTTTTTTTTTTGTATTTTTCAACAATTACTAATTTAAGTCAATCGTTTCATTTGATTTTGCGAACATTTTAAAATTACAAATTTAATTGTGTGCTGGGACATCGATGGATTTTGCTGCCTTTGTGTGCATCGTGGACTTGGACTACAACTTCAGGACTGCAACAACAATCTGGTGGATTCTTAAATATTCGGCAGGCCGCTTGACTCATTTATAAAAATCCATGGAGTCGGCTGCTGAAACATACGAAAAGTGTATTAGTGAAATTAAGGAAGACGATATTAAGGAAAGGGAACCGAAATTGAGACTACTTACGAGCGAATTCGGGAATTGTGCTTCGAGTATAGAGGTGGTTTATTGGGCGCAATCGACAAGGTCAAAGTCAAGGACAACGCCAACGTAAATGTCACGGGTAATAACTCCAGCAACACAAAATCATCCCATAATGCGGATTTAAGGGTGAAGAACATTCCAGTTCCAGTTTTCTCCGGTAGTTACGAGTCTTGGCGTTGTTTTCACGATTTGTTTGTGTCGCTCGTCCATCACAATGCATCCTTGTCGGAGATTCATAAGCTACACTATCTCAAAACAAGTGTATATGACGAAGCCGAACCCTTATTAATAATAATGCTATAAAAATTAATGTGGTTGAAGAGGCAACGTACAGAAACCTCACCAAAATACTGAACCAAAAAAAAAAGTGCAATGGTACTCTTATGAAAGTAAGCAATCCAGGCCTATAAAGGTAGTAGTACAAAATTTACACTACTCATGCTCCCCTGAAAGCATTAAAAAATACCTAAAAGAGAAAAACTTCAAAATAATAGAAGTAGTCAATTTGCTTAAATTTAAAAGCAAAGTACCACTTCCAAAGTTTATGCTCAGTTTTGAGCATGACGAAGACATAAATAAAATCTACGGAATAAAAGACATACTTGGAATGAAAGTTGAAATCCACACATTAAGGAAATCTAAACTCGTTCCACAATGCAAAAATTGCCAAAAGTATGGTCACACACAAAAATACTGCAGCGCAAATTCAAAAAAATGCGCGGGGAGTCACCATACTAAATACTGTATGAAAAAAAAGATGAACCGCCAAAATGTGCGAATTGCAACGAAAATCATCCAGCTGGCTATAGAGGATGTACAGTTGCAACAGAAATCGAACTTGCTAAAGACAAGAGGTAAAAGAAGCCTCACAACAGACTAAATATGGTCGCACCTAAAGTCAAAAAGGACTTAAAACAAAGCACCCAAACAAAAATCAATACCCAAGAGTTAAAAGTCTTAAAAGACACAAAATTAAAACCAACTGCGGGTGCAAAAATAACATGTGCTCAAGTAGCATCAAAAACCACAGGAAAACCAGCTGACAAAACTGAAAAAAATAATATAAAACCAATGGAAACCCCAATGAGAAAAATCCTTAATAGAATGGATTCTATGGAGAAATCTAATAAAACAATATAAGAAAGAATATTTATTCTTGACAGCAGCAACAAAAGAGCTGTACCAAAAAGACAAACATGATGGATAAAATAAAAATCCTTGAATGGAATGCTAGTGGTATCGAGAATCGCAAGGAAGAGATTCAAATAATACTCGATATTAACCAAATCGATATATGCCTCATCTCAGACTTAAAACTGCAAGGATATAAGCTATATCACACCCCACATCCTCACAATTGTGCAAAAGGAGGGGCTGCAGTCTTAATAAAAAACGAAATTGAACACCATATAGAAACCAAATTCCAGTCATGTGCGATTCAAAGGATCTCCATAAGAATAAAAACGAACAGTGGGCAGCTATAGAATACAGAAAAATGACTTTAAAAGTCTTCTTGAAATATTTCACAATAGATTTATTGCGGGAGGAGATTATAATGCCAAAAATAAGTATTGGGGATCTAGACCAACAAATACTAGGTAGAGGAAGAGCTTTACTTGAAACAAATGAAGAATGTGGCAGTAAATATCATTCGGCGGGAAAACCTACCTACTGGCCAACAGATAGGAATAAAACCCCAGATCTTGTCGACTTCTTTATAACATATCTCCTCAAATAATATAAATGTGGAAGAAGGGCCAGACCTACAGTCAGATCACTCTTCAATACTTTTCACACTTGGCGATAAAAATAATAATGAAAGAACAAAGTCCAACACTAGTTAATAAGCTAACTGACTGGAGCTACTTCAGAGAGAAGTTGGAAGAAAATACCCAAATGATAGCTATTGAAACAGAAGAGCAAATAGAGGAAGCAGTGCAATTATTTACACTCAATATACAAAAAGCTGCATGGGCTGCAACTCAAAAAATAAAAAACAAAATAAAACAAAATTCATACCCTCCTGTAATATGTGAAATTATTGCAGAAAAGAGAAAAGCTTGAAAACGTTGGCAACAAACAAGGGCTCCAATTGACAAAAACAAACTAAACAGGCTAAATAGTAAACTCAGAAAATCAATAATCGAATTCAGAAATGAGTCAATTTTGCGAAAAAATACCTTACAGGCCTAACAAATGATGCTAGTACTGACTACTCGCTCAGGAAGGCAACAAAGAAAATGAACAGGCCAACAGCTCACATCCCACCAGTGAAAACCAGAGAAGGAAACTGGGCAAAAAGTAGTCAAGAAAAAGCAAATACTTTTGCTGAGCATCTTGAAGGCGTCTTCCAACCATATGAAGATAAAGACTATCAAGGAATGGAAGAAACGTGCCAGGAAGATGTACCAATTCGACCGGTTACGTCTAAAGAACTTGCCAATGAAACAAAAGAAGGTATAAACATAAAAAAGGCCCCAGGGTTTGATTTAATAACGGGGGAAATTTTAAAACAATTCTCCAAAAAAATACTGAAACATCTAGCGCAGATCATAAACGCTGTATTTAGATTAAGATATGTGCCAAACATATAGAAGGTAGCGGAGGTTATAATGATTCCAAAACCAGGTAAACCACCTAGCGAAGTAATCTCATATAGGCCAATATCGATACTACCAATGTTGTCCAAGCTATTCGAAAAGATGCTGGTAAAACGCCTGCAAAATATTATTGTAGACAAATTGCTAGTACCGAGCCATCAATTTGGGTTCAGGAATAAACACTCAACAATTGACCAAGTGCATAGAATCACTGATAAAACTGAAAATGCTTTTGAAGAGAAAAGTATGCTCTACAGTATTTCTTGATATATCACAAGCTTTCGACAAAGTATGGCACAAAGGATTGATCCATAAATTACAAAAGCAACTGCCGAAGCAGTATTCAAAAATACTGGAGTCGTATATTCTACAGCGATTTTTCAGAATTAAACAAGAAACAAAGTACTCAACATTAAGAGAAATTAAGGCTGGTGTACCTCAAGGCAGTGTTTTAGGTTCAGTACTATATCATCTATTCACTAATGATCTACCAGAAAGTGACGACATCACTCTAGCTACCTTTGCAGATGATACTGCTACACTTTCTGTAGGAGAAACTGTCGAAATAGCTACAAAAAAGCTTCAAAAGGCAGTAAACAATATCTCAGAATGGACTAAAAATTGGCAGATCAGATTAAATGACCTGAAGTCAGTTCATATAAATTTTACGTTAAAAAATGTACCACACATTCCAGTATACATAAATAGTAATGTAGTGGAATATTCAAATACAGATAAATATTTAGGGATGGCTCCAGACGCCAAATTGCGCTGGAAAGCACATGTAAAGAAAAAAAGAGATGAGTTAAACATCTGCTAAAGTAAAATGTATTGGCTTATTGGGAGATACTCACCCTTATCCAACTACAATAAATTATTGCTATATAAGCAAATTCTTAAACCAGTATGGACCTATGGGCTCCAGCTGTGGGCATGCACATGCAAGACAAACTTACTAAGAATACAAACCTTCCAAAACAAAGTACTACGGAGCATAGTTAACGCACCGTGGTACATACGTAACACCGATCTACATAGAGATCAAATACTGAAATGGTTGAAGATGAAGCTAAAAAAGTAGCTCTAAGACACAGAGATAGGCTTCTCAGCCATGTTAATTTAGAAATCGCACAGCTTTTAAGAACCGACAATACAGTCAGGAGATTAAGACGGGTTAAACCCCTTGACCTATGTAGCTAAAGATATATGTATATAAAAAAAAGAAATACTGAAACTTAAGTACAATTTCAAACAAAACTCATAGAAATCCGACCAACGTCGGAATTTCTTTTAAAATTTATATTTTTATGAAATATAATACATGTGAAAAATAAATTGCTGATTAGTCTAACGACTAGGTGCGATTCCTTGAAGACATACAAAAGTCAGTCTTCGGGAGGTTTTTTAGATCGGGTTAAAGTCCCTCACTATTGCAGAAGGTTCCCTCGCGATAAAACCTCTGCAATGTCTTTCGATGATTTTTCCTTCCAGCGAACCCCCACAAAAAAAAAAAACATCGATAGCAGTGCCATCGGAAGTATCAGACCGAATAAATACCTTGGGAATTCATTGGCTGCCAAACACCGACAACTTTTATTTTCGATTCATGCCCCCAGATAGCCCCCAGCCAACAAAACGTTGTATAGAAACAATTGTAGAGTGAAGACGTGTTTTGTAACAGCTCCCAAATTAAACTAACAGCGAGGTGAATGTTTGAATTGATACGAGTAAAACCTTAAGATGCAGGAGTGCTTTAAGTGTAAAAGTGCTATTCGTGGCGAAACGGGACTGCAATGTGCGGGCGTATGCAAAAAATCATTTCACGTGACAACAAAATGCAGTGGTATCGATAAAAGCAGTTGCGACATGCTGGACTCAAACGACATGATCAAGTTCATATGTGATGACTGCATACAATACATACACAATGTCGATTTAGTATTAAAAGACATGCAAGACACAGTTAAAAAAATGGAAAGTATTTGAAAGAGTATAAAGCAGAATTTAACGAATCACTCAGAAGAAACGAAATGGAGATTAAAAACCTTCTTGAAGCTATGGAAGCGGGATTCTCAGATAGGATTAATGCTATGAAGATTGCTCAAGAGACATGTGAGAAAAGCGTAGAAGAAATCAAAAAAATTAGTACTTATAGTGAGTCTCTTAAAAAACAGAGCGAGAAAATGGTAGATGACGTGAAAAGGATAGCAATAGACAGTCAATCAGTGGTGAAAGAGATAAAAAATGATATACAGAACGGAGTTAAACAGATGACAGTAACAAGTAAAGAAAGAGCAACTAGCTACGCTGATCAACTAAATCAATCAATTTATATCAAACCAAAAAGAAAAAAAGTGAATAGTAAAACAAAGAAAGATATACAAGAAAACATAAATCCTGCATCTCTCTCTCTCGAGGTAGATAGTGTTTCTGAAAGGAAAGAAGGAGCGATAACTATAAACTGTAGAGGGGAGGAAACAGCACACATAATTGAAAAAGAAGTCAAGCAGAAACTAGGAGATAAATATGAGGTAAAAATATTCAGCAAAAGACGCCCACAAATGATGATAACGGATATGAGCGTAGATATGAGTAAAGATGAAATAGAAGTAGCAGTCAAAAAACAAAACAATATCTCTGGAACAGTCACATGTGTAAAAGTGTTTAAAAACAAGAACAGGGAATCATACTCCGCAATTGTCGAAGTAGATGAATGTGAATATAAAACTATATTGGAAAAACGGCGAATAAACATTTGCTGGGAAAAATGCCGTGTATTTGAACACCTCAACTTGAATAGATGCTTCGCATGCTGTGGTTATCACCACGTAGCCAAATATTGTAAAAATAATATAAAGTGTGCGAAATGTAGCGGCGATCATAATACCATTGAATGCAAATCGACGGAAGTAAGCTGCATCAACTGCATACGATATAATGAAAAGTTCTCTCTCAACCTTGATACCAAACATGATAGTCGTGACAAGAATTGCTCAGTCTATATGAGACTTATACAAAACGAAAAGAACAAACTAGTTATATAGCAACGACATAAACTTAGAGGAGTATATTGTAACAGCCAAGGACTAACTGGCAATTTTATCGAAATTGAACAGAACTTCATAGACAAAAACTTTGACTTTATTATATTAACAGAAACTCATACAACAAAAAGCATTAGCGATAATGAGATAATTCTGAAGGGATACGAACTAATTCGATGTAATAGCGATTCTAGACACACCGGAGGGATATGTATTTATGTAAAGAATAATTTTGAAGTATGTATAAGTAAAAGTGAGGTAGTCCCAAGACATATATACTGGCTCCTCGTAAAAATCAAAGCCAATAATCAATCGATCCATATTGCTGCAGTCTACCGATCACCTCGAGCGTCGGAACCTGTATTCTGTAATAAATTTAAGGAATGGATGGAATAACTTGTTGACCTTAATGGACAATTTATTTTAGCTGGTGACACAAACATTGATTGGATGAATAAATTAAATATATATACAAAAGATATGACAACTACAATTGAAGTAGAAAACATGTGTAGACAAATTGTAAGTGAACCAACCCGTATCACGAATAACTCTAAAACATTAATTGACTATGTCATAACTAATGTCAATTCAGCAATAGCAAAAACAAATACTGAACTTAAAATTAGTGACCATGAGACAATTTCAATAGAACTCAATCTTAAGAAAAGAATTCCTGAAAAATCTGATGAAAAGAAGGTGAAATTTCTCAGATATAATGAACCATCATTCATTAGCCAGCTTGTAAATAGTGAAATCCAAACAATCTCCGAGGATATAAATATAGTCGGGAGAGTATTCCAACAAGAGCTGGTAAGAATAACAAATACTATGATCCATACAAAGGTTATAAATGCTAGATCAAATGAATGGTATAATGAAAGGCTGCGTCACATGAAGCGCGAAAAAATATCTAAATACCACGAGTTTATCTCATCCGAGAGTGACGCAACATGGCAGAACTATTGTGAATCCAGAAATCGCTATAAAACAGAAATAGTGAGAGCAAAAAACAATAACATAAAACAACGTATCGCTAACGCACATGATCAGAAATCGATGTGGAGAGCCATAAAGTCTTATGTCTTAAACAAACAAAATAATCCAATTAAAAATATAAAATTCAATGACGAATGCATAAAAGAGGAAAAAGAAATAGCCGATAAATTCAACAACTATTTTGTGAAAAGCATATCTGACATAAATGACTCGATACCATTTGTACCTTTCGCAACAAGACCCACATACCAGAACAGCACTTTTAAATTCAAACACGTATCATTAGCGGATATCAAGAGGGTATTGAAATTAATGAACAAAAAGCGAGATTTTAACCTCATAAATCCTAAAATGTTACTTGACGCAATACTCATAATCGGCCCAGCTCTTCAACGAATCATTAATCTGTCTTTGAATAATGGAGTTTTTCCGGACACTTGGAAAGAATCAGTGATCACTCCAGTAGAAAAAATCCAAGGAACCAACAAATGTCAAAACTTTCGTCCAATAAACTCTCTCCCAATATACGAAAAGGTATTCGAAAAAATTGTTAAGACTCAGCTGGAAGAATACTTCGAGACCAATGACCTGTTCCAAGAAAACCAGTCCGGGTTCAGAAAGAATCACTCATGTGAGTCAGCCCTAAACAACGTCCTAATTAGCTGGAAAGAAGAACTTGCTGCAAAAAAAAAATATGTCATTGCCATCTTCCTCGACTTTCAAAGAGCGTTCGAAACCATCGACAGGACAATTCTACTGACCAAACTCCAGGGATATGGCATTCTAGGTAACGAATTAAATTGGTTTATATCAATTTTAAATGGAAGAACACAAACTACGAACATAAATGGAACTATATCGAGTAGGGTCGAAACATTGTTTGGGGTACCTCAGGGATCTGTGCTTGGGGCACTTCTCTTCATCATATATAAACGACATGAAAAATGAACTCAGACACTCTCAAATAGCCCTCTTCGCTGACGACGCACTTCTTTTTATATCTGGAAAGAACCCCGACGATTGTACGCGATGTCTGAAGGAAGATTTATATAGAGTAAGCATATGGCTGAAGTCAAATAAGTTAAAATTAAATGTCAATAAATCCAAAAGCATGGTTCTTAAATATAATTTTAATCTTAATCTAACTGTCGATAATGAAATCATCGAACAAGTTGAACATATTAAATATCTAGGAATAGTCATTGATTCAAAATTAACATTTAACCCTCATGTAGAGTACCTAGTGAAAAAATTAGCCAAAATAATCGGATTTTTCAATAGAATACGAAAGCGGATATCACTATTGTGTGCTATTAATATATACAACGTAATGGTTAAACCGCATTTTGAGTACTGCTCGTCTATTTTGTATCTTTGTTCTAACACTGTATTGACTAGGCTGCAACGCTTACAAAATCGGGCTATGCGAATTATATTGAAGTGCAATCGTTACACATCAATAAGACTTATGTTAGACTTGCTTGTTTGGTTAAGTGTAAAACAAAGAATATATGTCAATATACTGTGCTTTATCTTTGAAATCAAATATGGAATGTTACCTAAATATTTAAAAAAATATCTCGTATATATAAGAGACCTACAACCTTATAATCTAAGAAACGGCAATGACTTTAGATTACCATCCTATTTAGAAAATGTAACCCAAAATAGCATTGTGTTCAAAGGATGTCGCTTATTTAACTCACTGCCGTATAATATAAAAAATGAAACTAATTTTTGTAGATTTAAAAGATGTGTAATTGAATTCATAAAAGCAAGCCATCCCTATACTTGAATAGTCATAACGAATATGGAACCACCTTATGTTAAGTTTAATTTGTATCTATTTTATGTTATATTGAATTTGAATAGCAAAGATCTGCTAAATAAATATTAATATTAATTAATAATTAATTAAAAAGTTTCGCGTTGCTATTGCTTCGGAAAGTCTCTTTGGACGAGCCAATCGAGAAAAAGGTGCTTGATGTATGGAACAGCCTGTATGACGATTTGCCAGCCATTACCGATATTCAGATTCCAAGGTGGGTTCAAGCAGTCGGCACGAGAGGTCATTTGGAATTACACGGCCTCAGCGACGCGTTAGAGAAAGCATACGGTGCAAGGGTCTACCTTCGGGCAGAAGACAGCCACGGTAGAGTGAATATGACTCTCCTAATGTCCAAGTCAAAGGTCGCACCTGTACAACCGGTAAGTCTTCCCCGACTGGAACTCTGCGGAGCAGTTACGCTAGCTAAAATGCTACACTACGTTGCGAGCACACTCCAGCTAAAAGATAGCACGATGCATGCATGGACGGACTCTACCATCATACTGGCATGGATTCAGGCACCTGCTTCACATTGGGAAACATACATCATAAACCGCGTCGGGGAGATCCAACGACTGACGGACGCTCATATCTAGAAACATGTCCCAACACAACTCAACACTGCACATCTAGCATCCAGAGGTATGCTACCATCGGGATTTGTTAATAGTGAGATTTGCCAGCGCATCCATCAAGTCTATCTACGGAGGAAGGCAAAAGAAAGGTTGAAGTTCATTGTTCATCACTGGTTGAAAATATACTCACCCAACTGCTTCAGCGATGCGCTTTGTCAGCAACGCAAGGACTTATCCATCTCACCGTCACTTCGGATGTCTCTCACCCAGCGAAATAGACCACGCCACAACCGATCGTCGGTAATGGCACACTCAAGTTTGAGGAACTAACCACGTTTTTGACACAGACCGAAGCGTGTTTAAATTCAAGGCCTCTGTGCCCGTTGACCGACAACCCCGATGACTTCGAACCACTTACACATGCACACTTCCTTATAGGAACGACTTTTTTAACCGTACCTGAGCCAGACACGTCCATACGCAACCAAGGACACATCGACAGATGGAAGGCAGTTCAAACGTTCAAACGTTCTGGAAGCAATGGAAAGGTGAATATTTAGCCAGGCTGCAACAACGCCAAAAATGGAGCTACTTCAGAGAGAAGTTGGAAGAAAATACCCAAATGATAGCTATTGAAACAGAAGAGCAAATAGAGGAAGCAGTGCAATTATTTACACTCAATATACAAAAAGCTGCATGGGCTGCAACTCCAAAAATAAAAAACAAAATAAAACAAAATTCATACCCTCCTGTAATATGTGAAATTATTGCAGAAAAAAGAAAAGCTTGAAAACGTTGGCAACAAACAAGGGCTCCAATTGACAAAAACAAACTAAACAGGCTAAATAGTAAACTCAGAAAATCAATAATTGAATTCAGAAATGAGTCACTGAAAAAAATACCTTACAGGCCTAACAAATGATGCTAGTACTGACTACTCGCTCTGGAAGGCAACAAAGAAAATGAACAGGCCAACAGCTCACATCCCACCAGTGAAAACCAGAGAAGGAAACTGGGCAAAAAGTAGTCAAGAAAAAGCAAATACTTTTGCTGAGCATCTTGAAGGCGTCTTCCAACCATATGAAGATAAAGACTATCAAGGAATGGAAGAAACGTGCCAGGAAGATGTACCAATTCGACCGGTTACGTCTAAAGAACTTGCCAATGAAACAAAAGAAGGTATAAACATAAAAAAGGTCCCAGGGCTTGATTTAATAACGGGGGAAATTTTAAAACAATTCTCCAAAAAAATACTGAAACATCTAGCGCAGATCATAAACGCTGTATTTAGATTAAGATATGTGCCAAACATATAGCAGGTCGCGGAGGTTATAATGATTCCAAAACCAGGTAAAGCACCTAGCGAAGTAATCTCATAAAGGCCAATATCGATACTACCAATGTTGTCCAAGCTATTCGAAAAGATGCTGGTAAAACGCCTGCAAAATATTATTGTAGACAAATTGCTAGTACCGAGCCATCAATTTGGGTTCAGGAATAAACACTCAACAATTGACCAAGTGCATAGAATCACTGATAAAATTGAAAATGCTTTTGAAATGAAAAAGTATGCTTTACAGTTTTTCTTGATATATCACAAGCTTTCGACAAAGTATGGCACAAAGGATTGATCCATAAATTACAAAAGCAACTGCCGAAGCAGTATTCAGAAATACTGGAGTCGTATATTCTACAGCGATTTTTCTATTCACTAATGATCTACCAGAAAGTGACGACATCACTCTAGCTACCTTTGCAGATGATACTGCTACACTTTCTGTAGGAGAAACTGTCGAAATAGCTACAAAAAAGCTTCAAAAGGCAGTAAACAATATCTCAGAATGGACTAAAAATTGGCAGATCAGATTAAATGACCTGAAGTCAGTTCATATAAATTTTACGTTAAAAAATGTACCACACATTCCAGTATACATAAATAGTAATGTAGTGGAATATTCAAACACAGATAAATATTTAGGGATGGCTCTAGACGCCAAATTGCGCTGGAATGCACATGTAAAGAAAAAAAGAGTTAAGTTAAACATCCGCTACAGTAAAATGTATTGGCTTATTGGGAGATACTCACCCTTATCTATATATATAAGCAAATTCTTAAACCAGTATGGACCTATGGGCTCTAGCTGTGGGCATGCACATGCAAGACAAACTTACTAAGAATACAAACCTTCCAAAACAAAGTACTACGGAGCATAGTTAACGCACCGTGGTACATACGTAACACCGATCTACATAGAGATCTATATACTGAAATGGTTGAAGATGAAGCTAAAAAAGTAGCTCTAAGACACAGAGATAGGCTTCTCAGCCATGTTAATTTAGAAATCGCACAGCTTTTAAGAACCGACAATACAGTCAGGAGACTAAGACGGGTTAAACCCCTTGACCTATGTAGCTAAAGATATATGTATATAAAAAAAAGAAATACTGAAACTTAAGTACAATTTCAAACAAAACTCATAGAAATCCGACCAACGTCGGAATTTCTTTTAAAATTTATATTTTTATGAAATATAATACATGTGAAAAATAAATTGCTGATTAGTCTAACGACTAGGTGCGATTCCTTGAAGACATACAAAAGTCAGTCTTCGGGAGGTTTTTTAGATCGGGTTAAAGTCCCTCACTATTGCAGAAGGTTCCCTCGCGATAAAACCTCTGCAATGTCTCTCGATGATTTTTCCTTCCAGCGAACCCCCACAAAAAAAAAACATCGATAGCAGTGCCATCGGAAGTATCAGACCGAATAAATACCTTGGGAATTCATTGGCTGCCAAACACCGACAACTTTTGTTTTCGATTCATGCCCCCAGATAGCCCCCAGCCAACAAACCGTTTCGCGTTGCTATTGATTCGGAAAGTCTCTTGGGACGAGCCAATCGTGAAAAAGGTGCTTGATGTATGGAACAGCCTGTATGACGATTTGCCAGCCATTACCGATATTCAGATTCCAAGATGGGTTCAAGCAGTCGGCACGAGAGGTCATTTGGAATTACACGGCTTCAGCAACGCATTAGAGAAAACATACGGTGCAAGGGGCAGGACGGCATGGACGGACTATACCATCACACTGGCATGGATTCAGGCACCTGCTTCACATTGGGAAACATACATCATAAATCGCGTCGGGGAGATCCAACGACTGACGGATGCTCATATCTAGAAACATGTCCCAACACAACTCAACACTGCACATCTAGCATCCAGAGGTATGCTACCATCGGGATTAGTTAATAATGAGATTTGCCAGCGCATCCATCAAGTATATCTACGGAGGAAGGCAAAAGAAAGGTTGAAGTTCATTGTTCATCACTGGTAGAAAATATACTCACCCAACTGCTTCAGCAATGCGCTTTGTCTGAAACGCAAGGACTTATCCATCTCACCGTCACTTCGGATGTCTCTCACCCAGCGAAATAGACCACGCCACAACCGATCGTCGGTAATGGCACACTCAAGTTTGAGGAACTCACCACGTTTTTGACACAGACCGAAGCGTGTTTAAATTCAAGGCCTCTGTGCCCGTTGACCGAGAACCCCGATGACTTCGAACCACTTACACATGCACACTTCCTTATAGGAACGACTTGAGCCAGACACGTCCATACGCAACCAAGGACACATCGACAGATGGAAGGCAGTTCAAACGTTCTGGAAGCAATGGAAAGGTGAATATTTAGCCAGGCTGCAACAACGCCCAAAATGGTTAAGACTACAAACTCAGCTGAAGGTCGGAGACCTAGTTCTTGTGAAGGACGCGAAATGAAATTTAGGCCGCATACAAGAAACGTACCCAGGAACAGACAATATCACACGCGTCGTAAAATTGAAAACCCAACAAAGAATTTTCTTTCGACCAATAACAAAACTTTGGCCGCTAGCAACAAACATCGAAACCCAAGAACAAAAATAAGGAATCGAAAGAAAGTTACTCAAGCCCAAAATAAAAATAAACAAATAAATAAATAAATAAAACCAATAAGAATAATAATAAAAAAAGTATTGCTGGTTTCTCTCAACAGCGCAAACAATTAAATTATGGAAATAATAAAACACAACACTGAAAACATGTAAAGTTCTCGGACGAAAATCATACACACCACTGTAATCATACAAAACACAATACAAACACACTTAAATTTACCTTGCAAATTATTACTCACTATTCCACTCCAACATTTCATTCAACCCAATCAACACACTCATAAAATTCAGTCCGCTCACTCGCAATTATTCATCCACGCAATCACAAAAAGAAATATATAAGTTAACACAGAAAACAATATCATACTCCAACCAGCGCAGACCAGATTCCGACACCCGAAATCAGCACGCGCAAGCAGTGTAACATATTAAACATCAGTCCCCATTCGCTGACACCATTAAGATAATAAATACATAGCAACATATTAACCATCAGTCCCCATGTGTCTGGCAAAGGAATTCGCTAAGATAATAATTGCAACATATCCAACATCAAATAAGACGCCGCATTGGATCCGCATTCCATCACGTATGGTGTGATGTTATCCGTGGTTTAATAAAGAAAGACACTTCTCCTCAGAACAACAAACAAAATTTTTTAAAGAGAAATTTATAATTCTTTAATTGGAGCCCGAGCAGGGACGACAGAAGTTGATTCGCGTAAAAAAAATTTAAAATCCCTCA
Organism: Rhingia rostrata; assembly: GCA_949824845.1. Taxonomy (NCBI): domain Eukaryota; kingdom Metazoa; phylum Arthropoda; class Insecta; order Diptera; family Syrphidae; genus Rhingia; species Rhingia rostrata. The sequence goes on from OX463759.1 coordinate 47,388,971, forward strand.
AGTAGCGGCACAGTGCGTGCAAAGTTTAAATGATAATGATATTGCGGTTATAGACAGTACGTGGCGCGAACGAAGACTCTCTGTGGTTAAAAAAAAGTGTGTGATCAAGTTTGTTAGTGAAAAAACAATAAAGTTCCCTCTAGTAGCCGCTGGAGCTGAAAACTCGGAGCGGAGGAACGGAAAGCGAAGACCGTTAGCCGCACCACCCAGATCAAAACCAGGACACCAATGTATCTCCCGTGGTTAATAGTGTAAGCATGGTAGTAACATAGTATTAGAAGTGAAATTATATATTGAAAAAGATATTATATATTGAATATTGAAAAAGAAAACTAGTTAAGCAATCTAAGTAATATTCAATTTTTCATAATTAGTGTAAATCTTAATTTTGTAAACTTAAAAAAATAATATGAAAAAAAATACCTCTATTAAGATCTGGTAATGACCCTAACGTAACAATTAATAATCCTCAACAGGAAGTACTTGTTGAAGTAAACGAGAGTGCCAACAATTCATTCCAATCCAGCGAGTCCAATAGCAATCCTCAACGGAATAACGCTTATCATTTTTATAATCGCCAATTTGGTCAAAACATTCAGACCATAACCAGATTTTGGCTCCCTTATCTCCTCTATCGTCCATCGCGTCCTAGAAAATCAAGGACGCCAAATTATTCAGAGTATAATTAACCCCAACCCACAGCAATTCGCTGGCACATACTAGGTTATCCTTCCTGAACATCGGGATAGATTAACTGAATTAAACAGCATTCCGCACGTAGTCCGATGTCTAAAAGATTTTGCTGGAGACCCAGGAGCACTCAGTTCTTGGAAGAAAAGTGTGAACAGAATACTCCAAATATATAAATCTCTAAAATACGCCTTTATATTGGACATCTATGTCCAAGTGCCTTGTCATGCACTATGCTGACAAACGCGATCTGAGTACGCTAGAGTATCAGACGCAATCAATTGTTCAAGCAACAATACAATTGAATTATTTCATCATATTGTATATTCACATTTGTCGTTAATCCTACACAAATTTTCTTGCATGGGCATAAGTTCTGAGTCCATGCATTTATAAACGCAGACATACAGAGATAAGTCTCTTGACACATTCTTCAAAGGCCTTAAAGGGGATCTACCCTGACTACTAAGTATAAGAGAACCCGTAGATTTGACTCAGGCACTACACTTATGTCTAAAACTAGAAAACCAAAATGTCCCCTCTCACCAGACTCAAAATACTCACCAATAATTGCATAAACAATTCCGAAATCCAATTCCACCGATTCAACAAAGACCCCCATTCAATCCTACACCCACGTATCAAACCAATTCCCTACCACCAGCACAAGCAAGGCCCTCGTATAACCCTATGGGAAACAACAATAGAGGTCCGTACCAGTATCCCAATCAATTCCAAAATCAATATCCCCAAAGGCCCCAAATAAAAGCAGAACTGTTAACTCAAGGACCTTCTGCACAATTAAGACAAATCCACTAACAGAATAGGAACCAATTTCGGCCAGGTACCAATATGGGAAGAACGCACCCACAAAACTTTAATCAGCAAAATTTTCATGTGGAACCTGATGTTCGACCATTCGATGATCTAAATCAGAATTGCAATTTAAAACATCAGATCTTCCTCAACAAAATCGTGATGATGAGCCTGCTCAAATCGAATTGAGCGTATATAACGAAATAGCATCGTCATTTGATAACACCTATGAACAAACAACAGACCTAATGGACACAAATTTTTAAGATTAGCAGGCTCTTCGTTGCCATACTTTGATCTTTGACAAGGGATCTAATAAAAATTATATACAACCTTCACACATATAAACTCCAATAGAAAACGAACAATGCTTTCATGCTAGGTCAGTAGCAGGAAGTATTAAAGTAACACATCATATATAAATTAGCCTTTTCGGTCTTCGAGGCACAAAAATAAAATTATTTTCGTTACCTTCTCTTACATCATTTCACGGTATTCTTGGACATGACAGTTTGAAAGAACTGTTAGCGGTAATTCACACCACCCAGGACTACATGACAATTCGCGATCAAGTTAATATCTGCCTCAAATACCAAATATCACAAGATGTTAACTCCATCAGCATTAGAACGAACCATATGTCTCCAGACCAAAGTAAAGCAATAGTATTCGTAGTAAAAAAAAACCACCCCTCACTTTTTGATGAGCCAAATGAACACTTTCACAGCTACTGTCAAAGGAGAAATTCGCGCTACTAATGAAACCCCCATATATTCCAAGTACTAACCATACCCAATGTCACTTAAAGACGAGGTGGACAAACAAATCCAAGATCTTCTTAATCGCGAACCCCATATAACTCACCCGTTTGGATCGTTCCAAAAAAAATGGACGCATCCGGTGAGAAGAAATACCGCCTAGTTATCGATTATAGGAAACTCAATGCGGCAACGATATCAGACCGGTATCCTATAACGGAAATCAACGGAGTACTGTGTCAGCTTGGAAGCAATAACTTCTTCACAGTCCTAGACTTAAGAAATGGCTTTCACCAAATTCTTCTAAAAGAGTCTTTTAGACTTTACACTTTTACAGTAAACAATGGTAAATATGAGTTTACTAGCTCCCGTTTGGGCTGAAAAATGCTCCCGCCATCATTCAACGAGCCCTCGATGACATCCTTCGGGAACACATTGGAAAGATATGTTACGTTTATATAGACGATATTATAATATTTAGTCGAAACCAAGAAACTCATGTAGAAAACGTTCAAAAGACCTTCAAAACATTGAAAGAAGCCAATATGAAGGCCCAGCTCGATAAATGCAAGTTCTTCAGACGTGAAGTCGAATTCCTAGGGCTTGTCATATCTTCAAATGGCATAAAAATAAATCCAAGTAAAGTTGAGGCTTTTGTTAGTTTTCCAAGTCCTAAGACTTTAAGAGATCTTCGATCCTTTTTTGGGATTACCCGGCTATTACCGCCGTTTTATAAAAGATTATGCAAAAATAGCAAAACCCCTAACAACTCTTCTAAGAGGAGAAAAGGGAAGAATATCCAAAAACGCTTCAAGTAAGCAATTGTTAACTCTTTACGAAGAAGCAGTAGAAGCATTGAACAAATAAAAAATGCTCTCATTTCAAAGGAGATAATCCTTACATACCCTGATTTCACCAAACACTTTCAATTAACTACAGACGCGTCTAATCACGCCATTGGCGCAGTACTCTCACAAAATGAAAGACCCATAACATTCATATCCAGAACATTAAATAAATCTGAAGAGCATTACGCCGCAAATGAAAAAGAAATGCTGGCAATAATATGGTCCCTACAATCACTACGAAATTACATATACGGCAGAGCTCAGACCAATGCAATCATTATAGAAACATATTGGATATTGAAAAAGTTTTATTTCCCCTTCATGTCTAAAAAAAATTAAAAGAATTAACCAAATTTGTTCCACCTGTAAGCGCATTAAATATGAGAGACATCCAAATCAGCCAAAACTCGGAGAAACACCCATGCCAACCTACCCAGGACACACCCTCCACTTCGTTATATTCTTGACCGAGGAAAAAATTATATTAACTTCCTTGGATAAATTTACTAAATATGCACAATTTAGAATATTACAAACCAGGTCTATTGAGGACATAAGTCGACCCTTAAGAGAGTTAATATTTTTCCATGGAGTACCAAAATCGATCGTAATCGATAATGAACCTTCACTGAATTCAGCCTCCATATTATTTATGGTGAGAGACGAATTCCGTATTAATGTCTTTACGACACCCCCGTACAAAAGCGAAGCAAACGGGCAAATTGAGCGCTTCCATTCAACCTTAACGGAAATAGTTAGCTGCGTTACAGAAAACGGATCCGAACGTAACTTTGAGGAGTTAATCGGACGTGCAATGAATACAGTCATAGCATCCACTCAACTACAAATAAAAGGCTAGTGGACCTCTTCTTCGGACGAAATGTCCATTTCACCACGGATGACTATGAGAAAACCAAGAAAAATAACTTCGAAAAACTGATTCAGAAACAAAAAAAAAAGATATCCATTACCATAACAAAAAGAAACACGATATAAAACAATATTTACCGGGACAAATTATACATTTAAAGGTCAATAAAAGATTAGGAACGAAACTCTTAAATAGATATAAAGAAAAAGAGTAAAATAAAACAGACAATCGACTATAGTAACAGAATCCGGTAGAGTTGTGCATAAATCCCATATTAAAAACTAACCCTTTTATTTTAGGTCTATTTTCACCATATGTACGGCCAACGTACAAATCATGGATTATCCAAACGCGCAATTCCTCACAATAAAGACAAGAACAGCTAAAACATAAGATGGAAACTTTAAGATCATCCACGAAATATATTAAGGCATCTTCCAGAGATGAGTTGACACAATACAACAACATGTAACAGGAAACATAAGCAAACAAGGAAAGCTATACCATTTCCTCATTCATGATCTAAATATAATACCGACTCATATTAAACGACTCATATTAACCGCCTTAAGCCAATCGACAAAAAAAAGCGTTCCCTTGACTTCATTGGAAGTGCCTGGAAGTTAATAACTGGCACTCCAGGTCAGAGATGAAGTAAGGAAAAGATAGGAAACTTTCCAGGACTTTACGTTTTGCCTTCAAGCTAGTCTTGGAATTTTCCAGGATTTTGACAGATAAATTACTCACCACGGCCTCAATAGGTGCACACATATTTGATTCACACACACTCGTCTGCCGGCTGGTCTTTTAAACGTCAAAACGTAGGCAACTGACAAATTCAAAATTTTCAAACTAATAATAACGGCCAAATTAAAATTTCCCCACTTTTTGCCCACACCTCTTGGAATGCTAGTTGAGTAGATGTTACATTTGTAAACATTTCCCATGGGGCAAAATTTGAATCTTGACGGTTGAAAATAATATAATCATTTATTCATTATATATTGTGAGAAGCTAAAATTAAATTTTGTGTATCGACCCTAAGGGATAATATTGTGTGGCGGCCCTGAATGATTGTGCTTCCACCTCGGACAGTTGGTTGCCTGGGTAAACCACAAGCAACTTCATATACTTTTGTTTTTATCGAATGAACGCGTCGAGTTTTTGGTATCGCGCCATTCCGTTTTTTCTTGTACTGTGTTATACACATGAGATATAGAAATAAAATTACAAAATAATACATTGTTACAACTCAGAAGTGGGATATTTCACATAAATAAAAGTTTCAAATTTATCATAATAATAAAAAATGCCTTTGAGATCTATTACTCGTGGCGAAATGGCACGTGCGCTGACGGATTCAGGAATTCAGATCTCCGATACAGCTAGTATTGCGCAGTTACGCAGGTTGTATGACGAACTGAAGGACCACTCGCTGGAAGCTTCTTCGACTTCTGACCCCGATGAAATACAACCAGAGATTCAAGTCTCCATTCCCCGTGATAAAAAAGGCTGTCCATCTGAACCTGCTGTAACCTCGGTCAAATGTGTGTCTATTGGTAAAAATACCACTGATGTCCCCGACAAAATATTATCTGCTGTTACCACTTATGCCAAGTAGAGACTTCCGATGCTGTCACTGCTGCTTCTGAAAAACTAATCACTGCCTCAACCGCTGCTCAGTGCTATGCTACGGATCTATCCGAAGATGCTGTGGTCAAACAGATGACTTTTACCAAACCAAGTGTGGTTGTCCCATCTGTTCCTTCTGCTGCAGCAACAAATATAATTACTGCTACTTCCGCCGATGAAGAAATTTACCTTTTGAACAAGCAAAAGGAATTATTGCTTCTGCGAAGGGAAGTTGATTTACTCCAGAGTCAGATGCAACTAAATTCACCAGTTGATTCCTCGGTCATTGACTCGATGGTGAATCGATTCTCCGGTGACGACACTTACGAGGCAAACAAATGGTTTGCCGATTTAGAAGACGCCTTTGAATTACTGAAGTGCAGCGAACGCACGAAGTTTGTATGTGCGCGTCGTCTGCTAGATGGAACAGCAAAATTGTTTGTGCAGACCATCAAGGCAGGTGACTATAATTACGTGATGGAGGAGTTCGGAAGAACTCATACGGTGCTCGAGATTTATGAGCAGTTAAGAGATCGGAAGCTGAGGCCCAATGAAAGTATCCAGAGGTACGTCATCGAAATGAAGGCCATAGCCGCGAAAGCCGATATACCAGAATGTGAACTGGTTGACATAATAATAAACGGGTTAAACGACAAATCTTCGCTGGTAACAATGCTATACCAGGCCACAACTTTGCGACAGCTCCGAACGCAGCTCTACCGCTACGAAAAGTTACGTGTGAAGGTGCCAATTAGAGCTGGAGGAAGCTCATTACAGCAGGTTAACACTGCACTCAGCCAGAGGATGGGGAAAACAACTTCTGCCAACAGTGTCATCGCTCCAGCCAAGCTGCCAGCTCTTAGTGATGTCCCACGTTGTTACAATTGCTCGCAGCGCAGTTTGGACATTATCAGTCGCAATGTCCTAACCCAAAGCGTGCACCAGGTTCCTGTTTCAAGTGTGGTGAAATAGGTCATTTTCACCAGGCTTGCCCCAAGAAGAGGAATGCTATTGCGGCCATTGAAGATTCTACAAGAGATGTAACTGAGGTCGAAGCACAATTGTCCAGGGAGGAGGCTAGATTAGTGAAGGCTGTTAGCGTTATGCAGATGGTAAGTGTCGCTTTTTTGGATAAATTGAACAAACGCACTGATGTTAATAAAATGTTGGCTCTTTTTGACTCGGGTAGCCCGAAGAGTTTCATTAAGGCGTCTGCTGTCCCTATTCAAATTAATTCAACTTTGAAACCAACTAAGTATCGGGGTATCGGTAATGCGAAGCTGAGCATTTTTGATGAAGTACTATGTGAAGTCTACTTTGAAGATGAGCTATACATTTATTTTCCGTTTTACCAGATTCAGCCCTATCCGTGCCCTTACTCAAAGGCCGGGATCTGTTAAAGAAATTTCATATTTTTCTATGTAAACTTAAAGCCATAAAATATTCTAAAGATAAACTTATACAGTTGAAAGATACCAATAAAATTTTGAATTCAGAACTTTTGAGTACCAGTGCATTTGATCAATTTAATTTGAGAAGAATTGATAAAATAAAAAATGGGTGTCCTGATGAGTTGCGTTCAGCAGTGTGTGATGAGTTGATTCAATCAAAATTAAATACGAGTCAAACTAAGGATGAAGTATTAGACAGTTTTCCAGCTCCAAGGTGCTCGCTGATGCCTTCAGATGTAGAATATAGGGTGCAAATTTTTGCAGTTGAATTAGTAAATCAGAACAAAACCGCTTACCATAGTAGTAATGAACAGGAGGAGCAAATAAAAGAAATTTCTTCCATTGACAGTTCCGATGATGATTTGGTTATAGATATAAGCGTCCAGTTAGATGATAGTCAAAAGGAAGTTTTGCGGTCCGCAATTTATGACACAAATTGTAACCCAGGACCTGAAGTTAAAATAGAACCTTACGACAGTCAAATGAAGATTAATTTAACTGATGACACACCCTTCCATAGTGCACCCCGCAGGCTCTCATATTCTGAAAAGATTGAGGTACAGGCAATTGTAGATGAATTACTGAAGAAAGGTATAGTTAGACATAGCAATTCGCCATACGCCTCGGCGATTGTCTTGGTAAGGAAGAAAAGTGGTGAGGGTAGACTTTGTATAGACTATAGATTCTTGAATGAAAAAACTATTCGAGATAATTTCCCGATGCCCTTGATAGAGGAGTGTATTGAGTATTTAGAGGGAAAGAAGTATTTTTCTGCACTTGACTTGAAAATGGATTCCATCAAGTTCAAATGCACAAGGACTCCATTAAATACACTTCATTTGTAACCCCTTCAGATCAGTACGAATATGTTAAGATGCCGTTTGGACTAAAAAATGCCCCAGCATTCTTTCAAAGATTTATCAACGAGGTCCTTAGAGATTTGGTGAAATCAGGGAAGATAGTAATATTCATGGATGACATTGTCATTGCCACTGTGGATTTTGACTCCCATATATTGACGCTAATTGAGGTACTTAGTAGATTGTATAAAAGAGGTTTAGAATTAAAAATGAGTAAATGTAAATTTGGATACAATCATATTAATTTTTTGGGATATGTGGTAGCGGCCGAAGGAATTCGTCCGAGTGATTTACATGTAGAAGCAATAACAAACTTTCCGCCACCACAGAATTACAAGGAACTGCAGCAGTGTCTCGGTCTTTTCTCGTATTTCCGAAAGTTCGTGCCCGGTTTTTCATCGATTGCAAAACCACTGACGAAATTGTTAAAAAAAGATATTCCGTTTGATTTCGATGGAAATTGCACTTATGCATTTTGTCGACTTAAGAACATGTTGATTTCCTCTCCTATACTAGCTATTTATAGCCCCAAGAGAGAGACTGAGTTACACATGGATGCAAGCAAAGTAGGGTTCGGTGCCGCATTAATGCAGAGACAGGACGATGGAAAGTTTCATCCTGTTGCATACTTTTCAAAAACTGCCTCTGAGAGCGAATCGAAACTTCATAGTTTTGAATTAGAAACTTTAGCCATAGTCTATGCACTTGAACGATTCAAGACACAGTTAAAAGGAATTATGTTTACGATGATCACTGATTGTAATGCTTTGGCGCAAGCTATGAAAAAGAAACAAGTGAACCAGCGCATTGCGAGGTGGGTTTTAAGTTTTGAAAATTACAATTATAAAGTGAAACACCGTAGCGGTATTTCAATGGGGCACGTAGATGAATTAAGTAGGTGTCATTTGGTGGGTAGTGATGACATTCATGACTTGGACTTAAACATCCAAATCACGCAGAGTCGAGATGTCAAAATTTAATCACTAAGATTTAAGCTTGAGAATGGGCAAGTCCAACATTTTGAACTAAGGGACGGGTTAGTCTTCAAGAAAGGTAAACAGTCTAATCATCTTCAGCTGTACGTACCTTCTGAAATGGAAAATAACATAATAAGAACCATCCATGAAAAAATTGGCCACTTAGGTGTGGACAAAACGACAGATCAACTTAAGAAAAACTACTGGTTTCCAAAGTTAAGGAAAAAGGTAAATGGATACATTAAAAACTGCGTCAAATGTATAATCTATTCACCGGCACCTAGATCCAATGAGCACAACCTATATAATATTCCAAAAAAACCCATACCTTTTGATACGATCCATATTGATCATTCAGTGCAATCTGTGCGTAAACACGTCTTAGTGGTGGTAGATGCTTTTACAAAACATGTGAAATTATATGCAGTAAAGACTACCAGCACTAAAGAGGTCTGTGCTTCATTGCAGAAATATTTTGACAATTTTAGTCGACCAAGAAGGATAGTGAGTGACAGAGGGACGTGTTTCACGTCTAACGAATTTATTGAGTTTATAGAAAAGAATAATATTGAGCATATTAAGGTAGCAGTAGCTTCTGCACAGGCTAATGGTCAAGTGGAAAGGGTAAACAGGGTACTGAAATCAATGCTGGCAAAACTTACCGAACCAATCTACCACTCCGACTGGGTGTGTAAATTGGTCAATGTAGAATTTGCCATCAATAATTCCGTTCATTCTTCAACACGGAAATCCCCTTGTAGATTATTGTTTGGTATAGAGCAGAGAGGCAGGGTGGTCGACGAATTAACTGAGTACCTGGAGGAGAAAACTGAGGGTTCTAGTCTCGACTTAGTTCAGGAACGATCAGATGCTTTAGATTCTATAGAGAGATCGCAAGCATACAATCTTGAGTATTTCTTGAAGCACAGTGCACCAGCGAGAACCTTTGAGGTGGGTGATTTTGTTGTCATGAAGAACGTAGATACCACAGTGGGAGTAAATAAGAAGTTTATTCCCAAGTTTAGGGGCCCCTATATAATAAAAAAAAAGTTGCCCAAAGATAGATATGTTTTGGGCGATATTGAAAATTTTCAAGTTAGTCAAATACCGTACGACGGGGTGGTTGAATCAAATCGTCTACGCATGTGGTTGACCCCAGCAGCAACGTCGGACCCTATAGTCACGAACCATCAAAGCGACACTGACCCTTTAGGTTAGGTCTTCCAATCGAGTCGATTGGTTGTCAAAAAGGCCGAGTTGTAAGAAGCTAAAATTAAATTTTGTGTATCGAACCTAAAGGATAATATTGTGTGGCGGCCCTGAATGATTGTGCTTCCACCTCGGACAGTTGGTTGCCAGGGTAAACCACAAGCAAATTCATATACTTTTGTTTTTATCGAATGAACGCGTCGAGTTTTTGGTATCGCGCCATTCTGTTTTTTTCTTGTACTGTGTTATACACATGAGATATAGAAATAAAATTACAAAATAATACATTGTTACAATATTAAAATTTAGTTATGTAATATATATAATATGTATATTTTTAACAATCATAATCTATAAAAGATTGTTTACATAAAAGAACGTTGCTTAGAGGTCAAAGAGAAAGATGACTTATACGAGACCTGAGAAAAAAAACAAGTACACAGTGTGATTCGGTTAATATCTAAAAAATCGTACTTCAGTGATAAGAATAGTCAATTATTTCGTTTTAATCTCTCTACACTTATTAACATTAGGTTTCCTTATTAACGAAAATTAAAATCACAATTATTCAATTTTATAGTTTATATGAATTACAAGTTCAGAATTAATAAAAAATAAAACACTTATACATATAAATAAATTTCTCAAGTATAGGACATTTCAATAAGTAGTAAGTTATTCATTCTTAATATATTTTGTTTTTTGTTCTATGTTTTTTTTTTCAAATGGAAGCCAACAATAATTACAATGTACGATCGAATTGGTTTCCGACCGTCAACTAGAAACTTGTCAGCACGATTTGCTTGAACAGCGGATTCTAAGTTGAATGTACTTAACCGAAAGTAAACGGTTGCGAATGTTGCGACTAAAAGATGACCGCAAGGGTTAATGACCGTGATGCACTGGTCTGCGAAACGAACTTGTGCGGGCGAACTTACAACAAATAAACAAGCGAATGTACCAATAAAACGGCGATTTGTTCCACTATGTGGTTTGAATTCACTTGTGACAATGACAATTGCTTTATTCTTTGCGTGGGATTTTATACAATTTTTGTGCAACGGTTTGCTTACAAATGTTCGTTGCATTCTATGTGAGTTTTTACCGCAATTTTGTATAGTTTTTGTAGATATCTTTTACGTACGATATTTTACAATGAATAATATTTAGTAGTTAACAATTCAATTTACAAACAAACAAAGATTGATTACGATGATTCTGCTTCAACATTCCGCCCCCTTTGAAAGCTCTGCCTTTCAAGACGGAACTACTGCTAATTTTCGTATCGGACGTCTAAATTCTCGTCGACTTGTTTTGACGTCAGCGACTCTGACCTTGCCATCTGCACCCTTTATGACTTTTGTGATCCTGCCCATAGTCCATTGTTGGGGTGGGGTGTTGTCTTCGTGGATGATCACTAGTGTGCCAACTGTGATGTTTGGAGTTTGCGACGACCACTTTGCGCGACCCTGCAATTCGTGTAGGTACTCTGCTGACCATCTCTTCCAGAAGTGAGTCTTGACGGCATTTATTCGACGCCACCGCTCGATGAAACTGATGTCTGCTACTTCCACTGCTGGCTCAGGAACCGCCTTTAGCGAGTACCCAATCAGCAACTGTGCTGGCGTGAGTGCTTCGAGATCATTCGGATCGGGCGACATCGGTGTTATTGGCCTCGAATTCATGACCGCCTCAATCTCCGCGAGTGCTGTTGACAACTCCTCGAATGTGAGCTTGGCACCTGCTAAGCTCCGGTACAAATGGCCTTTAGTAATTTTTACGGCCGCCTCCCAAATCCCACCAAAGTGGGGTGCCCTGGGGGGTATAAAACGAAAATTTATGGAGTTGTTAGTACAAAAATTTGTGATGTTTTCTACACTAAGTTTTTTGAACAACATATCGCTAAATTCTTTTAATTTGGACTGCGCTCCTACAAAATTGGTTGCGTTGTCGCAATGCATTTCTCTAGGCAGACCTCGACGACCTATCATCCTCTTTAATGCTGCGATGAATGCATCTGATGAAAGGTCAGACACAGCTTCCAAATGCACAGCTTTGGACGAAAAACAAACAAAGACTGCCACGTACGACTTGTAGGGAACCTTGCCTCGAATTTTGTAGTAGGTGTATATGGGACCACAGAAATCAACCCCACAGCATTCGAACGGACGTGATGCAGTTAACCTCTCCGGAGGTAAATCTCCCATCACCTGCTGTAGCAACTTCGGTCGATATCTGACGCAATGAGGGCAGTTTCGGACTGTTTGTCGTGCGAGTTCTCGTACATTTACTACCCAAAACCGCATTCTTACTAATGACACAAGAGCCTTTGCGCCTGCGTGGTAGTTAGAGCGATGTAGATGTCGGACGATGTTCCTTACAAAACTTGAATCCTTTGGCAGCACTAATGGGTGTTTACCCTCCTCCGGGATATTTGCATGTTTTAATCGCCCTCCCACCTTGAATAAAGGAAAGCCGTCGGTGTCTTCGATGAACGGACATAACCACTTCATCGGTCCCTTAAGTACTTTGGATTGTTGTATCTGTTGTATCTCATCTGAAAACGAATGACTCTGTATCAGATGAATGATACGTAGCAAGGCCATTTCCAGCTCTGCCGGGGAAAATGGTTGATTGTGTGTGAACGTTTTCGTTCTCGTTGTATTGATAAACCGATTGATGTATCCAAAAATTCGTATAATTTTGTTATACGAGCTATAACGATCTTTTATCTGGATTAAATAATTTGGTTCTGATTTACTACAGACTAGTATTGATTTGCGCGTTTCTAATGTCGCTTCCTCAGCTGAAAGCGAAATTTCAATTTTTGATGGCCACGTCTCCTCGAGCTGCAACAAGAAGGATGGTCCTGTGAACCATATCGATGACTTCAGCTCCTGCACAGTACATCCTCTCGAGACTATGTCCGCTTAATTATCGTGTGTTGGTACATGTCTCCACACGATATTCTTATACGTTTCCTGTATCTCGGAAACCCTATTTCCTACAAAGGTGCTCAATTTTGACGGATGAGTATTCAACCAATGCAGTACTATCGACGCGTCTGTCCAAAAGTAGATTTCGGAACATGATTCATTGAATATTGGTTTGATTTTTTCAAAAAGGTTTGCCACGAGATGAGCTGCGCAGAGTTCCAACCGAGGTAGCTGTCTCCTCCTTGCCGGTGCTACTCTTGATTTGGCTACTAAAAGATGCGTTTTGACCACTCCTAAGTCACCCGTGGTTCGGAGATATATGCCGCACCCATACGCCTTCATGGATGCATCGGCAAATCCGTGGATCTGGTAACTTCTCCTATTAGCCATCATGGCGAATCTAGGAATTGACAGGTTTTGAAGAGATTCTAAATCTGCCATAAACTGACGAAATTCCGTTTCAATATTTTCTGGGATTGACGAATCCCACTCCAATTTTTCAATCCACAACTGTTGCAGAATGACCTTCGCTCTTATTATGATGGGAAAGAGCGATAAAATCGACCTCTTTGTATACTTTGAGAAAAAACGACTAGGATTATATGAAAAACAGAATTTGTCACTCTGTGCATTCCAAGCTATTCCCAATGTACTGGACAGATTTGAATCTGACAATTTCATACCCCGCACATCCGCTCTCTGAACGAAGTCGGGATGATTGCTGTTCCATTTTGAAAGTTCAAATCCAGCAGCGCTTAGAATCTTCACTACCTCCGTCTGTTTTTTTACCAATGTTTCTATGTCATCTGCTCCGGTCAACATGTCGTCAACGTAAAATTCAGACTGAAGCACAGCAGCCCCAAGTTTTAAATGAGCTTGGTTTTGCTGTGCCAAGTATTGAAGACATCGAACTGCTAAAAAGGGAGCAGACGACGTACCGTATGTGACTGTGTTGAGTTGGTACGTTTGTACCGGTGTTTGTTCATTTTCTCTACATAGGATGAACTGAAACCTTCGTTGTGATGGATGAACAAGAACCTGGCGATACATCTTTACTATATCTGCCGTAAGTGCGTATCGATGGAGTCGAAAGCGAAGCAAAACTATTAGTAATTCATCCTGTATCGTAGGACCTACCATCAGGATTCCATTTAGCGAAATGCCGGATGATGTACAGCATGATGCATCGAACACCACTCGCAGTTTTGTCGATTCACTATTGGGTCTCAGAACACATTGATGCGGCAAATAATAATGTGGGTCTTCTAACTTGGGGTTTTTCAAACGTGACATGTGACCTAGTGTCTCGTACTCCTTTAAAAACCTAGCATATTGAGTTTTTAACTCCGAGTTCTTTGATAACCTACGCTCAAGGGATAAGAATCGTCTAAACGCAATATTATATGACGCTCCAAGATGACTGGGATCCTTCTTCAGGGGGAGTTGCACCATCAGCCGACCACTAGGCAACACATCGACGTTGTCCTTGAAGTGTGCTTCACATTCCTTTTGTTCGTCTGTTCATTTGGTTTTATGCCCTTTTATCTCCTCGAGTTCCCAAAACTTCTCCACATACTGCTCCAGTGATTCGTCCCTTGTGCTGACGTAGCATGACTTGTGTTCTTGCTGGCCTTTGGATTTGTACCTTCCAGATACGATCCACCCCAAAGTCGTCTTTTGCAATGAAGGTAGACCCTGTCCCAGTTTAAGCTGATCTGTTTGAAGTAAGTCGATGAAAGCTTCTGCACCCAACAACAAATCTATCCTCGATGGCTGATTGAAATATTCGTCAGCTAGTTCGAGATTCAATGGAAGATTCCAACTGCTCACGTTAAGCGCTGACTCTGGCTGATACCCTGTGATAGCTGGTGCGACTAAGAAGTCCAACGAAACCTCAAAACTATTGTACCTCGAGCGAATGGTAGTTTGTGTTTGAAATTTAATTTTTGTTTCAGATGAGCCTATTCCAACGATGTCTACATTTTTTCTTTGGTTGTGAAGACCAAGGGATTTTGAAAATTTCTCATTGATAAAATTTACTTGCGATCCTGAATCCAGCAAAACTCTTCCCATCTGAAAACTTCCTACCGAATCCTTAACCAAAACTATTGCAGTTGCCAAAATGACTTGAGCTTGTGATGTGTGCTCCTTCTCCAATGAGAGTTGACTGCAGCTGAAGATCCTGGTTCATCTTGGCGTTTGGAAACAATCTCTTGTGGTTGGGACCTGTGCAGCAAACTGTCATGAGATTGTTTGCAATGTTTGCACCTATAAGTTGAGGTGCATTTCGCAACACCATGGCCCATCCTAAGACAATTCAGGCAAAGTCCTAATTTCTTTACATTTGAAAACCGATCCAAAACTGACAACCCACTAAACTTCGAACAGCTTGAAATAAAATGGCTGCTGTCTTCACAAAAGATACACGAACTTTGGCTGACGGTAAGGGATGATTGGGGACGTTTGTGAACAGACGATGACGATGACTTCGGTTTGTTGGACCACCTCTGGCTAGGCTCCACTGAACGCAGATGCTTGCTGTCTCGTGCTTCTAAGAATTGACATCTCTTGTTGAGTACCTTCGCGCATTCTTCCCACTTTGGTAGCTCCTTATAATCCAGCTGCTCGTCCCAATTGGACTGTGTCAGGATCGACTTTTGACATTGCTATAAATATAATTAAAGCGTTGCAGATATTTTCATGGGATCCTATGGATGATAATGAACTTAATATGGCAGATACGTTATCTACCAGACTTCTAAGCTCAACCGATGAGTTTTTTGAGACCCTTGGCAAGTCAAACAACGTTGTCAGATATTCAAAAAATATCAGACAATTATTGTCAAAGCGATCCTTTAGACTTTTTAGTGCCTTCGGATAATTGTCCTCCGTTACTTGAAACGCCTTGACTGTTCCGAGAGCTTGATCGCTCAGACAGGATAACAAATAATTGAACTTCTCAATGTTTGTCAAACTCGAATCATTATCTACGAGATTTTGAAAAGCATCGATAAAACTTTTGTAATCGGAATATCTTCCGCTAAATTTTGGTAGACGTTGTTTGGGTAAATGATTCACTACAGGGGGAATAGACAACGTTGTTTCTGCAGCGCTATTCCGTCTATAATTCCCCATAAGTGACAATATTTTTGTTTTGAGGGAAATGTATTGGTCCTCTAATTCCGCTCGACCATTATCAGTTGTAACCAAACGCTCAATTTTTGTTTGGTAAGCTAACACCTGCTTGAAGTACGACTCCAAGATTCCTAGCCAACATTCAAGTTCCGTAGGCGAAAGCGAAGTTGAATTGGACTAGACATAAGTTTTAATTCGAGTTATACTTCACTTTGTGCATGAACGTTGTTGTCTCAATTCCTCAATTGTAAGTTCTTCAGCCATATTGACTAGGAGGATTATTTAATGCGACCAGAAAACGATATGTCCTTTCAATTTTCGACGAAAGTGAAATTAGTGCTTTTCAAATGCAAATATATACACCCATTATGTATGTACGTTCAATCAAACGTCTACGAGTATTTGCCTTTCAGCCCCAATACCTTGCAAAGCTATTAATTCTGTTTCTTTCACTGCATACGATAATGCAGCATCCTCTCCGGCGACTACGGCAAAAACAAAATCTGTTGATTTATGAATTTGTAGGCGAAAAGAAGATCTATGCGGTGAAAGTGGACACGAACTACGACCAGCTTCTAACGATGTTGGTTATTATATTCCGAGCGAAGAGCGAGCGAACGAGCGAACGAGCGAACGAACGAGCGAACGAGAAGCGAAAGAAGACGACGAAATTGGCTACCGTTCCGAGACCAAAAGTGCAGTGGTATAGTCCGTACCAAAACAGTTGGCCATTCTACTGCGCAGGTCTCTTAAAATGTGTTTTACAATCTCTTAAAATTGCAAAAACAAGCATACAGAGACGAAAGTGGGCGGAGCCATAATAAAAAACGACGTATACCCTGCCTTGTGTTCAAGATCGCTATCGCGATCTCACTGAGGGTGGTTTCTTCATTTTCCTTCTTTTATACTGAAATTAGGAGCGGAGGAAAAATATAGACCATTATATGTCAACTTTACTTGGAGGAAAATATATTGTTTCGTTTTTTGTCTTGTCGGTTTTTGTAGGAGTATGATGTGATCACGGTCGGATAGATTAAGCAAAACATTGCACATGAATTGATTGTGTGACTGTGTCTGTATGAAGGTGTACGGTTTTAGATTTAAACCCTATTTGCTCATTATGATTTCGTTGATCATTATTAATTGTGTCGTGCATATTGATCATGTAGGTACTGATATTGGCAAGCAAAGTAAAGTAAATTCCAGTGTCACACCAAATTTTTTTTGTTTATATCATTGAATTTAAGCGAGGTAGGTAAATTTAATGAAAAAAATTACAATTTGGGAATTTTTTGGAAACGTAAACGATTTTATACCCAATAACAATAGGCACGATTTTCTGTCACAAAAAAGAGGATGGGGTATTAAACGGTTCGTTAAAGACAAAATGGTGAACGTTCTTGATTCTTCAATAATTTTTTTTAAGAAATGTAGTTTTTGAAACTTATTGAACTACCCACCACTTTTAAATTTGTAACCTTGATTAAAAGTGTAAATTATAGCGAGATAAAATTGACGATGAATTGCAAATATAAAACAGATTTACAGCGAGCAGCAAAACAAAACACCAGTATACCAAATGGGTGGTTCGGTTTGGTTTGAATTAAGAAGTAAAAACACACACGTTTTAGTACTAAGATAAAAATATTTATTGATTTTGCTACCTATATATGAAATAGTTAATATTAATGTATATTAAATTGAATTCGAAGAACTGTCAGTTTCATAATCGGTTGAAGAATCATCTCCTGGATTGATAATTATTGCATCCGACATTGTGTCCCACATCTGCTCGTGTGAAAAGTATTCCTCCTCTGTCCTTATAATTTTTTCACAAACTTTGCGCCAATCTTCAACTGTTATTTTTGAAAATTCTTCTTCAGCTAGTTTCTGAACATCCGATAATCTAAACGTTGTATTTCGGCTTCCGACTCTTCCCTTGACTGTTGCCCAGATCTTTTCAATAGGGTTGAGATCTGGATGATAGGGTGGCAATCGTAGTACTTCGTGTCCCGCGCCGTGAATCATATCGTCAATCTTATGCTTGGGGTGGTGATTAGTCCGATGTCGCTTTATAAGGTCATAAAGTTCGACTTTGAGCATTTTTGAAGAATGCGGTATATTGTTGACGGAAAGCCATTCTAACATCTCCGATTTAACGGAAGCAGAAGTGATTTGCTTGTGTTCCCATTTGTTGTGATATGATGCGTTGTCCATTACAATAACCGATGGTTCCTCTAGGTTATTTAAAACTTGATCCTTCATCCATTTGGAAAAATTTTCAAAATTCATCTCATCGTGATAATCTCCTGTTTTCGACCCAGATTTAAATAGAAGCAAGGTATTATTCACGAAGCCCTTCGCTCCACCTGCATGCGCCATTATCAGCCTTTGGCCTTTTGAAATTGGCGCCTTTAAACCTTGACTGGTGCCGTCAGTCCATGAACTTGGCCTTGTGTGAGAGCTGTGAATATAGCTCTCGTCCAAATAAATAATCTCATATCCTTCTGACCTGTACTCCCGCACCTTCCTTAGATATTTCACTCGTAAAAGTTTGATTTCATTTCTTTCGCAAAGAAATTTACGGTTGTTCTCCGTTTTCCTATAAGAAAATCCATTTCTTTTTAAAATCCTATGTAGCGACATATTGCTTAGGTTCAGCTCCATATCTTCCTGCACCCGTTGTCTTAACATTTTTAATGTTATCATCATTTTTTCTTCAATGTGGAAGTTGTATATAATTCGCCGAACAGCTGTGATATCAAATTCGTCCAATCCAGTTTTCTATTTTGTATGTGGTACTCTTTTAGTCGGAGATTCAATAGCGCCTTTCTTCTCATATTCTTTAATTATCCTTCTTATTGTTCGGGCCGAAATTCCCGTAAACTCCTCTGTCTGTGAATGTGATGGGATTATCTATACATGAATTCCTAGCTTCTTCAATTTTTTTGTAATATATCCTAACAACGATCTTACGTCCTAGACTTCCTATTGGTTTTCCTTTTCTTGAAAGATCCATGACAATTTATTTTATTTTAATAAACTTATGTCCTAGCAATGCTTTTGTTTTCGTGAAAGTGAATTCCAAATAGGAAATCCATATATATATATGCGTTATCTTAAAATAAAAACTCTAAAAAAAATCTAAAAAAAAACTATAAAAAACCAGGCAACAAATTTATTCTTTGCCCCTACAGGTAACCAAATGCAAACACTAATCATGTCGTAAAACTTTTAAACTTAAGTCAAACAGGTAAAATCAAACATCATAAAATTAATGCTAACCAAGCACACCACCCATACAGGTACCTAGCGCTAAACCACGAAATGTTCAACCATAAAAAGGGTTAGGAACCCTTCTAGGTAGAAATGTATAAAAGTCGACCTCATAATAAAAAATTAAGTTTATTTAGATATTCAACAGCATTTTAGTTCTAAGCACTGTAAAGTTGGGTTACGCATTGTAAATTACAGGCAAAAACGCTTAGTGATTAAATCTCTTTCGCGTCATTTTTGTTCTCTTAAATCCTCTCTCTGCGCAATCGACCGTTGGCCAACTGTTTTGGTACGGACTATAATGCATTAACAATGGTATGCGTACAGCGTATGCGCAAAGTTTGAATTTGAGTTCGAAGCGAAGAGCGAATTGTGTACGTATGCGTGATTGTAACGTGGAACCTAAGTGTTTCTCTAGTGGATTCTATTTCAACTTCGATACCGATGGTTTCGTGTGCGATTCGCGCATACTCATTGCGTTGCGACTATCACAATTGATTTGAATTTTAATTGTTGTATGATATGTTGTTCAATGTTAAACATTATAATATTATTTTTATACTAGTAAATTGGATGCCAATTTGTTGAAGGTGCGTTCTGATGTATGCTGGATTTTTTGTTAATTTATAGTTCAGATTTAAAAACCACTTTTTATTCGATTTAATGACGCACATTCAACGAAATTTGGCGATCGTACCTGGGTGGGAGATTTTGTACTTATCTCCCAATTGTGTCTTTACTGCTGGAATGTTCTTCTCCGGTTTCTTCTTCGGGTTCTTTTTCACGTCCAGATAATTTTTCTTGGCGATTTCCACTAATGCACTTCGCGAAACCGAGACCGAAACCGAAAGCGCGGAGCGAATGTTTAATATTTGCACTTGAACTATGGATGTTTAATGTAAATGTTATTGTTCACTGTAGTGCACTTGTACCGAACTTTTAGAGTTGTATATTCATGTACCGACTAATGAATATGACTAATATTAATTTATTATTCACTTTTAAACGTTGGGCGCCAAAATGTACGATCGAATTGGTTTCCGACCGTCAACTAGAAACTTGTCAGCACGATTTGCTTGAACAGAGGATTCTAAGTTGAATGTACTTAACCGAAAGTAAACGGTTGCGAATGTTGCGACTAAAAGATGACCGCAAGGGTTAATGACCGTGATGCACTGGTCTGCGAAACGAACTTGTGCGGGCGAACTTACAACAAATAAACGAGCGAATGTACAAATAAAACGGCGATTTGTTCCACTATGTGGTTTGAATTCACTTGTGACAATGACAATTGCTTTATTCTTTGCGTGGGATTTTATACAATTTTTGTGCAACGGTTTGCCCACAAATGTTCGTTGCATTCTATGTTAGTTTTTACAGCAATTTTGTATAGTTTTTGTAGATATCTTTTACGTACGATATTTTACAATGAATAGTAGTTAGTAGTTAACAATTCAATTTACAAACAAACAAAGATTGATAACGATGATTCTGCTTCAACATACAATGTTATATTTTTATACTTATAATAAATTATGAATAATAGGAACAAAATTCCACAAAAACTAAAAAAAAAAACAAAATGTTTCTTCAAATTGTGAAACTTGCATGCAGATAAAATATAAACCTTAAAATTGATAAGATCGTCAACAGAGAGGGGAAGACGATCGACTATTCCTCATTGGAGAATGTTTTTGTATACACAGAAACATTGCAATCATTAAAATGTTTATAGAAATACGGCTATAAAGAGCTATAATAAGTTTAAAAATAGTTTAAAAAAAAGGATTTATTCCCGAACTATGTAAATTGTTTTGAACCAATACACTATCGAATACATATTATAAATTAATACTGATATATTTCAAATTAACGAATTTCATAACGAATTTTTTTAAATATATATCTCTCACATTGGAAGGAGATCCCACCAAACATTGATGTAGCCCGACCCTCGGATTTTACTTTTTTATATTTGTCAACATCAGCTGTTTTTATTTACCTCAAAAACAATGGGGATTGTTCACAATAATTTTTTGTGAGGACGTGAGGGAACAACATTGTAAATATTAGTTTATTTGTTATTTGTTTAATAAATTTCGTGTGTTACAGGATGATGTCGCTTCTGATTACACCTATGAAAAACTATCCACAAAGTTCTGCTTTGTGGATCATTTCGATGAGACTGAGTTGTCCGAGAAATAATAGATCCGATCTCAAGCAAACAAAAAGCAATATGATGGTTAATGAAGTTTCGAATCACTCTTTGAGATTTGTTTGGAAAAACGATATTGGACTTGTTCTTAAGTCGAAAGCCAAACACGCTGCAATCTCCTCGTTCCTAAAGAACCATTCGTCTGCATTGACAATACATTAGTGGTACAATATGAAGTCACAATGCAGGTAATAAAATCAAACTAATTTCAACTACATCTAGGTATATTATATAAGTGCTATTTCTTTCTTGTAGGACGGAATAGAAAAATTACTGTCGGTAGGCAAACCAACAGAGGATCCAAAAAAGGTATGTCAAAGTTACTACATAAGAAACGACGACATAACATTATATTAAATTTCTTCTATATCCATTTCTATAGCTCAATGACAAAACACCATACCATGTTTGCCCGGACAAGTGCGGCAATGATATCAAGCTGCATTCCATATTCCTTGATGGTCATCAAATTAATGACTTCTATTGAAGAAAAACACAGTCGAAAACCAAGATACGACGATTTTACTTAAGTCAAAGATGTTTATTGACGCGCATAACTTTCGTTTACAGATAACGCAACAAAGACAGAATCCCGCATTTGTATCAATAACCTGTGAAGCCTGACAAGACAGCACATTCCAAATTCGTGTAGACCATAAAGTAGTTCGCCAAGACGGATGGGACGAGCGTGAGAAGGTAATAATGCAATATGAGAAATTTCGGTAGTCGTTAACTGGTTCTCATTTGTTTGGTGAAGATTCTGGATTCAAACCCAGAGAAACCAAATGACTTGGATGATTCCCGACCCATCGGCTGCCAAACCCCATGGTTAATGGATGAATAACCAGAAATAATTGGCGATCCCAATGCACAAAAGCACGATGACTGGGATACAGACATCGATGGCGATTGGGAAGCACCACTAGTTGGAAAATCTGGTGTGCGAATAGGTCCGACAACAAAATGATCAACTAGGTGACTCCAGACGATGATGTGACAAATGATAGCACTACTCAAAAGTAAACGGCGCATGACAGCAAGCAATTTTCGAAGTAAAGAAGATGTAGTAGACGGGAAGGAGTAATAGCAGAAGGTGTAAAGAAGGAGCAACAAAGCATCAAAGAAAAAACCTAATCGAAAGTGTCGCTTAGTATTCATAATAAAAATAATAAAATTCATTTAATGGATCGATTTTCTTTTAGTTGGAAGTGTTTTTACAGAATGCTAAATTATAAATAAAAATCAAAAATCAAATCATGCAAAGGGTTTTATTTAATCCAGGTAACAAGTTGCTTTTAACATAAAAGCCGAACTACTGAACTAGTGGTAGCTCTAAGCTGCTATAGCTGTGCTCCAGGAAATACTATGGCCAGGCAAAAGGAGTACAAAAAACTGTTACGGTATGGCATTTGCTAAAATAAGCAGGAGCAGCGATTGTTCGGGCTGTCATAAGAGAGGGACTTTGCCCAGTAGCCTCATGCTTCAAATACATCAACAAACGCATTGTAGCAATCATCGAGGGTAAATTCGGCAACATAAGCCTTATATGCGCTCACGCTCTGAATTCGTGAAGTTGAGCGTAAATAGTTTGAAATCTTTTTATCGGAAAGACAACAAAGATACCCTGAAGTAATGGGTATTGCTTTGGACTTCTTGATTTGATCAGTTCGTGGCCTAAACGGTTTTAGGTGTACACATATAACGGCGTATTGGATCTTGTAGGCTAAGCTTAGGACACTTGTGTCGCTTGCAATTTAGTTTTTTCGATATTAATTTTCTTCACAAATCTCACAATTGTTCTGACGGAAGGAATATTATTATATGATCAGATATCTGAAGTACTTGATACATGCTAATGGTGTTGGTAATTTCAAATCTTTCGTAACACTCCATCTTAACAAGATAGAAGAACAAATTAGACCGGAAGTTTAGAATTTAAGTTTCTGACAATTGAAGTTAACAAACTCTCCGATAGCAAAACCTCGTAAGGAACCCACCTACAAAAACATACTCTACAGCTTACTATTGAAAGGAAATATTTTGCTTTATTTAAATTTTAAATGCTTTTTGGTATTTAATTATGGTACATTTTTGTTCTAAGAAGTTATTGACAAGAGTGATATAACTTATAGTAGTATTTACAAATTTTATAACTTAAAATTAATTTGGAAAATACAAACAAAAATTTAAATACTGAGTGGTACAGTCTTTGCAGGCATTGTAACTGTAGTTTGCGCGCATATGACGCACCTGTTGTGTAATCAGGAAGGGTTTAAGTTGAACTTGGTGTTGATTTGGAACTGACGTTCATGTCACTGTTGTGATCATAGTTTGTCTGTTTTTGGGGACCATCGAAAATCATTTTATTGTTAGTTCTGCGTGTTTGTTGATCCATGTTTGAGTTCCAATGTTAGAATTGGATTGTTGCTATTGCTGTTCGTTATTTGCTGAATTTGAGTCTACGAAAAAGTCGATTACAATAAATATAGTCGATATAACAGAGGGTTTAATACTTACATACATTTGATAACAAGTTTTTATATTTTCCAAATTTTGTACTGAGAGTTGAATACTGTTTGGATTCTGCATCTGCTCCAACTAATTGTGATCTACTTTGTAGGTTTGGTTGTCCGCAAGCCTAGACAAAAGATTGGTTTATTCTCTGCCAACTATAATCCACACATTGATTACTTACCACTGCATTAGCATCGATGTTTTTCCTGAAGAACTGCGCCGCGAAAAGCGATAGTCCATATCTAGCCGCATTTTATGCCAAATATTTATAAACCTTGACGTCATGTGAGAGTTCAATTTATAGAAAAAATAACTAAATACGTTGCAAATGAGACCACTCCTTCTCCAAAAACCTTAACCTTACCTCATTATAATGGCGTATTCCATGTAAAGGTGTAGCAGTCTGTAATGAGTTGCAGAATAGAATTCATGTTGCGAGTACCACGTTGATGCCTTCTGGCTGGCCATCTAGAAATAGGAATGTACAAGTGTAAGCAAGGAGTAGAGACTTTGTGTGATTATATAACACAAATTGTTGTGTGACGTGTGTTTTAACAACCAAGCAAGGTTGTGTTAATTGATTTAAAAAGCTAATGAGAAAACATAAAATAACTTTGACATATAAAGTGAGCATGGAACATGTTTCTAAAATTAGAAGAAAATAGTTGCAGATCAAAGGCTACAAGACGCACTAGTCAAATATCGGATTTCTTTCCTTGGCGCCTATTTTTTAGGGTATGTATTTGTACTATAGCTATGTTGTTACTTTGCTTGTGCGAATAAAAATATAAAACATTTTAAAAAGCGTTTGCTTTAATTGATAAATATGAAACTTGTTATAACCGTAGTGAGAGCTAATTGTTGGTTGGATTTTGCTCAGGAAACTTTTTCGTATAGTTGATTTATACAGTATACATCATAAAGTCGGAGTAAGTAGACAACAGAACTCGAATGATTGTTTCCATCCCCTGTAACCTTGCTTCAGTTTAAATTTAGGTCAATGATATTAAGTGTTTGGAGAAACCGAAAATAAATAAAGTTAATGTGAAATTGAGCTGTATACTAAAAATTGTTTTTTTTTCGTTCTCTGGAATACACTTACACCATAAAGAGACATTTTCTTCGAATTTTTCTAATCTAGGAAAGACTAAGTATCAGATGCCCGACAGAACGTCTGTATTGTCGATGTTCCATCCTGTGACTTCTGTTCATACCGGCCAGAACACTCAAACGCATTGCCCTTAAAGCCTTCTATTCATGATCCAAAATCTTATTATATTATATGTACTTACATCTTGGAGAACATCAAGTAGAGTTTCCCCGGCCCATCGGTTGTGACCAGAATGACATCATTATCTTCACGGTATCGGCTGATTTGGGCCTATCGCTAAGGACATTGGGTGGTGTGAATAAAAACTGAGTGTGAGTGTTCCCTCAAGTTTTTAGAAGGAACACTCTATTTGAGGTGAATAAAAATTTGTTTCGATAAACTTAACGAAAACTCTCCCCTCACACATTTTGACAGTTGAGGGTTCCCTTGATTTTGGTGTGAATAAAATTGCATTGTATTGAGGGAACACTCGTAAAAGTTGAGGGTGCTTGAGAGGAACTTTTTTAAACAAGAAAATGGACAATCATTCGGACGAGGAGTACATTTACGAAATTAGAGAAAAAGAAACAAAAACTATTCTAAACAAAATACCTGGTAAGCCTTTTTTTTAAATGGTGAAAATGTACAATTATTATTAAATACAATTTTATAAACTTTAAAACACTTAATTGAATTACAGGTGCAGAGCAATGTGGGTTGCCGAGTGCCAGCAAAGATTGCAATGTAGCTGAGGACATCTTGCTTCAAGAGGAAGAACTACCAGTACCGTCAAGGAGTATTCCACAATTGGTGCACGTTACGCCAACACCTAAAAAAAAGAAATCAGGTCAATCAATGCTCAGTGAATCAATATTCGGTACTTGAGCTCCAAAAAGAAGTGCTTACTCAACAAAAGGAGTTAAACCAGCAGCAAAAATAACTTAACAATCAACAGAAGGAAATATTTAATTTGCAAAAAGAAAAATTATTACTAGAAATAGACTTACTGAAGAATAAACAAAATTAATCAAAAAGCATATTATTACTTTTAGAGGTACAAACTAAATCCATTTATTATTACTCAAAAAAAATATAACTTCAAGAAGGAACAAAGTATATGAAGGAACAAATACATTAACCATTATCATGAAAAAAGGAAAATAAAAAAACATCAAATAACAAAACCTTGAATAATTGAAGTTATTTTGTTTCTTCTGGATTTGCCTCTTTTATAAATAGTATTGTTTTGTTGAGAAGGCTCCGGTATAGGCGCTTCTTCGAACGTTAAGATCTCACTCGTTGGGAAGTCTTCGTCGTAGAGATATTTTGCTATGTTATGTAAAACAAAACAAGCTTTTATAATTTTTGGCACTCTTACTGTAGCTAGTCTAACTCGTGAAGCCAATAAAGGGAATCTTCGTTTCACTTGTCCAAACATGCGTACAATAATTACTCTTTCACGAGTATGCAACTTATTATACTTTTTTTCAGCTTCTGTGATTGGATTTTTAAAAGGTGTCATGATCCATGGTGTCAGTCCATAGCCTTCGTCTGCAAGGAGTATAGCTCCAGCTCAATTATCATTAATTACAGCAAACACAGCTTAATTTCGCTAATTCGTGAATCATGGACAGATCCTGGCCATTGGACATCAACGCTTGTAAAACACTCTTTAGCATTACACGTTGCCTGCACATTCAGAGAAAAATAGCCCTTGCGATTTAGGTACTCATCGCCATGCAAATGAGGCTTCACAATTTCTATATGAGTGCAATCTAGAGCGCCAATTGCACTAGGAAAACAGTATTTGGATCGCCATTCTTGTTTTACTTCTCTCATTTCCTCCATGGACGATGGAAATTTGATCCATAAATCTGCTTTTGCACATATAGCGCAACACACCTGGCACACTATCTTCGATATGGTGGATCTATGAATTCCAATATCCTCACCAACTCCAACTTGGAAGCCCGGGTCCCCAATGTATCTTAAAAAGATTTTAATTTTTTCAAAGTTTGGTATGGCACCAATACGGGTTTCCTCAGTAATCCCAGAAAGGAAATGAGTGCTTAACCACTCCACATTGTGAAACTCGTATCTATACAGGCTCTTAAAGTTATCACCCGTGTAACCGAAACGCCGAGAACTATAATTTCTAATTTTTCGCGTTTGTACGTTTAAAAACATTTTTATATTTCGCTTTTACTTGGCAAATTATAAGCAAGTTGCCAGTTCAATTTGACAGTCCTACACTCAATTGTTAAAACTTCAACTTGAGGCGATGAACCTACTTGGGGGAAATTTTTATTCACACCGAACTGAGTGTTCCCTCTTAGGAAAGCACTTCCCTCAAGAGGGTTTACTCGGAGCGTTCCCTCAGT
Organism: Rhingia rostrata; assembly: GCA_949824845.1. Taxonomy (NCBI): domain Eukaryota; kingdom Metazoa; phylum Arthropoda; class Insecta; order Diptera; family Syrphidae; genus Rhingia; species Rhingia rostrata. The sequence continues at coordinate 47,416,630 of OX463759.1, forward strand.
TTTTATTCACACCACCTATTATGTCCATGGAGGGTGGCAGCAGCGATAGTTGAAACGGTGTACTGAAGTAATGTTGTTGCAACCAACAACGGCCATGAAGCCACTGTCGCCTATATTTGCGGTGAACGCAGTGCGGTTCTCACGATTCCGTACCAACACACATGCTGTACAATTGCCCAAATTCAGATTAACATTAGGCTAAAAGATAAACTACTGGGGATTAAAGTGAACACAATGGAATAGGTACTCGCAGGTCTTCATGAGGAATGAAGGAAATTCATCAGAATCAATACCATAACTTCACTTGTTTTTGGATGTGAAAACGTCCTTGGAAAATCCACAGACGAGATATACCAAATGTAGTCGGGTTTTACTGCTGGCACTGGGCTCCAGTAATGTGGAGAAACCATTATGAAGATCAGGTTTTTATTTATTTTATTTTATTTATTTTGATTATAGTTTTGTCACTAATTTTAGCAATGTTATTTATAATACACAACTAATTGTAGAATATAAGCAGCGCACAAAAATCAATTCGATTCGTCGGTGAAGATATGAAAATCCGCGTCACTGATATTTTTACACTGCACTGTGAAAGAAGTTTGGATTTTCTATTGCAAAATGCTTTTAAATTGCTTCACTAAAAATAAATAAATTTTGCCAATTCGCTAAGATAATAATTGCAACATATCCAACATCAAATAAGACGCCGCAATATAGATAACAGCATTGGATCCGCATTCCATCACGTATGGTGTAATGTTATCCGTGGGAACAAGTCGCCGATTGATTTGCTGTCGTTGGCATTAAGATAGTATTTAAGCTTTAGTTTCTAAGACAAAAAGTTCAGTTCTAATCAGTAATTCAATAAACAAAGAGGCTTCTCCTCAGAACAAAAAAATATTTTTGTTAAAAGAAATTTATATTTCTTTAATATATATATATATTACATTGATCAATTCATCATTACCCTAAGGCCACACGCACGCGCAAACACACATTGAGGGGTCAGCCGCTCTCCAACTCCCGAAGTGGTTTGGCGGCTTAGTTAACGGAAGTGATGTACAAAATCCTACAGTGACTTAAAGTGCAATCAAAATGCAAGTTGGCCTAGTGAAATGGTATAAGCCATTTGGTGCAGTGCATATAGCACTCGACTCAGTCGCTCTCAAACCAGAGATAAGGGAAGTAAAGAGATATCAATCTTCGGGGTTTGCTTACAAGCTAAATTCACCCATAATTACGTATCTTACACATTTCATCACATTTATAAACAAGTTTGCGTGAGATAAGTTATTTCCCAAATTTTTCGATCAACATTTTTCGATTTTACCCCGTCACCTCACCGACCTCAGCAAGTACCGTCACAGAAAGGGATGAAAATTTACGTCGAAGTTAAAGCAGCTGTAGCATTGCCACCACCATTGAACGCATCCAAGAAAAATTTAAGAAATAAGCACCGCGTTAAGTATTGATTTACAATTTAATCAAATTTTGAAAATATATTTATTTATTTTTGATGATTGAAAAAATATTAGTTTCAAAAAAACCTACTGAGAACAATCAAATAGAATTCTGATTTTTCTTGTGCGTTCAATTTATTAATACTTCCATTAATAGTGTATTTGTATTGTTACAGCATATGTTAGTCCACATTTTTGCCATAAATCGTTCCAATTTTACTGTTTATCTGTCGAACTCATTCTGTGATATTTTGATATTGTATCTTTGATATTGTTTGTGTTGTGTTATTGTGTTTATTTTTGTAAGAACAGTGTGGGGGAAAGGATATGAGTTTTATTACGTATATCCGAAAAATAGGGAAAATAGTAAATCATTCAGATTATCAAATAAAAACCAAAGAGCAAGTATTTTATATCAGAATATGTAATAAAATTGGATATAATAAAATGGGTTCAAATATGTTATAATTACATTTGCTTCTGTTGAAAATAAGATCAAAATGTAATTTATATTGATACGTTTTGTATGGCATGTACGGTTGACAATTAAAATAAATGGTTCTTTGTTTTATACCTACCAACCAGAAAACACGTGTTTTAATTATTTAATGTTTCCAATATTGCGTTTAAGCTCTGAATAAATTAGTTTCGCTGTATGTCGATTATGTTTAACATGAACAAAGTAGGGCGGATATCTTTATTCCATGTCAATTTCGTTAAAATTTTAGCCATGGAATAATTTTTGACTTTAGTATGGTGAAAAAAAATCAAAAATTAAACAAAAAAAGAGGATAAAATTTAACCCTCTTTTTAACGCAATTGACATACGGCCTTAATCATAAGCGCAAATTGTACAACAATTTTTCTTTTGCTGAAAATATTTAATTATTAAGGAAGATTTGATGTTCTTTCTGAAATCTATTTGGTATATTCTTATTACAAGAAACTATAAAGAAAGGAATTTTGTTCCACTTCTTTCCGGAAATTATTAAAAATACTATTCAAATAAAATCCCATTTAATCTAATTGACACAGCAAAAAGCCCATTTTTTGTTTGAATTAAACCCGAATTTTAACGCGATTGACACACGGCCTTAGAAGTTTTCTCGTTAAATCCATTGACTAATGATAATTCACATTTAATTTGCTTTTATTAATACGGCTGCTGGTAAGTGGAATATTTATTTTTTTGCAAAGGAATAAATTTATTAGCAAAAAATTTTAATTTATCAAAAATATGGAATGGGCGAATTCGTTACCATTAAATATGAAACTCAACTTTTCCTGATCAACAGAGACATAATAAAAGTCGGTACTTCAAACACCATTTATATCATTTATAAAAGAAAGAAATTACAGTACTAATTATAACTCTGAGTTGGAAATATACTATGTTCAGAATCTTTCTTATCAAATTACACAACACCCTATCACTCCGAAGTAGGAATCGACTACAAAAACTCGTAGGGGATTATTAAATTAATACATCCTCTCGGAAATCATCTTGTTAAAAAATGAATTATTACACTTAAATAGTTTGTTTCTGTCCTTAAGAAGGAGTTGAATATATTCAATTCATATAATTTACAAAACAAATATTTACTACACTGAATACATTCAAAAACATATGTTTGTATTCACCAAAACATACAATTCTGAGCTGTCATTTAATTATTTGTTTTATTTACTTTTTTTTTTATTATTTTCGTTTGTTTGTGTAAAATTGAAGTGCAAAATTAAAACAAAAAAGTGCGCTCTAAGGTTTACATAAAGTTAATTTGTGAAGTGCGATAGGACAAAGTGCGAATATATATCCACGCACGCAAAAACAACTAACGCAAAAAAAGAAATGACTGTCGATTGAAATTTCATAACAAAAATAGATCTACCACACAGCTAAACAGCTGTTAATGAAAGTGTCCAAACCCAAAATTTTTCGTCTGCTGAATTCGTTTACTCGGAAATACATGTATTCACCGACAGGAGTGCATTGGGGGTGGATTACAACAAAAACAACCAACTCTTGCGGGGATTCAGGGTGAGAGAGGTAGAAGTTTGGTATCTCTTTACTTCCTTTATCTCTGTCTCCAAATCTCGTAGACATTTGACAAGACAAAAAGCGATAAAGAAAAGGCAGACGTTTTTGCCGCACATCTTAAGGAAACATTTAAACCATTTGATAGTCCAGAAAACATTAATTTATTCGAAACTACAACCGATAGTAATCTAGTTAGATATGCAATTATTGCCGAGCTTAAACGGGAAATACAAATAAGCTCCGGGTTATGACCTAATTACATGAGAACTTCTTAAAATATTGCCCCGAAAAGCATTAACCAAAGTTCTCTACATTGTAAATGCAGCATATAGATTAGAATGCATTCCAAGAGAGTGGAAATTCGCGGAAGTGATTATGGTTCTCAAACCAGGAAATTCACCGAACGAAATAAAATCTTACAAACCTATTTCACTTCTTTCAAATATTTTAAAAAGTGTTTTGAAAGTGTTTTGAAACGCCTTTTACGTGACCATCAATTTGTGCTTAGAAGTAAACATTCAACTGTGGACCAAGTTCATGTTCTTTAACATGTTCTTTAACAGCGGTTGGGCTTTGCATGTGTTCGGGCGTTGAACAAAGGAAAATTGACTGAAAGGGTTAAAGTTCTTTGTTTCAAGTTGCACGGTTTTATTGAATGCAGTAAATTAAAGACCCGCTCTTCTCAACGTTATAAAAAAAGTATTTTATTTCATCTATTATTTTGACAACAATAATCCGTACATATAGTGGTATGTCAATGTAAACAATAGCGTTGTTGCTTTTAGTACTCTGTACAGCGGTCAACAAGTAAATTTGTTTTGCTGACCTCACGGGTGGGTATTGATGTTTATCATGAACATTCTCCCCCAACGATGAACTATGTTCTTAGCTACACCCTACACTCCTTTCGTCTTCAAGTTCAGCTATCTTCCCATCATACCGGTGATCTGCTCTACTCTGGTCGTAAACAATGCATGCATTTTGTTGTGCATGAAAATAAACAAGAGATTATTGTATTTGATAATAATGTACGGACAGTGGCAAGAGAAACAGTTGGACAATTCTACAATCCTACACCTGACATTGATTGCTCCAGCAGTCAACCTCACACATAATACCGTTTTTGTGCTATCAAAAGTTTTGCTTGCAGTGTGTGTTGTTGTGCATGTTAAAAGGTGCAGCAATGTTCATCGCTGCGACTCGAATGTTGGGTGGCCACGCTGATAAGCTACTCTCTTGTTGTAATTGTAAGTGCTAGGTGGTGTTGTTGTGGTTATGAATTGTGATACCGATGCATGGCGAGGTAGTATACCTTTTATTGCAGTTGTTGTTGGTGGCTTGTGCAATCGTAACGTAGGTACTCGGTCGGTTCATTTGATTTCGGTGGTGCGGGAAATAATTCGTGTGAAATTTAATTAATTTAATGTGTTTTAGTGTTTGACAATTGTTGAAGTCCAGTATATTCAGGTGAGTTGTATTACATTTAAATTAGAATTAGATTAATTTTATTCTTTGCGTCCCTCCATGTGTGTGTGTGAGTGTGTGTGCTTAGGTTAATGATGGATGGATCAATGGAATACATATTTTTTATTTATGGTGCTTAGAAAAATTGTGTGCCTGAGTGTGTGGTGTTGTGAGAATGATTTAAATATTGTTTCTTTTGTGAATGGGTAAATGAATAATTGCGAGTGAGTGGACTGTATTTTTTGTGTGTGTTGATTTGATTGGGTTGAATGAAATATTGGAAGTGGAATAGGGTTGAGTGATTTGCAAGGTAAATTTGAGTGTGTTTGAGTTGTGTTTTGTATGATTACAGTGGTGTGTAGGTTTTTCGTCCGTGGACTTTAAATGTTTTCAGTGTTGTGTTTTACTGTTTTCATAATTTTCTTGTTTTAGCTGTTAAAAGAAACGAATATGAATTTCTTTATTATTATTCTTATTGTTATTGTTATTGTTTATATATTTATTTGGTTTTCTATTTTGTGTTTGTGTAACGATCTTTCGATTCCTTATTTTTGTTCCTAGGTTTCGATGTTTGTTGGTAGCGGGCAAAGTTTTGTTATTGGTCGCTTGAAAATTCCTTGTTGGGTTTTTAATTTTACGACGCTTGTGATATTGTCTGTTCCTGGGTACGTTTCTTGTATGCGGCCTAAATTCCATTTCGCGGGGGGAAGTCGTTCGTCCTTCACAAGAACTAGGTCTCCGACCTTCAGCTGAGTTTGTGGTTTCAACCATTTTGGGCGTTGTTGCAGCCGGGCTAAATATTCACCTTGCCATTGTTTCCAGAACGTTTGAAGATGGGCCTGAACTGCCTTCCATCTGTCTATGTGTCCTTGATTGCCTATGGACGTGTCTGGCTCAGGTACGGTAAATAAGGTCGTTCCTATAAGGAAGTGTGCAGGCGTAAGTGGTTCGAAGTCATCAGGGTTCTCAGTCAATGGGCACAGAGGCCTCGAATTTAAACACGCTTCGGTCTGTGTCAAAAATGTGGTGAGTTCCTCAAAGGTGAGTCTGCCATTACCGACGATCCGTTTTAAGTGGTACTTAACACTCTTCACCCCTGCTTCCCATTATCCTCCAAAATGGGGAGAATTCCACATTGTTCCTTCTGCTGCTGTTATGTCTGCAATCTCCTTCCAGTCTTGGTTCGCGCCTTTCATTAGACGACGTAGTTCTGCATCGGCTCCCACGAAGTTGGTTCCCTAGTCGCTATATATTTCCCCGCAGACACCTCGTCGTGCTGAAAACCTCCTGAATGCTGCTATGAATGCTTGGGTCGTTAGATCACTTACTGCTTCTAAGTGGATAGCTTTGGTGGCCAACCAAACAAAAACCGCTATATACCCTTTTTGGCATTTTGATCCTCGACCTTTCCATGCTCGGATGTTGATAGGTCCTGCATAATCAATACCTGTGTGTGAAAAGGGTCTTGATACCGTTACTCGGGGTGCGGGTAATTCTCCCATTAACTATTGTGCTGTTTTAGCTCGGAACCTGTAGCATGTCGTTCAACTGTTAATGTGTTTCTTTACAGCTCTTTTAATTTGGAATATCCAATATTTACGTCGTATATGCACCATCATTAGCTGGATTCCTCCGTGCAATGACCTTTCATGAGCATCACGAATGATAAGGTTTGCGAAGTGGTGTCTGGGTTCCAAAATTATGGGGTGCTGCTGGTTGTACGGATTGTTAGTATTGCTTTACCTTCCGCCTACACGAAGAATTCCATCTCCATCTACGAATGGGTTTAAAGATCCCATACCCTTGGACCTTGTACCTGCGGCAAACATCTCCTGCTGGGCAGAGTGCGCAACTAATTTTGTGGCGTTGTCCAGTTCGCTGGGTGAGAGACATCCGAAGTGACGGTGAGATGCATCGACGTCTGATGTTTGGAAGAATGTGCTGACGGATTGAGGTTCGATTGATGATCTGCCGAACAGAATCCATCCCAACTTAGTCTTCTGAGCAACGGGAATGTCTTTATCCTGGTGACGTACCAACTCTGGCAACATTATGTCAGCCAATATATCGCTACACAACAGAAGATCGATCTTAGCTGGCTTGTGAAAGGTGTTTCCAATCGCCAATGGAAAGGATTCGGGCCGGGAGATGGCCAGACAGTGACTGAAATATTAAGGCCTGTATAGTACGAACCAATCGTAATATTTACAACCTTTTTGCAAGTGCCACTGCTGACTAACCCTAATCCGGACACCTCGACATCAGTTGATTTAGGTTTCAGGTGAAGCAACTGAACTGCAGACTCCGTGATGAACGAAGCCTCGGATCCTGAATCCAGTAATGCTCGAAGTGGTAAACTGTATCCCGATGTTGTCCTCACCTTAACAATGGCTGTCGCTAGCAAAACTTGTGTGTTGGTGTTTTGGATTGAATGATGATTCACTACGCCGGAACTGGTTGAGGGTTGTTCTTCGTTGGGTGGATGAAAGATTGGAGCTTCGCTGTTAAATGTGGAGGTAATATATGACTGTGTCTGATTTGGTGGTTGAAAGTTTTGAGTATGTGTAGTGTTTGGGTATGATTGTGAAAATTGATTTGTGTTGTTTGTATGAGAAGAGAGAGAGTGAAAACTGTTTGGGTTATTGCGAGTATTAGAGTAAAGGTTGTTATGGGGGTTAAAATGCGGATTTTGATTTTGTATGTTATGACTATTGTGTAAAAGTGAATGGTGTGGCTGTTGACAGTAATAGCACCTGCGTGTACTAGGGCATTGCTGAGATGAATGGCTGTATGCTAAGCAATTGGTACATAAGCCTAACCTGCTTACACTTTGATGTTTATCAGAAATGCTCATTTTTAAAAACTTAACACATTTTCTGATAGCATGTTGACCCTTGCTACAAAGTTTGCAAGTGAACTTCGAGATGTTAGGTTGAACGTGAAACGAGTTTCGCTGTGACACCTTCTTAGACGGATCCGATGGTCGAGCCTGCTGATAAGTAACTGCCTCCAAAGTACGGAACCTCATTTCAAGAAATTGAGTGAATTCCACAAAAGTTGGTAGCTGCTTGCTGTCTTCCTTAGAACCTAATTTCTCTTCCCAAAGCTGTTGCATTTTTGAAGGAAGTTTTTGCAGCAGGACGTAAACCAGCATGACGTCCCAGTGTTTGACGGGCACCTCCAAGTTGTCCAGACTGTGAACCACTTCTGTAGACGTGTCCAATAGTTCCTTGATGGATTCAGCTCGTTCCTGTGTTACCGTTGCCAAATTAAATAAACTCTTAAGTTGAGTATTGACCAAAAACCGTGGATGGTCATACCTACCTTTGAGAATAGCCCATGCTTTATTATAATTGCCGTTAGCAATACCCAAATGCGCTAAAAGTTTGTCGGCTTCATCTGATACACTTGTTTTGAGATAGTGCATCTTTTGAATCTCCGACAACGACGCATTGTGATGGACAAGTGACACAAACAGATCGTGAAAACAACGCCAAGACTCGTACCTACCGGAGAAAACTGGAACTGGAATGTTCTTCAGCCTAAAATCCGCATTATGGGATGATTTTGTGTTGCTGGAGTCATTATCGGTGACATTTACGTTTTCCTTCACTTTGACCTTGTCGATTGCGTCCAATAAATCACCCCTGTACTCAAAGTACAATTCCCGAATTTGCTCGTAAGTAGTCTCAATTTCGTTACCCTTTTCGTCTTCCTTAATTTCACTAATACACTTTTCGTATGTTTCAGCAGCCGACTCCATGGATTTTTCAAAATAGTCAAGCGGCCTGCCAAATAATTTGCCGTTCGTGTAGAGGAGCCCCTTTTAGTGAAATTTAAGACGTCCTTTTCGAGCTGGGATAGCACTCGACTTAGCCTTGTAGGTTGCATTTTAATTGAAACACTTTAGTATAAAATGCCACACACAGTACGAATATTTAAACTGTTTTCGAAAGAGTAAACTGACACACAAAGTAAAATTAAATGCACTTTCTTTGAAATGTTGAATTTTTCAGATCGCTGTAGAATTCACCAGATTGTTGTTGCAGTCCGTGTCCAAGTTGCAGTCCACGATGCACACTCAAGAAAAATTGATGAAAATTGAAAGAACTCCAAATGCAGCAAAATCCAGCGATGGCACAGCACACAATTAAATTTTTTTTTTTTTTAATTTCCGCAAAATCAAATTAAACGATTGACTTTAATCATTAATTGTTGAGCAACACATGAAATAACAGAAAATTATCCGGTTTGATAGGACCAAATGTTCGGGCGTTGAACAAAGGAAAATTATGGCAAGGGTTAAACTTCTTTGTTTTAAGTTCCACGGTTTTATTGAATGCAGTAAATTAAAGACCCGCTCTTCTCAACGTTATAAAAAAAAGTATTTTATTTCATCTATTATTTTGACAACAATAATCCGTATATATAGTGGTATGTCAATGTAAACAATAGCGTTGTTACTTTTAGTACTCTGTACAGTGGTCAACAAGTAAATTTGCTTTGCTGACCTCACGGGTGGGTATTGATGTTTATCATGAACAGCATTGTTTTCTACTTCTACTGCATGATTTTTAAAGTTTTTAATCGAATTTGATAGCATGTTATCGTGTTTTATCTTGCGGGGTACGAGTTTGGTGCCATCTTTTTCGAGCTTTTCTGTTTTGTCTAACCAAATCTTTTATTTCCAATGGGTACTTGATATTACAATAGCTCTCTATTTTTCGTTGTTGAGGGGCAATTTTCCACGCTGCTTTTTTAACGGTATCGATAAAGGAGCCAACCGCGACTTCGAGTTCCATAGGGGATGTAAGCAATACAATACATTATCGTTTTTAAAGCCTTCCCAGTTGGTTTTCCCGTTAGTCAGTCTGGGTGGGTTTTCATTTCCAATGATTGACTTGCTCGTTGTTAGAATGACCGAAGAATGATCAGAGCAAATATCAAAGCATTCGTCAACTTTGGTTCGATTGGACGGCACACCTTTTAACAGAAAAATTCGATCAAATCTGCTATTTTTGTAACATCATTTGGCCAGTAAGTTGGTTTACCCGTAGAATGAACTTCGGTATTGTACTTGCTACATACTTCATTTTTGCATTAAAGTCCCCTCCGATGACAAAACGCTGTCCAAGGGAATTAAGCAAGTTTTCAAAGTCAATTTTCTCAATCTTGCATGGCGGTGGGCAGTAAACAGAAGATATCTTCAGAGAGGATTGTCTGCTTCTGACTTGTATAGAGCTAAATTTCATTGTTTCGATTTCTAATTTAAGTTCAATCGAATGTTTGATACACTCTTTTTTATATAGTGAGGCTCCACCTCTAGCCTTATTCGATGGATGTAGAGCATGATAGGTAACCGAGGTAACTTTTGATGTTTAGTTTCGAATTACTCTTTGCGTGAGTTTCGGATATTAAACAGATGTCGAAATATTTTTCTTGCATACAACGGGTGATCTATTTCGAGGTTCCCTACTTTTGGTTATTATCATTTGAAAGAACATTCTTTGGCTTTTATTTTTTGAAGATTATGTCTATCAAATGTTGGCCGTTGCTACGTCGCAGATGGTCCATCCGTTGAGTCCAATTTTCGATCACTCGTTCGAGCATTTCGACTGGTAACTGGCGAATGACACGCGTGATGTTTTCCTCCAAGGCCTGAATTGAAGCGGGTTTGTCGGCATAAGCTTTTGACTTTACATATCCCCACAGGAAATAGTCTAACAGTGTGATATCACACGATCTTGGTGGCCAATCGACCGGCCCAAAACGTGAAATTATGTGCTCACCGAAATGTTCTCTCAATAAGTCCATTGATTGATGCGATGTGTGGGAAGTGGCGCCGTCTTGCTGAAACCAAATGTCGCCGAGATCACGAGCTTCAATTTCAGGCTTCAAATAGTCGGTTATCATGGCACGATAACGGTCGCCATTGACGGTTACGTTCGCACCGGCATAATTTTTAAAGAAATGTGGACCGATGATTCCACCGGCCCACAAACCACACCAAACCGATGTTTTTTCTGTATGAAGTGGCAGTTCTTCAATCTCTTCAGGTTGCTCTTCGTCCCAAATGCAGCAATTTTGTTTATTTACATACCCATTGAGCCAGAAATGGGCCTCATCACTAAACAAAATTTGTCTCGAAAACGTCGGATCTTCTTGGAACTTTTCAAGAGCCCATAGAGCGAAGCGATGTCGCTTGGGAAGGTCGAGTGGCTTCAGTTGTTGCACAAGCTGTATTTTGTACGCTTTCAATTTAAGATCATGACGTAAAATGCGCCACGTCGTTCCATACGTCAATCCGAGTTGCTGCGCCGAATCGACTCTCTACGTTCTTCGTGCACACTCTCAGCTACGGCCGCTATATTTTCTTCACAGCGTGCTGGAAGTGGTCTATTCGGTCGGATATTATCCAATAATGAATGCTGGGTCTCAAAATGGGTGATGGTGTTGCGAATAGTACGCTCAGTAGGCCGATTATGTTGACCATAAGTTGAGCGAAGTGCACGAAACACATTCCTCACAGAACGTGAATTTTCATAATAAAGTTGAACAATTTGTAAACGTTGTTCACGCGTAAGTCTTTCCATTATGAAATGCCAAACAATAACAAACCAAAATAACATGACAGCATGACACGACTCACACGTGATCTGTCAAAAAAGGCTATTGAAAAAAGTATCTCTACTTGGATCACCCGTTACCATTCAAGTTCTCCAAGTTTTTGCCAAACTCCAATGGCATTCCACGACAGAATTTTAAGAAATCTTTTCATGTTGAAGGTGGGGTACGTTTGTTGCGAATACTATTTTCGAGCTTAACTAGCCTGTCAAAAATCAGTTTATTCGTTTTACTTGTTCCTCAAGTTTTGAAGGAATAATCGAAAATACGTTTGTAACTGGGTCAGGTGAGATATTTTTTTATCTTTATCGGATACTATAGCTTGGGCATACGTTTGTGCATTTTGTTTTGGATGTTCAGGATCCGAATGGATTTCCGATGGCCGGGTAATTTGTGAAAATGTGGATTTTTCAATTATAGCCTACTTTGGCTTCGACACATTTTTAATATGAGTTTTAGGCATTTTCTTTTTTAAATTCAAATTCTGTGAATTAATACTCATAAATTTCCCCCGTCTTTTTTGCAACTCCTTAGCTACTTGACAGCCGCGATAATTTGCAGGATGATTGCCTTTACAGTTAATGCAGATATGAGGAGTTTTCTTTTCTGACCTACATTCAACTGTCATATGATTTCCGGCACATTTAACACACCTCGATTCTTTTTGTAAATAGGTTTGCGTATGATTATATCCTTGGCAGCGCTGGCACTGAGGAACTAATTTGGAATCCTTACGCATGGGTTAAATTTTTACAATAATATTAAGTATTGTTTTTATTTCCTAAATTTTATTCAAAACTTCTTCTTCATAGAAAGTGAGTATGAGTAAAGGAATACCTCGTATTTCTCGCTTGATAATATTAACGGCATCTATAACTTAATAATGCCTGTTTTTCAGATCGTTAATAATGTCATCCTTTAAGCACGACGCATGTAACTCTCTAGCTACAACGCGTTAAGGCCTTTCAGATTTATTTTTAAATGAATACCATTGAATTTTTTCGGTATTTAACTTCCAGGATAGCAGACGGTATCTTTCCGGGTCTTTCACGCAGTTTTTCCATGTATTTTTTCTGAGCGAAGTTACTTGGTAGTCCGACCATACCAACGATTTTAAAGTCGTCCGTACCGTCAGTACCGATCACATTAATTGGCGGTGGGGCCGTTGTTTCGGCTGTTTCGCTTTTTTAACAATCTCTTTGTCACGGTTTATAATTTCAGGAGATGATACAGCTTTTCTTTTTTTAACCGGTCTTTTCTTTAGAATCCAGTCAGTTTCGCGACTGAGTTCTTCTTCATCCGTATGGTATACATAATTCACGGGGCAGTTTGCATATGGTTTTGGCTCATTAGATGTTTTCAATGTTCTCTTTGGAGTCATATTTTCTTCCTTAAGCTGGAGAACTTCTTTACAAAGCTCTTCGCAGAGCAGTTCGACAGTGTTAAGCCTTGTTCGAAGAACAGAATCTCGCTTTTTCTTGGGCTGACACTTCTGGTGTTGTCGAGCTCCTTGCGACACATACATTTTTTTTATATCGAGATGTAGGTGACCTCGTTACCTTTGAGGTTTTCCCGAAAGGGCTACATAATTCAATAATTGGCTCTCCCCTGAATCCGTAGAGCCGACCTCCGAAGAGGGTGGCTTTTCCAGTAATACTGAATTGCCACCTGGGGTATTAAATTAGTTTGTTTTACTTATTGCATTTCTGTTTTTATATACTCCTTACACTCGTTATACGGGGATTGGATTTTAGTCGCCTTCTACGACAGGTATGCCTTACCTCGGGTATATTCTGAAAACTAACCAGAAGGGGATTTATTGCGTTCATGAAGAAATAAAGCAAAGTGGTAAAGATCCTAATTCGCTTATCTTTGAAGTCGAAGGGTAACAAGTAAGTGCAGGTTTCGACATGTCATCAATGATGATGTTTCTAGATGCTGATTTCGGAGAACAAAAGAACTCTCTAGAAGAACAAAATAACAAATTGGAACTCCAGCTAGAACAATAACTCGAGGAGCAACGCTGACAGCTCGAAGGGCTACGAGCAGAACAGCACCAACAACTCGAAGGTCAAAGCAAGCATCTCGAGAAACAGTTCGAGTAACAAATTTTACGGTGATTGATAATCGATTTGAAAACATTCGATTCTACATTTACGGCGGGATGGTAGAAAATTATGTGGCAGCAGTCGAACAGAAAGTCGAAAAAGTAGTGGATAGTTTTGAAAGGTTTGAGAAAGTAAACGAAGCAGTTGAGCAGAAAGTTGAAGATATATCTAGAGAGCTTATAGTTGTCAAGAAACAATGAAGGAAATGAAGCCTCCAACTTTCGACGGTCAGACGCAATGGTCAATTTAAAAGAAACAGTCTGAAGCTGCTGCCATTACCAACTGCTGGGAGGACGAGGAAAAAGCCATCGCACTTACACCGTCTTTGCGTGGTCCAGCTGCGGAGCTTTTGCAAACCATCTCCGTTGGCAATCAACGCAACTACAGCGCTATCGTGAAAGCATTTTAGATGCGGATTGGTGAAGACCGCATGTGTGCAGCTGTGCAGCAGAGTCCAGAAGAGAGGCGAAACTCTTCAACAACTACACGCAGATATTGAACGCCTAGCAAATTTGGCGTATCCTAACACTGGTTAAGAGATCATCTACCAGATGGCAAAGGACGCTTTCACTCGTGTTATAGTTGACTCAAAACTTCAACTAGCAGTACGAATGGCTGGAAAATGCACACTCGCCGAAGCCGCAGCTGATGCTCCGACATTAAGGGCAGCTGATCAAGCATCCCTAGGAGCTCATCGAGTCAGAGAATTGGTCACAATTGAATGCTCTTGTGAAAGAATGGATTCATATTACCAGCAGTCGGGGAAATGCTTAAGAACCGACGCCCCCATGACCAAAATCCAAGTATCCTAAACTAAGAGAGACAACAGGAGTCTTATAGTAGATGCGACCATCGGCGGGAAAGAACTTTCAGCTACAATTTATACTGGAGTACTGCTTCCATTATCCGTAAAGACATCGTCCGTGAGTCTTAGCTGCATAATACCAGCAGCTATTGCCTGAGGACCACAACTGGAGAAAGATCTCGAGTATATGCGAAAGTGCGGCTGACGATATACTTGGCGGGACTCGCCTTCTGCCATGCATTCCTGGTGGCTGACCGACTATCGAGGTACCGTACCACACCCATGCACTGAGAGGGAATTTACCACAGCAGCAGCCACAGTAGAAGAATGGATAAGACATTCAGTCTATTAACAACTATCGCAGCAGCCATATCATCAATACACTTTAAAGTAAACTTTACTTAAAAATAAATGAATTGTTCTTATTTTTACGTTGATGAATAGATGTCTTTTTTGCGACTTCACAATGCGCTGGAAGTACTTTTTTCATGGTGACCTCGACGTGATTTTTCACGCTCAATATAAAATAAAATATTATATTAACAGTTTCTGATTGTCATCAAAATTATTTTCAATTGTTTCATATAATCATTACGCTTTCGGCTCGAGTACACAATCCTTTTAGAAGATAGACCAGAATCCACACACATATTCTGTGTCAATGCTATAGGAGGATCACGCAGCACACATTCGTTGAGGTTATAGGAAGGCACACATTATTCACCATATCTAC
The DNA here is from genome assembly GCA_949824845.1 of Rhingia rostrata. Classification (NCBI taxonomy): domain Eukaryota; kingdom Metazoa; phylum Arthropoda; class Insecta; order Diptera; family Syrphidae; genus Rhingia; species Rhingia rostrata. The sequence goes on from OX463759.1 coordinate 47,431,865, forward strand.
ATATATTCACTTATCCAATTACACACCCACACACAAAATATTTAAATAGATTTATCAGTTGGTGGGATTCGTAACACAAATTACACATTTATTCATACACATAACACAAAGTTACATGTCTAATACATTTTACACATTTGAAAAAAATTCGACGTATCAACATAGTGCGATAAACTCCATACCTACATATCAAACTATTGGCGCGTAGTAACGGTCTAAACAGTTTCATAAATTGACTACCATATAGCTGTATAAATCGCTATTACACCTAACGGGTATCTATACAGTTTGAACATTCATTCCCGTATCTATGCATTTGATTTAACGGCCTAAACCTATTTTATAAACTATTTTATCCATATTAAAAACATAAAAAGTTCATTATGTCGAACAATGGTTAGACAAGGCAAGGGCAAAACGGTCGGTGCTGGTTGGACAAATCACTCGTGTGAAGACTTTTGTCGATACCAAATTAACAACTGCTAATGCTGTAGATATAGAAGGGCGTCTTGATTCGTTACAAGGCAACTTCGAATCCTTTAATGCTGTCTAATCTGTTATCGAACAACTCGACATTGATGAATGCAAAAACGACGGCAGAGCAACATTTGAAGTGCTTTATTTCGATATAAAACCATTATTGGTCATATCGATAAATAAATTGAGAAAGCCTTCAGCCAGCCTAGATACCTCCCTTAAGATGGCAATATCAAAATGTATGCTTTCGAAACAGCCTTTGCCTTTGTTCTCTGAAAATTACTTACAAAGGACATCCTTTTATGAAACCTTTGAAAGGTTCCATTACCTTCGGTCCGCGTTAAGCGATGGCGGGTTAAAACATATCGAATCTGTCGAAATATCATCTGCCAATTAAAAGGTAGGTGTAAAACTTTTAATCGATCGTTATGACAATAAGCCTTTTATCATTCAAGAACATATTAGGAAACTCTTTGAAAAAATGAAAAAAAAAAAACGATTACGAAACCTACTTCTAATAATATTCGAGAATTAGTAGATACAGTTACTGCTCACACAAGGGCGTTATCCACACTCGGTAGTCCAGTTGCTCATTGGGATGATCTTCTCCATCATTTAATTCTATCGAAATTGGATTTTCAAAACGTTAAGAATAATGAATGTACTCATCAAAGATTGGCCTCTCTAAGTGAATTGTTACGGTTCTTTGACAAACGGTGTCGTGTATTAGATGGAAGTCCAACCGCTATCAAGCAACTTATAGTGATACCGCCAAGACATTCATCACAACCTGCATCATTCACTGTAAATGGTACTAACGAGTATTGCATCTGCAAAAGAGGAATTCATTATGTTCATAAGTGTTCTCAGTTCTTATCACTATCTATAAGCGAACGCGTTTCTACTGCTAAACATCATGGTTTACGTACACACTGCCTGAGACCTGGGGGTCAATTCGAGTTCTGTGATACTGTGAAATAATAAATAATTTATCATTTCAGTTTTCACAGCAGTTTTTCATTTTATCACTTCACGAACACGCCTAATGCGATTCTCGAACCCATCATGATAAACAGTGGTCTAAATTTGTATTAAAATGTACTAAATGATAAATGCTGTCACCTATCTGTCATTTGTGCGCTTGTTGTTTTCATTCTATTTGTTGAAATAATTTTATATATTTTATTATAACCTAAAATGTCGGAAATAATTATAAGAGTTATTATAAACAATAGGCGTCGTATTGAACAGAGGTGATTTTTTTATTTGTTGTTTTGTTTTCAATAAAAATAATGTGTTTTTTTTTCCTAGAAATAAAGTTGCAAATTTTGCGACGTTCCCTTCGGGATAGTCATAACCCGTTCGAAGTTACTACTGAAGAGCACTTTATTCAACTTTATAGATTTCCAAAACATCTTTGCATGGATCTAATAACTGAATTGAAGTCAATTATGGATTCAGCTCAACGAAGAAACGCGCTTCCATTGCATGTCAAGGTGTTGAGTGGTTTGCGTTTTTTTGCCACTGGTAGTTTTCAACGTGCTATTGGCCAAGATGCTTTGTCTTCATTGTCTCAGACATCTGTGAGTCGCTGTGTTTCGGAGGTTTCAATTGCGTTGAACAGAATAGCGCATAGATATGTGAAGTTTCCTTCAAGAGAAGAATTTCCGGCAATCAAGTCAAAATTCTTTGTGAAATACAGCTTTCCGGGTGTGATCGGATTAGTGGACGGGACTCACATCAAAGTGTCAGCTCCAAGGAGAGAAATAGAGCATGTGTTTTATTGTCGAAAAGGCGGGCGGGCGGATTTTAACATTTACAGCACTAATGCACAATACGGTGGAACAGCACATGATTCATACGTATGGCGACGTTCAAGAGTAATGTCAAAACTGGAAATTCTGTACAACGAAGGAGAACGAAACTTATGGATTATGACTCCGATTCTTACAACTACTTCCGAAGCAGAGAACAGATACAAAGCAACGCAACAGATTTCGCTGCTTGGCAAAAGAAAGAGTCCTATTTTATGATCCAGCTAAAGCAGGAATAATAATCAATGCCTATTGTTGTACTTCACGATGTATTTATTAAAGCAGGAATCACATATTTGGAGGATATCGAACTGCAATATGATTACGAAGTGGATATATCTGAAGAGGATCCGCACTCTTCATCGAATCAACTTATGCAAGAAGGTAGACGCATTCGCAACAGAATAGTTAGCCAGGCATTTAATATATAAATAAAGCTTACCTAAGTAAAAATTGTTAAAATAAAAGAAAAATAAAAATTAATTCATTTCATTTAGTGAAAATTATTTTGGAGAAACTTATCCAGTTTTTTGTTAATTTCATTTTGTATTATATTGTTTTCCTCCATAAACATTTTTTTTCCCTCCAGCTTCATTTTCTTCTCTTCTATTTCTTTATATGCGGCCAAGGCGTCGTCAGTGGCGTTATTTAAAGTACGCCTTGGATGTTTTCGACGGTTGCCTATAGAAATGGACGTTGATGGAATTTCTTCTCTTTCAGCTGAAGGATACAGCACGTCGTCGTCTTCAATAATAGGATCTGGATCTTCTTCATGTTGGATCTAAAAAAAAGAGTACAATAATATATTTTTAATTGACTGAAATTTTAAGTGCACCTCTAAACTTACGATTATAGGCTCAAATCCGATCTCGCTCACGATTGCTGAGACCCCTTCCACGGCTTCTGGAGTAATAATGTTTATTACCCTTCTGTCTAGATCCGTAAGATCTTTAATAGGAATGGGTCCATTAACGCCGCTTTTCTGGCGCTGTCCTTTAATGGCGCTGTCACGGCTTCCGCACACTTATTCTGTGTAAACATAAAAATATTATGAATTTATTATTGGTTTATTGATATTATTATCTATTAAATTTACGTTAAATCTTTCCAGTACTTCCTCCATTTCGGCCCATCTTTGAAGGTACCGCCTAAGCTGTTCAGAAGGAAGCTTAGTTCCTTCCACTCATGATCACGGGTATGAGCACTGTCAACTGTTGTAAATCTGTAAATTTAATTTTTTTAAGTTTATATATTTTCAACGCAGAATATAATATTTATATTAATTAAAGGTTACTTACTTGTCATTGGCCAAATCAGGCCTGTTCTCCAGAAAGTCGATTAAATTTTTTTTTTGGGTTTCTGAAGCCCTTTGTCCTCGTTTAATTTTGACTTGCAACACTTTTTCACACTTCTTCACAAATGAAATTGCTGTGATAAAAAACTTATCATATGAAAAGATTTTGACATTTGTTTTCATTTTTTCATAGATCGAGAATCGAATTCAGAGTGAACTTGTGAAAACACTTTTCATTTCACAGTATCACAGAACGGGAATTGACCCCCTGGTCATATGAATAGGAACTGCGCCTCCAAGGACACCTGTCTCAATTGTGGTAAACGGCACCACACTATTCTACACATTGGTGCTGCACAGGATACAAGGTCGTCTGAACTGGTGAAACAACTACCTCCGTCAAGTCCAACAACATATTTTGCAGCCACATCCACTGCTAGACACGGCAATGCACCTAGTCTGCCTTCTACGATAAGACCTACACATTCGACGGTTTTACTATCGACAGCGTTAGCTCGGGTCGTTAACAGTAGGGGAAAGTTCATGGCGTGTAGAATTCTTCTTAACCAGGGGTTGATCCAACTAGCTTCAAACTTACCTTCGCTGCAAAATACGGTGTTTGGTTAGGTGCTTCTTAGAGAACCAATCGGTTCAAAGGCCACTAAATATGTGTGCAATATTGCTACAACGAAACCAACACTAACATCGTTAGAAAGGATTCTCAAAAAATTTTGGGAAACAACTCACATGATACTCCATTTCTAACGCTATCTAACAAAGACCTATCTGTGAGTTACACTAAGGATTATCACTCGATATGTCCATGCGCAGATTTCTTGCCATAGAAAGAAAACTCAAACAAAAACGCAGATATTATAAATATATATCGTCATTTCATGGACGACTACATGAACTTAGATCATATGACAAAGGTGTATTACATCCCAAAACACAAATCTTTCTTACCACATCACTTTGTTCTCAAGCTCCCCAAAATCGTCTTCGGGAAAGTCACTGAACGACATTCTTCTAACAGGTCCGACTGTACAAGCGGATCTTTTTTCGATCATCATTCAGTTTCGAGCCCTTAAACATGTCTTCACAGCTGACATCAGCAAAATATACTGCCAAATACTCATCGATCCTAGAGATAGATGATTTCAGATGATTCTTTGGCGCAACTCAACTGAAAATGACCTCAGTTACCACAAACTTAACACAGTTACATATGGCCTATCATCGGCTCCATACTTAGCCACACGTTGTCTACAACAATTAGCCATAGAAAAACTATGTATCATGTTTAATTTCGCTTCTTATCTCTCGCGTTTGAATATGTCGCAGTCAGAATTCTCAAAATTGTCACATATCCTCTTTAAGGTAGTGTCACGTGTTAATTAAACCAAATTCATTTAAGAGGCAGGACGGACGATTGAGTAGTGTAGTAGTCGCAATAGAGAATTCGGCCCAATACCTCACAGGTTTACCGTACATACAACAGCAAAAAAAGTGTAAAGTTAGTTTCACAAAAACGAAGCAAACAAAAGAAAAATCAAACATATAGGGTCATTCTACCGTTAAGATTTATAAGATTTTTTGAAATGCATCCGCTTTTACAGTGATCGGTTGTGATTTGATTTTTTTCCTGAGTTTATATTTTGAAAAGTGCGCTTAAAGCCATCAAAACGAAGTAAAGTGTGAAAAAGTGGATAGTAAAAGACAGTGACTTATTTACATTTTGTATGATTCACGGTGCAAAAAATAGTTTTTTTTTTAATTTCATCGCCATCATTCTTGGTTGCTATTTTTGTTCTTTGTCTGAAAAAAATTCCTATCTCTTGTAATAAACTCTCTCTTTCCCCTAAAATTAAATATGCATGTGTGCAGTGAATGTTTCATCGACCTCCCCTCTGAAGGGGATTTTGTGACATGCCATAGGTGTGATCGCAAAATGCACTTTGGTTGCACCACCATCTCGGAGAAATCCTATAGGAAAATGACCATGGTCAAAAAGGAAGAATGGAGATGTGCAACCTGCAAAAGGGAACTACAAAATCCTGTGGTAGATGGTACACTAAAACCTGTACCCGTGGTAACCCCAACTCAGCCACCACCAAAAAGAACAAGGAGTGCTAGTTCCCCTGATGTCAGTGAAAACCCAAACACATCAAACATCAACAGCAAAATGCTTATTGAGGAAATGAAAATAATGAGAAAAGACATGTCCGAAATAAAAACAAGCTGTGAATTTGTTGCAAGTAAATACGAACAGATTAACCAGCACATGGAAATGCACAACGACATTCTACAAAAACTTTCTAATGAAATAAAACAACTAAAAGAAAATAACCAGATAAAAGACCAACAAATTCTTTTATTAGAAACAAAAGTGAACACACTAGAGCAACAATTACTGAAAAACAACATAGAAATCAAAAATGTCCCACCCACTGCCGATGAAAATTTGACAGAAGTTATCAAAGCAGTAGGCAAAACACTAAACTGTGAAATAAACACTTCTGATATAGCCGAATTTTATCGAACAAATAAGCGAAATCCGAACAAATCATCTATAATAGTATCATTTACAAACTACGCGTGCAAAACAAAGATGATACGAAATGCAAAAATAATTCGCAAAATTGTACTCAAAACAATCAGAGAAAATACATACAATAACCAAAACAGAGAGCGAGAGAGTGATGCGATTGTATTTGTCAACAATCAACTGACATTTGCTCTGGCTGGCCAAAAACAAAGCCAGAGAATGCAACTTGAGATTTGTGTGGGAGGCATCAGGCATAATACTTGCAAGAAAATCTGAAAACGGCGAATCTATACACATAGGCTCGCTTAACGATGTGAGTAGAATCTGCATCTAACTGATATTCACAAGATGAACGAATTGGAAAATCAAAACAAAATAAAAAATATAATGGAATTCCAATATAATGACGCTGACATCGATTTTAAGGTAATAAATGGATTTACTGGCATCGATGCAGATTTTATTAAAAAAATGAATTTTTGTTGTGTGTGTTTTAATATAAGATCGATAAGGAAAAATTGGAATGTTTTTTTTACAGAAATTGAGAATTTCTTAGATTATTTTGATGTTATTGCTTTAAATGAAATTAATGTGAGAGAAGAAGAAAATGAGCTCTACAGCCTAAATGGTTTCGATACTAAATTCTTTAATAGAAAAGAGGGTAAAGGCGGAGGAATCGCAGTGTTCATAAGAAATCATATACGATACAAACGAATTTATGATAATACTGTATTCTATGAAAATGTTCAAATAGAAATAGATGACAGTCATAGAAAAATATTTATTCACGCGATATATAGAGCACCAAAGTTAAGTGTCGCGGAGTTTATAGAAGAATTGGAAAATCACGTCCATAATGAGAGAGAATTGATTGTTATGGGTGATACGAACATAAACTTAAACAAGTCAAATGATCCCCATGTCAATAAGTACTTAGAAATAATGGCATCAAAGGGCTTAACCAATGTAATCAACCAACCCACACGTGTAAATATAGCTGCAAATACTTCTACAATAATTGACCATATTTTTGTTAGCATTACACAACAAGATATAGTGTCGGCTGTTATTGAAACCGACATATCTGATCATTACGACGCAATGTATGCTACAAGAAACTACCCTGAACGTCAAATAATAGAAGAAATGCCTGCGAAATTTAGCCAGCAGAAAGTTAATCAGTTAATTGAGCAAACTAACTGGGAAAGCCTATGTGAAGAGCATGACGTTGAAGGTCTATATAATAATTTTGTAAACAAATTGATGGATATATATACACGATCGACAAAGGTAACGCAAAACTCAAAAAAACGAAAACACAAAGCATGGATAACTGCTGAAGTAGTAAAAATGTGCAAAAGAAGAGACGAATTATACAGGAAATGGAAAAATAATCCACTTAACCAAAGCTACGAATATATTTACAAACACTTTCGAAACGAATTAAGTAAACATATTTTAACTATGAAGGCAAACTTCTACAAACAAAGTTTTTTAAATGCCAAAAACGACCCAAGAAAAACATGGAATGTTTTAAATGAACTTCTGAAACGAAATAAAAGATCGATTGATAAAGTCATTATTGACAATTTTTCCGACAATATAACGAACACCGTAAACAAATTTGTGGAACAATTTTCAAACCAAGTGTCTAAAATAGTACACAAGTGTAGTCAGAAATCATCTAACCATCGAAATATACATATCATACCATCAATCTATTTAGAGGAAGCTAGCGAAGAAGAAGTGTACAACATGTTGTGCAGTTTAAAATCCGATAAGGGAGCAGGAGCAGATTGCATTAGACCGATTGATTTGACACTTAACGCTTTATACCTAACTCCTATCATTAAAACAATTATAAACCGAAGCATAAGCCATTGCTGTGTTCCTAGGTTACTTAAGACGTCTTTAATCCGACCAGTATACAAAGGAGGAGTGAAAAACCAAATGGAAAATTATAGGCCGATCGCAATTCTTTCTGTTATAGACAAATGTTTAGAAGAAATAATAGTAGGAAGAATAACGAAATTCATAGTAAAGCATAGAGTCCTACAACCAAATCAATATGGTTTCCAAAAAAATAAAAGCATTGGATTACTATTGGGAGAACTTTCGAGTGTGGTGAACGCAAGTCTTAACAAAAACCACCATGTACTAGTAATGTTTCTAGACTTTAGCAAGGCTTTCGACACATTGAGCCATGAGAAGATAATAGAAAGTCTTAATAAAATTGGTATAAGAGGGACCTTAGCGAAGTGGATAGAAAGCTACCTATCAGGAAGAACCATACGCGTAAAAGTTGGAAACGCTGTTAGCCAAGAAAAACAATGCTTGTATGGTGTACCACAAGGCTCAAAACTTGGACCGATACTTTTCATCTTGTTCACAAATGAGCTACTTCGTGTATTTAAACGAAGTACAGCTTTTGCATATGCAGATGACATTGCAATTGTTGTCAAGCACAAGTGCCTGGATACTGCTATAGGAATAATGCAAGACGAATTTAATAATGTCTCAGGATGGTGCCATGATCAAGGGCTGGTTATCAATGCTGTTAAAACAAAGGTGATGCATATACGCATGCCACGTCAACCTGAAGCGTCAACCACAAGCAAAAGTGATGCTATTGAAGTAGTGAAATCAATAAAATATCTAGGAATCATAATTGATGATCACTTCTTGTGGCATGAACACATAAATAAAATACGGATGCAATTAAAAAGTGCTGTTTTTGCGATGGTGTATCTAAAAAGATATACTAGCGTTGATGTCCAAAAACAAGTATACCTATCTCTCGCTGAATCTCGCTTAAGATACGGAATATTAGCTTGGGGAAATGCATCGAAAACCCACCTAGATAAGATACTAAATATTCAGCAACGATTATTTAAAATAGTCAGTACTAACGATTTTAATTTAAAGGTATTAGATGTTAACGGCATATACAAGATGACAGCTTTATTACAATACTATGACGATCAACGATACCAACAAAATATACGCCATAATCTCAATACAAGAAGAAGAGCTCAGGGATTGCTGGAAACATCTGAAACCTATAACATCTATGGGAGAAGACATCCAAGTTACGCCCTACCAGCAATAATGAATGTACTACCAGCAAACTTAAAAAAACATTTTAAACTTAAAAAAACGCAAAAAAGATGTAAAAAAGTATCTTTTAAACATACATCATGTATATTAACTCCATATAAACATTTATGAATGACTAAATTTATGGAAAATTGTAAATTAATTATAAATACCTACTCTTTCAAATTTCCACAACCGATAAACTGTGAAATATTATCAATATAGAATATGCAACCACCTGCAGATAAGCAATAAGCTTCGCGGGTAAATGAATTATTATAACGTTTTAAAGAAAAAAAAAAATAAATAAATAAGTAAGCACAATAAAATTGCAAAAAAATAACAGCAAACTGTGTCAAAAATAAAAGAAAGTTCAATAAATTAATTATGCAACAAACAAACATAATTAATAAAACAATAAAAAAAAACAATAACAATATCATGACAGGTACCAACGACCCATAGCATTGCAAAAGGAAATAATAACCCTGTTATCAACTGCGAAATTTGAATTTCGAAAATTCTGCGCAAATCATCCGAAGTTGTTGGAACACATTCCAATCGAAGATAGGGAATCATTTTTATCCATTAACGAAAATTTGGCTATTTGGCAATCAGTTTCGGATACTTTCTACCAGAGATCAAGTAACTTCATCTTACTTACTTACTTACTTACTTACTTCATCTCTGCCTTCCACTACAAATATTAAATTAAAATAAAATGATGCACGCAGGTCTACAAGCGCTTCTCGCATCCATAAGGCAGATGTACTGGCCGCTGTCTGATAGGTTATTGGCCCGTAGAACCATCAACAAATGCATCAAATGCTTCAGATATAAACCGCGTGGAGTAAAACATCTTATGGGAAACCTTCCTTCTGAACGCGTTAATCCGGGACGTCCCTTTCAAACGACACGTGTGGATTTCTGTGGCCCACTTCGAATTCATATAAGAGTTCGAGGTAGAACACCTACGTCTGCATCTTCGTCTGTTTTGCTACAAGGCCTGTACACATGGAACTAGTGGGAGACCTTTCCACAGAGGCGTTTATTGGTGCGTTAAGACAGTTCATATCAAGACGAGGGCTTTGCAGCACGATATTCTGTGACAACGCTACCAAATTCATTGGCGCCAGGAACGAGTTGTCAGTATTGTCAAAATTATTCACGTCTGAATTTCGCACAGGTACTATCAACGAATTCTGTCTAAAGGAAAAAATTGGTTGGCGACCTATTCCACCCCGATCACCACATTTTGGAGGGCTTTGGGAAGCTGCCGTTAAAGTTGAGGGAATATTGCACTCACGCCCGCTGACTCCATTATCTACAGACCCCAATGATCTGGAAGCCCTGATCCCGGGTCACTTCCTCATTACAACCTTATACAAAGAGTTCCAGTTCCTCGTCACGGTTTCGTGGTCTCCAGTACATGCAGCAATTATTTTGGCAGCGCTGGTCTACGGAATATCTGCACTTACTACAACAAAGAAACAAGTGGCATGGGTCCTGACAGAACCTAACGCGCGGTGCATTGGTTGTCATCAAGGAAGATAATCTTCCCTCACTGAGATGGTTACTAAGTAGTATAACAAAAAACATTCCTTGGAAGAGACGGCGTGGTGAGAGTTGCAAATGTAAAAACTGGTATCGGCTTAAATAATAGGGAAGTTGCCAACCTGTTTCCTTTACCAATTAAAAATGAACACCCAGTGGACGTTCATAGCGGCCGGGATGTTTAAAATGGCACTAATTGGTATAATTTGAAATGTGGTACAGCAAATGTAACATCATTAAAATTCCGCTAAACCTAATACCTTTCCTAATATACTTGTTCAATAGTTCTCGCTGCATTACTGTAATGTCATTCTCTTTTGGTTTGTTAGCACTTTAAAATTATAAGCCCGGTTAGCCACCGACTACCGAGGTTACGTACCACAACCATGCACTGAGGGGAAATCATGACAGCAGCCGCAGAAGACGCAGAGACAAGACATTGAGTCGTTTAACAACCATCACAGCAGCCACATCATCAATACATTTTAAAGTTTTTTTTTTATAATTTACACGTACTCAAGGGGTTATGAATACTCTTTATATGTTACCATACCCATAGTACGAGCGTTAGAGAAGGGGAAGAAAGAGAGGATAGGAGAGATTTTTAATGTAGTGGAGACTTAAACTCCATGGGTGGTGTCCGAACTAGCTTTGGGGAGCCACTTTTTTTCTTGTGTTCGTTAAATTTGAAGAAATTCAAGTATGCACACCATCTTGAATTTCTTCAAATTTAACGAACACAAGAAAAAGTGACTCCCCGAAGCTAGTTTGGACACCACCCATGGAGTTTAAGTCTCCACTACATCCAAAATCTTTCCTATCCTCTCTTTCTTCCCCTTCTATAACGCTCGTACTATGGTAAAATGGTAACATATAAAAGGGTATTCATAACCCCTTGAGTGCGTGTAAATTATAAAAAAAAAAAAAATTTGAAGAAATTCAAGATGGTGTGCATTCTTTTAGGTATTACACCGACCTTTTTATTTCTTTTAAATAAAAGTGAAATGGATTTTGGTTGGGATTGAACGCGCAACCTTCCACTCCAACAGACGAACACATTACCACTACACCGCGGCCACCGCGGTATTTTTGAAAGTTGACGAACATTGAAACGTAAAATAGATAAGATTATGGTTGGAGAAACGAGATGCGGTTAGTTGGTCAAAAAATATAGCTTTCGTGGGATGAATGACAAATGAAGTAGTGTAGACTTATCCTTGGTAAAGTAAGTGGGAGTTGACGTATTTACTGGCAGAAAGATTTAAGGAACACGTACCCTCGACGAGATATGAGTATCGTAGAAGGACACAACTAAAATCTCCAGCAACAATTACAAATGGGGGTACGAACTATAGGTCATATAAAATGGACAATAGAGGCAAAATGGATATGTTTTGATTAGGTCTGTACACTGAACCGACAAGAATTTTGCATTCACCATACAAGAATTCCAAAAAAGTAGTCATATAAGATCTGAAAATCTGATAGCCTTCCAATGAATAGAAGGAGTCAAATAGGTCTGGATCAATGTTTGGATCTGGATTTATCCAAGTTTCAGATACACAAACAATAACTACCTTCGAATAAATACCTAAATTCATCTAATTTCGGACGCAAACTCTGAGCATTAATATGAGAAACCTGTAAACCACTTTACTGATGACAAAAAATATCAACCATTAAACGCGTACTTCCATAATAGTCGTTGTTTAAAACTGCTGATTCCCTGGAATATGAATTATTATAACTATAAGTCATTATTTGTAAACAATAGATGATACCCAAAGGAAAGTACCAATAGTCTCCCAAAAGTTAACTCTCACACACAAAATTTAAAAAAATATCAACCATTAAACGCGTACTTCCATAATAGTCGTTGTTTAAAACTGCTGATTCCCTGGAATATGAATTATTATAACTATAAGTCATTATTTGTAAACAAAAGATGATACCCAAAGGAAAGTACCAATAGTCTCCCAAAAGTTAACTCTCACACACAAAATTTAAAAATGCGAAAAAGCAACAGAACGACACAATAAAATGATAAACAGAATTTATAAACAATAACTAATAACATGTTAAAAGAGAATCGAAAAAAGAGTACAAAAAGAAAATAACCTTAATTGTTCAATGAATGAATGAAAAGAATGTAAATAATAAGAAGGAGGAAAAAAAACGGGAAAAAAATGCAAACGCAAAAATAAATGTTACTGTATATCAGCTGCTGTTGTTGGTGGATGATTTGTTGTCATTGGTGATCTGGTGGCAAAATTTTCTAGGCATTTTGAGTTTTCAAAAGGCACTGCTTTTTCGTTTGTGGAGACTGCTACACTTCTGATACCAACAACGGACGGACAAAACGAGATCGATTCTCTACTCATGCAAGCTGAATCAGGAGCAGCAAATTTGTGCGGAAAACCTGATTGAAGAATTTGCTGATTTATTTGCTGCAGAGGTTGGGAAATATTTCCGCACACATTTGCTGCAGCATCAAATCGACACTGCAGATGCTAGAACAATTGGTCAGCCTGCAAGGCGGCTGCCATTAGCCAAGCAGGCTGAAGTTGCAGAAATGGTTACAACTACGGAAAGGGACGGACTAATAGAAATTTTGATTGTTAATTGAGCGTTAATTCTGTTAACGCAGCATTTCCATAAATGCCTTTATGGCAGGACAGACCATGCTTCAATTTAAAAATCCAGACGTACAAGTTGCTAGATGGGTTGAGCGGCTGCAGAGCTACGATTTTGACATTCAGAATTGTAAGGGCACCCTGCACTCTAACGCTGACGCACTGTCTCGTCGACCAACGGTTGGAAGACCGAAAAGAACAGAGAAGAGCAGATGGAAGACCCTGACATTGAACCGATTCTTATATGGAGGGAACACATGGAGAAACCAGATTGGCAAGAAATTTCGGATCGTATACAACTCTGAAGGCGTATTGTGCACAACGGAATCCTCTTCATGTACAGGATGGTGTCTTGAGACGAAAATTGTAGTCCTCCGGACGGGAAATCCTTTGTATCACAGCTTATCGATCCACGGTGTTCAAAGATGTACTACGGGAGCTACATGGTGGAGTATCGGGAGGACATTTGGGAATCAATAAGACTTTAGACAAAGTGAGGGAGCGATTCTACTGTCTGTCTGCAAGTGAAGACAGCGACAAGTGGTGAAGATCATGCATTACATGCACTGCCTGTAAGGGACCAAAACGAACCGAACAGCGGAAACCGTTACATATTAGTTGTTATGGACTTTTTCAGCAAATACCCAGATGCATTCGCCATACATAACCAGCAAGCGAAAACTGTAGTGCAACAAATCGTGGACAACGGTCTTATTTGGCCGAGCATTAAGGTTGCCTAGTGAAGTAATGTTCGGATCCCCAACGGTAGGGCCCACCAATGAAGATGACTGAATTGATGATCTACGCAAAAGACTCCGAGATATTCACGAAATTACCAGGACAAGATTAACACTGGCAAGCGATCGTATGAAAACCAGGTATGATATCAGAACAACAGGAACTGTATTTCGGGAAGGAGATATGGTGTGGCTGTATAATCCCAAACGTAAACAAGGAATATCAACGAAGCCCCCTACAAAATTGCCGAAATGGGAAGACCCCTACAAAGTGCATAAGCGACGTCGTCTGCCGAATACAGAAAGGGCTTCGGGCAAAATTGAAGGTAGTGCATCTGGATCGGTAACATCATTATGAAGGTGGAACTGAGGATACACTTCTTTGGGAGGAACAAGTTTAGGAGGAGGGCAATGTTATAATTTCGGATTATAGTGTACTAACCTAACCTGATGTGCGAAAATCGAACAGAGCCATCTAGTGTCGATAAGCATGAATGAATGCCCACTGAATTGAATAACTACTCACTGGAATGAATAAATGCATACTGGAATGAATCTGTCAAAACCACTTCTCGAACCATCTAGTTAATGCGTGTATCTCCGAGAATATGCCATCTGTGTGTGGAATGGTATATATAGAGATGAAGCGGCAACCAGAGAATTAGTCTAAATTGTGACCTGAACGTGATTTGAATAGTGTTAACCGTGTGAATAAGCTAAGTGGATTTTGGAATGTTATAATAGTACGCGAATTTGATAGTTGATATTGAATTTCAAATAAGTGAATTAATGTGACTGAATTGTTAAACGAGAAACCGTTTTTTAAATAATATAATTCTATAAATAAGAGTGTGTTTAAATAAATTATTGTTGAACAGAAAACAGAAAAGTGTTTTATCATTCGAAGCCTGGTACATTCTACAAGACAAGGAACTAAGTTGTAAAATGGTTTCTTAGTAAACATTAAGTTATCGTGTAATTTAGGGCGCCCGCATAGGGCAAGTATGTTAGTTAAGTAGTTCATAAGTTGGCTAGTTTTTTCATGAATTTTTGTCTAGCATGTAAGTTACAGTACAGTAAATAAAAATGAATCAAAAAAAAAAACGTTCTACAGTACCTAACCGCTGACAAATGTCCTGGAATACCCTGGACTCAAAGTTTCTACCTTGATCAGAATGTTCCAACGGTGTCCCGAATCTGCATATCCAGTTGTTCACGATCTGTTCCACTACGGTTTTCGCTTCCTGGTTCGATATAGCGAATGCCTCTGGACATTTGCTGAATGTCGGTTTCCGTTGTTCGTTTCTGGAAACATGCAAGCAATATCTATGGCTATTATTTCGACCGGTGCCCCAATGTTGTACTGATGCATAGTTCCTTCCGTCTTTCGTTTTGGTCCCTTACAGGCGGCGCATGTGATGAATTTTCTTCACCACTTGTCGATGTCTTCATTTGCTCGCTCCCTCACTTTGTCTATAGTCATATTGATTCCCAAATGTACTCCCGATACTCCACCATGTAGCTCCCGTAATATATCTTTGACCATGGACCGTGGAACGACAAGCTGTGATACAAAGGATTCGCCGTCTGAGGACTCCCATTTTCTTCTGAAGACACCATCCTGGTCATGAAGGGAATTCCATTGTGCCAAATACGCCTTCAGAGTTGAACTACGATCCGAAATTTCTCGCAAATCTGGTTTGTCCATGTGTTACCTCTATGTTAGAATCGCTTCAATGTCATTGTCTTCCATCGACGAGACAGTGCTTTAGCGTTAGAGTGCCGGGAGCCTTTACGATACTAAATATCGAAACCTTAGCCCCACAGCCTCTCATTCCATCTAGCAACTGGACCCTCTGGATTTTCTAAATGAAGCAACCACTTTCGAGTAGCATGGTCTGTTCGAAGAAGGAACTTCCTGTCATAGAGGTATTTATGGAAATGCTTCGACGCCAGAATTAACGCTAAGTGTTCTCTCCGGGTCACACAATAACTTCTTTCAGGTCTGGACAGAACCTTGCTGAAGTAGACCACCACACTTTCCTGTCCTTTTGTACTTGCAATAAAACGGCTCCAACTCCAAAATTACTTGCGTGGGCATCGATAATGAAGGTCTTTTCACCGTCGGGATATGCTTGTATCGGCGCTTGACATAGGTGATGTTTAAGTCTTTGAAAAGCATTATTACACTCACTTGACCACTTAAATTGTTTTCCTTTCTCCGTGAGTTGATGTAAGCTCTTATAAATGCCAGCAAAATCCCTTTCAAACCGCCGGTAGTAAGTCGAAAGTCCTAGTAAACTCCTTAGTTGATGTTTTTCCTTAGGGACCGGGAAGTTTTTCACAGCACCAATCTTTTTGGGTGACATCGTTGAGTCGTCGATAGTTTTGTATCAGTCCGTCCCAGTTTTCTATCAGTCCGTCCCTTTTTAAGTCGTATCCATTTCCGCAACTTCAGCCTGCTTGGCTAATGGCAGCCGCCTTGCAGGCTGATGAACTGGTCTAGCATCCCCATTGTCGATTTGATATTGCACCAAGTGTGTGCGCTATATTTCCCATCATCTGCAGCAAATAAATCAGCAAATTCTTCAATCAGGTTTCAGGCACAAATTTGCTGCTCCTGAATCAGCTTGCATGAATTGAGAATCGATCTCGTTATGTCCGTCCGTTTAGTTGCTAGCACTGGTGTAGCAGTCTCCACTTTGGTTATGCTTAATATTGCGTTAACCGACACATTTACCAATCACTTTTCCTTTTTGGATTCTCACCTCGTGTGGTCTGGTGTTTAAGACTCGTATTGGAACGATGTTGTTTTTTTGGTTCCACCAACATTTTTCCAACGATGTAGTTTTGCATCTGGTTCAACAAGTAGGAATCGGTGGCTCCCAGGATCACCCTCCAGCTTAACCCATATAACAGTTGCTGATGACAGTAGTCGGGAAGGACCAAGTGCTAGGTCCTTCCCGACGACTGTTCTCAGAATAACTGTTTTTTTTTTAGAACGTAATCCATTGCGATCTCCACATTTTATCCAATATCCAAAATCATTTCACTAGCCTTCATGAAGTACACTCCAATAATGCATTCGTTACAAATATCAGCCACCAGGTCGAGGGTGTTATGCAGCCACGACTCACGGACGATGTCTTTTCGGATAATGGAAGCAGTAGCTCCAGTATTAATTGTAGCTGCAAGTTCTTTCCCGCCGATGGTCGCATCTGCTATCAGACTCCTGTTGTTTCTCTTACTTTGGGATACTTGGATTGTGGTTCTGGGGCGTCGGTTCTTAAGCATTACCCCGACTGCTGGTACTGCCAGATGCTTCCCTCTGCTGTCCCCGACTGTTGCAATGTGGACAGTTGCTGCGCTTTGATGGGTTCCTGCACTGACGTATTAGATGTGCAACGCATTTTGTTTGTCTTTATGATGTTCCGTTAATAATTGTCTTTTATTTTTAATATTTTCTAGTCGTTGTTTCGGTTGGCGTAAGCCTCCCCCATTGTTGTCCATACATTCCAATTTTTTGCATCGGTGTACCAGTAGCGATTGAATTTAAGCAGGTCATCATTCCATCTTTTCTTTGGTCGTCCAACTGGTCTTTTATCATCCGGTATTTGTTGTTATTTTCGTCCATCTTTGGTCCTGTATTCGTGTTATGTGTCCTGCCCAGCTCCATTTTAATTGCTTTATCTTTTTGATTACGTCTGTTATATTTGTGCGTCTAATTATTTCATCATTTCTGACTCATTCTATTTGTCTAATATTTAGTAAGCGTCTTTCAATTTTCGTCTGGAAAATTCGTACCTTCTCTCTTTTTCCTCTTGATTTGAAAATGATTTTATTTGTCCAAGATATAAGTAGTCTTCAACATACTCAATGGTAAAATCAGAGAGTACAATGGGATATTTTATATGATTTGTCATAGCTTTAGTTTTTGTCATATTTATACTTAGTCCATGCATTTTAAATGTTACTGAAAGTTGTGTAATCATTGTCTGGATATTGTCAGATTTATTTGATATGAGAAATATATCGTCAGCGAATCATAAATTGTTCAAGAGTTGTCCAAGTAGTTTTACTCCATACTTATTGATCAAATTCATTTGCATAAATATATCTTCTAATACAGCTGCAAATAGAGGAGGCGATATTGGATCTCCTTGTCTTACTCCTTTATTGATTTGGAATTCTCGTCCCATTTTGTCAGTATTAATAAGTGCTGTATTGTTGGAATAAATATTTTAAATTGTTGTTGTGATGAAGATGTGGTCAATCTCCCGGTTCTCCAACGCCGTCCAAATACTTTTGTTTTCTACCCTGTCAAAAGCCTTACTGAAGACAATAAATAGAAAATAGAGAGGTTTCGTGTGTTCGTTGAATTTTTCGATCAATTGGTTGATCAATTGGTTGAATAGGTCTGTAAATGGGCAGAATATCCTTCTCGAAAACCAGCGTGCTCCCTTGGTTGTTTATCTCTTAATGTGTGTTTCATTTTCATATATATTGTCATCGAGAAGAGTTTATATAAAGTCGACATTATGCTTATAGGTCTGTAGTTATTTACATCGTCCTTTTTTCCTTTTTTGGATAAGTATGATTGTACTTTGCTTCCACTGTAATGGTATTTTCTGTTTTGAAACAATGGAGTTGAATAACTTTGTCAGAATAGGTGTAAGGGCTTTTCGTCCGTATTTTATCATCTATGCATCTATGCCGTCGTTGCCAGTGCATTTATCTGTTTTTAAATTGTCCATAGAGGAGGTAATTTCAGTTTCATCAAAATAGTTTGAGGAAGTTATGTTGCGCTCTGTAATTTCTTTTACTGAAATGTGTTCTGTCGATTTGAATAAGGACTCGAAGTAGATCGTCGCTGTTTCGTTAATGTCTATTCTATTGGTTGTATCTCTTTAATATTTTTGAATGATGTTTTCCATTCTTTGTCATTGTTAATATAATTTTTTTTCTTTTTTTATTGATTTTGTGTTTGTAAATATGTCTTTGATAGTTCTTTCGTTGTAATCTTGCATATCCTTTTTTGTGCTTGTTTTTATTATATTTCTTAGATGTTTTAGTTAGCATTTCTCCTCGTCGTTAAGGTTCATTTTGTTTCTCAAGTTTTCCCTTTCCTTTATTAGATTTTTTGGTGTTTTCTGAAATTTTTGTTTTCATTAGAACTATTTTAGCTGTTGTTTTTACTATTACTTCAAGTTTGTTATAAATATTCTGAATTAAGGTGTCTATATTTTGTACGCTTTTTTCGCATTGGATTTGTCTATTTAGTGAGTCGTTATATCTTGCTATGATAGTAGCAAGAGTCATTCTTGCAATATAGAGTTTCCTTTGGTTCCGCTCTAATGTCTTGTGATTTACTGTTATTTTTCCTCTTAGCATTCGGGGACCACTGCCAAATTTTAGTTGTGGATGGATACGTCACCTAAGGTTTTCCTTTTATTTGTCAGTATAAAGTCTATTTCGTTTCCTGTATTCCCGTCTGGTGATATTCATGTCCATTTGTTTGCGTCCCTTTTTTCAGAGAATGTATTTCCGACTGTTAAACTCATTTCGTGTATCCATTCTGTTAGTTTTACACCTCGTCGATTTCTTTGTCCATATCCAAATGGTCCTATAAGTTGTTCGTCATCATTTCGCTGACCAATTTTTGCGCTAAAGTCACCAATCAGGTACATTATTTCTGTTTTTGTTATTATTATTATTTGTTCTTTTGTTTAAATTGTTATTATGGTTATCAACTCTTAACAATAAGACAACAGTTGAATATGAATACATTACAAAGTTAAATATTACCAAATATTAACATAGTTTGATTCAATGCATTTAAAAATAAATAAATTATCTTAGAATTTAATGACATATAAGATATTTAAGTGGATTCAAATAATTTAGTAAATGTAGATAGCAGAAAATTTACTTTTAAATCGTCGTAATGAAAACTATAAAAAAAAACATAAAAGTAGGTTACAATTCGCTGTGCGAAACGTTCAATACCCTATCCTATCCCATCCTTTTAATAGGTGGGCGTTGCCAAAACCTTAATATGAATAATATATGAAACATATGAGAAGGCTACAATCCAGTGTGCGGGTCGTTAAATACCCTATCCCATCCCATGCATAAAATTAATGTCTCCAAAATGTGGATTTTTTGGTGGTGAAATACAGAAAATGTCATTGTGACAACATATTTATTAGACAGTTTATCGAAATCTTTTATGGTTCGACAAAAAACAATGCTTTTCGCCTGGTTATGCTATGGAGCAGTTTATGCAAATGGTTTTTGCATGAAAAAAGCCTCCAAATAGTGAGTGTGGTTAAAAATGATATATGGACGAACTGTTAAGATTATCATAGCCAATGCTTTTGCATAAAACATTTTCTAAAATGTTTACACTTGTTCTGATGGGATCATGTTCCGAATTTCATCAAAATTTAAGGCCCAAGAACTGGTAACGTATGGCCTAACTTTATTGAATTTCATTGCTTATTGATTGTGTTATTGATGTCAAACTAAATAACTTCTATGTCCCATTAGCAAACGCACTAAATGATGAGGTTGTGGATGCATATTATATGCGGTGGCAAATCTCTGCTCGTAGAAGCTGCTTGTATTGTATTGTATACCGATTTTTGGAAAAATTATGCAACTATACTAGCAAACATGGCTATGACATCACGTTGGGTCCGACCAATGATGTCAATATCGTCGGCGTATGCTAGTAGTTTTACCGATTTTTGGAAAATTGTGTCTCTGGTGTTGGCTCGTGAGTTTTTCACAATCCTCTCAAGAATCAAATTGAAGAAGTCACATGATAGCTCATCGCTTTGCCTAAATCCTTTTTTGGTATCGAATGTGTCGGTGAGGTCTTTTCCGACCCTAATGGAGCAGCGAGAATTCTCCATCTTCATCCTACACAAGCGGACGAGTTTGGGAGGTATACCAAAACTAGACATGGCAATGAATAGTTCGTCTTTATAAATGCTGTCATACGCGGCTTTGAAATCAATGAATAGGTGGTGAGTATCGAGTTGGACATATTGGGTTTTTTCCACGATCTGCCGAAGTGTGAAAATTTGATCGGTTGTAATCTTTCCTGGCCTAAAACCACACTGATAATTGCCGATCAGTATCTTGATAAACGGTTTCAGGCGTTCACATATTACGGAGGATAGGGTCTGGTAGGCGATGTTGAGGAGACTTATGCATCTGCATTGGACACAGTTTAGAGGTTCTCATTTGTTGTGGACCGGGCAAACGACGCTGAGGTTCCATTCTTCAGGCACACTTTCTTCCTACCAGATTTGGCTTATGAGTTGTTGGATGGTATTTAACAAGACATCTCCGCCCGCTTTATAATGCTCAGCCTTATTCTGCTTGAGTTTAGATATTGCTATCCTCACTTCACTCAGGTCGGGTGGGTGGAAGTTTTTGCTAGCGTTGCCAATATTGAATGGTGCGTTCTGCCTGATAGCGGAATGTTGTTCGTCATCGCCGTTTAACAGCCTGCAGTTAAACGGTTTCCTTGTTCATCTTGACAGGATTCTGCTCGAGCCTTGTATCTTTGGCTTTGACGTTGTATACTTTGGTAAAACTTGCGAACATCATTCCTGGAGTGGCACCTCTCCATATCTTCGATCGCCCGCTTTTCTGGCACTTTATACCCCATCCAATAGGGGTATATTAGTTTTGATACATTTTTGTAGCATAGAGAAATAATTTACCTAGATATAGCTTAACGTATGGATCAATATGGATCGATTCAGAATCAATAGCTGAGTCTATTAAAGCAATTCTCTCTCGCTGTCAGCCCATCTGTCAGTAACCGGTTTTTGGGCCTGAAATTTTAAGCTAGGATAATGAAATTGGGCACATGTGAACCTTGTATGTGCTGTTCGAATAAGTGCACAAATCTTTAAAATCCGCCTGCTGCCACGCTCACTCTTCAGAAAAACGTTCATTCTTGCCAAACAATAGGGAATTGTTTGAACAATTGAAATTGAACAACCTATGTAGTCAATCTGAATATCTATATATTGTTCATATAAGGTTTTTTACCACGCGGACTTTTTGAGGGCGTTTTCAGCAAAAAACGTTTTTCGGTAAAATTTTAAAATGTTCAAAAACTTTTGATGCAATATCGTTGGGTTAGATAAGACGAATATTTCGTCAATACATCATTTAAACCCACGCACACTTTTTGGAGGCGTTTTCCATATATATGCAGGAGAAAAACGTTTTTATACCCTAATACATAGGGGTATATTACTTTTGATACATAGTTTGTAACATAGTGAAATAATTTAGCTAGATATAACTTAAAGTATATGGTGCGACTCAGATAGCTGAGTCGATTTAGCTGTATCTGTCCTGCCGTCAGTCCGTAGCTAGAGTGATGAAATTCGGTACACGTGTTTGTTGTTGTTCCCAGCAGAACAAGCGTAAAAATGTTTAAATTCTGCCCACTGCCACGCTCTTTTTAGAAAAACGTAGTTTTAGGCCAAACCGTTAGATATTTTTAAAAAGTGCCTGAACAACATATCTGGAGAATCTTATTGTCTTTATTTCGTTCATACAAAGTTTTTTGCCAGGCCCACTTATCGGGACGTTTTAAGTGAAAAACATTTTGCGATAAAATTTTTAAATATTCCAAAAAATGTTGATGCAAAATCTTTGCTTATGATAATATAAACATTTCGTCAATAAATCATTTTAACCCACGCCCATCTTTTGGAGGCGTTGTCATACGAAACCCATTTGTATACCCTACTCCATACCATATTCAGGCGAAAAACGTTATTTTTTGTCGAACTGCACAAGGCTTTGATTAAATGTCTGAAACAATATGTTGTGACAATGTTATTTTCATTTACCCCTTCGGGTCAGAATAAAACCGTGGTCCTTAATCCGTGATTTTCCGTTATTGGCCAAAACTGAAAATTCCGTTTAGGGATAACTGGACCAACACCAATTTTGTGGAATTAATGAAAACAGTAAGAGTATTATATAAATTAAATTTTATTCAACTTGGCCAAATAGTTTGCGAGAGATTGACAATTTTCTTTATATGACCTATATGGATTTTCTCGGAAAAAACTGGGTATGCAGTTTTGGGAACTAAAATGCTTATAGTATATATGAATTTTAATAAAATTGTTAGAGCCGTTTTATAGAAAATTGATGTTCTGCATAATTAGGTTTTTCTAAAAAGGGGGCGTGGCAGTAGGCGGATTTCAATAATGTTTACACTTGTTCGAACAGCACGTACATTGATCACATGTACCCAATTTCATTATCCTAGCTCAAAATTTAAGGCCCAATAACCGATTACCTACAGACGGACGGACGGACAGACATGGTTTCTGTTATGTCAATATAACATTCTCAATTGTTTCTCGATTGTTTCTCGAGGTGCTGGAGATGTTCTTGGAGCTGCTTGCTTTAACATTCGGACTGTTAGCGCTGTTCTGCTCGTAGTCCCTCGGGCTGTTGACGTTGCTCCTTGCGTTGTTGTTCCAGAGAATCATTTTTTCTACAAACTTAAGCACCAGAAACATCATCATTAATGACATGTCGAAGCCTGCACTTACTTTTTGCTCTTCGACATCAAAAACAATTGTATAATGATCTTCACCACTTTGCTTTATTGCGTCTTGAAGACGAATAAATAAATCGCTCTTTCCTCTTACTGGGGAAAGCAGCCGGAGACCCAGTTCAGCTTTTAGCTCTCAGCTACGCAGTAGTTAGCTGATCTAATGATTTGCGAACCATTATTGTTTAATCACACCCTTTTTTACTTCCTCTCATAAAGAGAAATATATTGCTTTCGTGAAAATTTTCGACCTCGAGATTTTGATTGATTCTAACATTAAGATGATAGCAGAACTCAAAAAAAGTGGTTTTTGGAATTCCGTCCGTCGGTTTGTCGGTTCGTCCATTGATCTTTCCCTACAAGCCTCTCCAGCCTAAACGACTTGACCCAGTTTTTTTTTTTTTGAGAAAATCCATATAACGGATTTTTGCATTTATTCCATATAAAGAAAATTGTCAATTTTTCGCAAACTATTTTGCCAAATTGAATGAAATTTAATTTGTATGCTAAAATTACAGTTTTTATGAGTTACACGTAACTGGTTTTGGCCCAATTATCTGTAAACGGAATTTTCAGTTTTGACCAATAACGGAAAATCATTATTGCTTACATGGACACCGATTACTTTCAATGACGGAATAATCGTTCGTACAATCACATTTCGACATTATTTATATCATTTTTAGCATCATTAATCAAAATAAATATTATTGCATATTTTGGCCAAATTGCTAAAAACGTCAAATTAACTCGCTATTAATGAGAAAGTTGCGTACGACCCAGTCGTGCACCCACCACTCGTTTTTTTTTTTACAAACACACACTTAATCGTAAAAAAAATTACTCTTCGCTGTTCTCGAATTTTTACGAGTCACTATATATTCACTTCAACTATTCACTTCACTATGTCCTTTAACCATTTCTTCACAGTTCACAGTTTTCTAGAAACTTCTCATCCAGAAAGATTTTATCTCACTTCTGACATCAATGTAGAATGAAGCCGGGCTTCGAATGATAAAACACTTCTCTTGGTTTTTGTTTAAGAATAATTTATCTACACACACTCGTATTTCTACATTTAAATTCAAAACCAACGATCAAATTCGCGCACTATTTTCACTTTCCAGTGGGCTATTATTCATTTCAGTGGGCATTCATTCATTCCAATCGACACCAGATGGGTCTGTTCGATTTGCACACATCAGGGTAGGTTCGTACACTACAATCCGAAATTATAACATTGCCCGTCTCCTAAAATTGTTCGTCCCGGACAAGGGTATCCTCAGTTTCACCTTCATAACGATGTAACCGATCCAGATGCACTACATTACTTTCGCGTAGTTCATCAATGTAGTCATCTTCAGTGGTCTACCGTTGGGTATCCGATCATTACTTCACTAGGCAACCATAAGGCGCGCTTCGGTGTGCCATCAGGAACAAGGGAATGCAACGATCCCAGTTTCGTTGATTGTCGTCTACTACCTTGGAGAGGTGTTCTTTCAAGGTTCGATTGAATCGTTCAACCATTCCGTCCGACTGTGGATGCAGTGGTGTCGTTCTGGTCTTCTTAATACCTAACCGCTTGCAAATATCCTGGAATACTCTGGACTCAAAGTTTCTACCTTGATCAGAATGTAGTACCAACAGTGCCCCGAATCTGCACATCCCGTTGTCCACGATCTGTTCCACTACGGTTTTCGCTTCCTGGTTGGGTATGGCGAATGCTTCTGGCCATTTGCTGAAGTAGTCCATAACAAGTAATATGTAACGGTTACCGCTGTTCGTTTCTGGAAACGGGCAAGCAAAATCTATTGCTGTCTTGCGGAAAGCCAGTAGAATCGCTCCCTCACTTTGTCTAAAGTCTTATTGATTCCCAAATGTCCTCCCGATACTCCACCAAGTAGCTCCCGTAGTATATCTTTGACTATGGACCGTGGAACGACAAGCTGTGATACAAAGGACTTTTCTTTGGAGTACTCCCACTTCTTCTCAAGACACAATCCTGGACATGAAGAGAATCCCATTGTGCCCAATACGCCATTAGAGTTGGGCTACTATCCGAAATTTCTTGTCAATGTGGTTTCTCCATGTGTTCCCTCTATGTAAGAATCGGTTCAATGTCAGGGTCTTCCATCTGCGCTTCTCTGATCTTTTCGGTTGTCCAACCGTTGTTGGGCTTGGCTCTTATTCGCAGGATGGTGATGAGCTCCCTTTTTTCTTGGCGGGTGCAGTGCTTGCAGTTCATTCCGCATGGTCGATGAGACAGTGCATCAGCGTTAGAGTGCAGGGTGCATGGTCTGTTCGCAGAAGAAAATTCCCGCCATAGAGGTATTTATGGAAAGGCTTCGTCGCCAGAATTAAAGCTAAGAGTTCCCTCCTGATCACACAATTACTTCCTTCAGGTCTGGACAGAACCTTGCTGAAGTAGGCCACCACTTTTTGCGGTCCCTCGTGTACTTGCGATAAAACGGCTCCAACTTCAAAATTACTTGCGTCGGCATCGACAATGAAGGTCTTTTTACCGTCGGGATATGCTAGTATCGGCGCTTGACATAGCTGCTGTATAAGTCTTTGAAAAGCAATATAACACTCACTTGACCACTAAAATTGTTTTCCTTTTTCTGTGAGTTGATGTAAGCTCTTAGCAATGCTAGCAAAATCCCTTACAAGCTGCCGGTAGTAAGTCGAAAGTCCTAGGAAACTCCTTAGTGGATGTTTGTCCGTGAGAACCAACGAATTTCTCTCAGCTTCAATCTTTTCGGGATCAGTACCCACTCCACTAGTCGAGATGATGTGTCCCAGAAATTGAACTTCCTTGGATAAAGCTTCAAATGGGCACTCCGAAGTCTTAGGAACAATTCCCACTAGTTCTTTTGGTGTTCTTCAAATGATTTTTCCATAGCAACTATATCATCTAGGTACACCAGACAGATTTTCCAAGTTATACTCCCAAATCGCATTCCACCAGTCACTCAAAAGTTGCAGGAGCTTTGAACAAGGCCGTCTTCTCCTTGTCCTTATGGTGAATCTGGACATTCCAGTAGGCGCTCTTCAGATCCAGTGTGGAAAACCATTCAGAACCCTTTAGAGTTTTGAGTGTATCATCAATCCTAGGTAGAGGATAACTGCCTTTTTTGGTGACATCGTTGTGCCGCCGATAATCAACGTAGAACCGGGTGCTGCCGTATTTCGTCCTTACCAGTACCACTGGTAATACCCACGGACTATTGGAGTTTTCTATCAGTCCGTCCCTTTCCAGAGTCGTAACCATTTCTGCATCTTCAGCCTGCTTGGCTAATGGCAGCCGCCTTGCAGGCTGACGTATTGGCCTAGCATCTCCAGTGTCGATTTGATATTGCACCAAATGTGTGCGGCCATATTTCCCATTATCTGCAGCAAATAAATCAGCAAATTCTTCAATCAGGTTTTCCGCACAAATTTGCTGCTCCTGATTCAGATTGTATGAGTTGAGAATCGATCTCGTTATGTCCATCCGTTTAGTTTGTAGCAACGGTGTAGCAGTCTCCACTTCTTGATATTGCGTTAACCGGAACACATTTACCAATCATTTCTCCTTTTTGGATTCTCACCTCGTGTGGTCTGGTGGTTTAGAATCTTTCTGTAACCATGTTTCACTTTGGTTCCACCAACATTTATCCAACGATGTAGTTTTAGAAATTATCGTCTGCATCTGGTTCAACAAGTACAAATCGGTGGCTCCCAGGATAACACTACAGCTTAACCCATATTACAGTTGCTGATGACGGTGGTAGCACTTGGTCCTTTCTTATGACTGTTCTCAAAATAACTGCTTTCGATAGACTGTATACAATTGGGATTTCCACATTACCATATCTCAAGACCTGCACGCCAATATCCAAAATTATTTCAGGAGTCTTCATGAAGTCAACTCCAATAATGCATTCGTCACAAATATCAGCCACCAGGTACAGGAATGCATGGGAGAATGCGAGTCCCGCCATGTATACCGTCAGCCGTATTTCCCCATATTCTCGAGCTCTTTCTCCAGTTGCGGTCCTCAGGCAATAGCTGCTAGTGTTATGCAGCCACGACTCACGGACGATATCTTTACGGGTAGTGGAAGCAGTAGCTCCAGTATCAATTGTAGCTGCAAATTCTTTCCCTCCGATGGTCGCATCTTAAGCAATTCCCCGACTGCTGGTACTGGAAATTCATAACTGCAAATCAATTTTTGTCACTGCCGGATGCTTCCCTCTGCTATCCCTGACTGTTGCAATGTGGACAATTACTGCGCTTTGATGGGTTCCTGCACTGACACATTAGATGTCCAGTTTTGTTGCAGTTCCAGCAACGCTTTTAAACTCGGGAACTGTTATTCGGTGAAACCTCCATTCTTTCACAAGAGAATTCAATGGTGGCCAATTCTCTGAATCTGCCTCTATTGTCAGAGCATAAGCTGTGGCTTCGGCAAGTGTGTGTTTTTAAGCCATTCGTACTGCTAGTTGAAGTTTTGGTCAGCTACAGCACGAGTGAAAGCGTCGTTTAATATCTGGTTGATGATCTGATGGTTAGGATACGCCAAATGTGCTAGGCGTTCAATATCTGCGTGTAGTTGTTGAAGAGTTTCGCCTCTCTTCTGGACTCTGCTGCACAGCTGCACACATGCGGTCTTCACCAAACCGCATCTAGAATGCTTTCACGATAGCGCTGTAGTTGCGTTGATTGCCAACGGAGATGGTTTGCAAAAGCTCCGCAGCTGGATCACACAAAGCCAATGTAAGTGCGATGGCTTTTTCCTAGTCCTCCCAGCAGTTGGTAATGGCAGCAGCTTAGAACTTTTTCTTATAGGTTGTCCATTGCGCCTGACCGTCGAAAATTTGAGGCTTTATTTCGTTCATGCGTGGACAATCTTCAGAAATTTACCGAACCTTTTGTTTCTTAACAATTTTAAGCTCTTTAGCTAGATCTTCAACTTTCTGCTCAAATCACGATCAGGTCACAATTTAGACCAACTCTCTGGTTGTCGCTTCATCTCTATTTATACCATTCCACATACCGATGGCATATTCTCGGAGATTCACGCATTTACTAGATGGTTCGAGAAGTGGTTTTGACAGATTCATTCCAGTGAGCATTTATTTATTCCCTAGGGCATTCATTCATTCCAATCGACACTAGATGGCTCTTTTCGATTTTTCACACATCATGGCAGAGAGAGGTAGCGCCCACCAGACAGTTAGTCTAAATTGTGACCTGAACGTGATTTGAGTAGCCTATGTGATTCGAATAGTGACTGAGTGAATTATCTTAGTGAGTCCTGGAAAGTGATTATAGCGCGCGAATTTAATCGTTGGTATTTGATTCTATAATATAATTCTAGAAATAAGAGTGTTCTTAAATAAATTATAATTATATAAATCAGAAAAGTGTTTTATCATTCGAAGCCCGGCTTCATTCTACAATATTATACTCACTCTTGTTAAGTATCTATATTTATAAATATATTTCACTTTGTACTCGACTATCTCATGGTCAAGCTCATCTAATCAGCGGTGTTTGGCATTACAACACTTCACTTGATGCCTTGCACGCCACTGGTTAACTTGTTTGATTTGTTTTGGTTGTAATTTGTCTTCACTATCAACCAGGTAGATGGACTACAACAATGATCAATTTGTTTCTACGGAGACAAATAAGAATTAAAGATGAACAAAAACTGCAGTGTACACAGACACCCCCAAGCGTAATCTTGGTATAGTCCGTACCAAAACAGTTGGCCAACGGTCGATTGCGCAGAGAGAGGATTTAAGAGAACAAAAATGGCGCGAAAGAGATTTAATCACTAAGCGTTTTTGCCTGTAATTTACAATGCGTAACCCAACTTCACAGTGCTTAGAACTAAAATGCTGTTGAATATCTAAATAAACTTAATTTTTTATTATGAGGTCGACTTTTATACATTTCTACCTAGAAGTCCGATTGTATTTGAAAGGGTTCCCAAACCTTTTTATGGTTGAACATTTCGTGGTTTAGCGCTAGGTACCTGTATGGGTGGTGTGCTTGGTTAGCATTAATTTAATGATGTTTGATTTTACCTGTTTGACTTAAGTTTAAAAGTTTTACGACATGATTAGTGTTTGCATTTGGTTACCTGTAGGGGCAAGGAATACATTTTTTGCCTGGTTTTTTGTAGTTTTTTTTTTAAATTTTTTTTAGAGTTTTTTATTTTAAGATAACGCATATATATTATGGATTTCCTATTTGGAATTCACTTTCACGAAAACAAAAGCATTGCTAGGACATAAGTTTATTAAAATAAAATAAATTGTCATGGATCTTTCAAGAAAAGGAAAAGAAAAGGAAAACGTAAGATCGTTGTTAGGATATATTACAAAAAAATTGAAGAAGCTAGGAATTTATTGTTAGATAATCCCATCACATACGCAAATTCACAGACAGAGGAGTTTACGGGAATTTCGGCCCGAACAATAAGAAGGATAATTAAAGAATATGAGAAGAAAGGCGCTATTGAATCTCCAACTAAAAGAGTACCACATACAAAATGGAAAACTGGATTGGACGAATTTGATATCACAGCTGTTCGGCGAATTATATACAACATCCACATTGAAGAAAAAATGATGATAACATTAAAAATGTTAAGACAACGGGTGCAGGAAGATTTGGAGCTGAACCTAAGCAATATGTCGCTACATAGGATTTTAAAAAGAAATGGATTTTCTTATAGGAAAACGGAGAACAACTGTAAATTTCTTTGCGAAAGAAATGAAATCAAACTTTTACGAGTGAAATATCTGAGGAAGGTGCGGGAGTACAGGTCAGAAGGATACGAGATTATTTATTTGGACGAGAGCTATATTCACAGCTCTCACACAAGGCCAAGGGCATGGACTGACGGCACCAGTCAAGGTTTAAAGGCGCCAATTTCAAAAGGCCAAAGGCTGATAATGGCGCATGCAGGTGGAGCGAAGGGCTTCGTGAATAATGCCTTGCTTTTATTTAAATCTGGGTCGAAAACAGGAGATTATCACGATGAGATGAATTTTGAAAATTTCTCCAAATGGATGAAGGATCAAGTTTTAAATAACCTAGAGGAACCATCGGTTATTGTAATGGACAACGCATCATATCACAACAAATGGGAACACAAGCAAATCACTTCTGCTTCCGTTAAATCGGAGATGTTAGAATGGCTTTCCGTCAACAATATACCGCATTCTTCAAAAATGCTCAAAGTCGAACTTTATGACCTTATAAAGCAACATCGGACTAATCACCACCCCAAGCATAAGATTGACGATATGATTCACGGCGCGGGACACGAAGTACTACGATTGCCACCCTATCATCCAGATCTCAACCCTATTGAAAAGATCTGGGCAACAGTCAAGGGAAGAGTCGGAAGCCGAAATACAACGTTTAGATTATCGGATGTTCAGAAACTAGCTGAAGAAGAATTTTCAAAAATAACAGTTGAAGATTGGCGCAAAGTTTGTGAAAAAATTATAAGGACAGAGGAGGAATACTTTTCACACGAGCAGATGTGGGACACAATGTCGGATGCAATAATTATCAATCCAGGAGATGATTCTTCAACCGATTATGAAACTGACAGTTCTTCGAATTCAATTTAATATACATTAATATTAACTATTTCATATATAGGTAGCAAAATCAATAAATATTTTTATCTTAGTACTAAAACGTGTGTGTTTTTACTTCTTAATTCAAACCAAACCGAACCACCCATTTGGTATACTGGTGTTTTGTTTTGCTGCTCGCTGTAAATCTGTTTTATATTTGCAATTCATCGTCAATTTTATCTCGCTATAATTTACACTTTTAATCAAGGTTACAAATTTAAAAGTGGTGGGTAGTTCAATAAGTTTTAAAAACTGCATTTCTTAAAAAAAATTATTGAAGAATCAAGAACGTTCACCATTTTGTCTTTAACGAACCGTTTAATACCCCATCCTCTTTTTTGTGACAGAAAATCGTGCCTATTGTTATTGGGTATAAAATCGTTTACGTTTCTTTAGCTAGATCTTCAACTTTCTGCTCAAATCACGATCAGGTCACAATTTAGACCAACTCTCTGGTTGTCGCTTCATCTCTATTTATACCATTCCACATACCGATGGCATATTCTCGGAGATTCACGCATTTACTAGATGGTTCGAGAAGTGGTTTTGACAGATTCATTCCAGTGAGCATTTATTTATTCCCTAGGGCATTCATTCATTCCAATCGACACTAGATGGCCCTTTTCGATTTTTCACACATCATGGCAGAGAGAGGTAGCGCCCACCAGACAGTTAGTCTAAATTGTGACCTGAACGTGATTTGAGTAGCCTATGTGATTCGAATAGTGACTGAGTGAATTATCTTAGTGAGTCCTGGAATGTGATTATAGCGCGCGAATTTAATCGTTGGTATTTGATTCTATAATATAATTCTAGAAATAAGAGTGTTCTTAAATAAATTATTATTATATAAATCAGAAAAGTGTTTTATCATTCGAAGCCCGGCTTCATTCTACAATATTATACTCACTCTTATTAAGTATCTATATTTATAAATATATTTCACTTTGTACTCGACTATCTCATGGTCAAGCTCATCTAATCAGCGGTGTTTGGCATTACAACACTTCACTTGATGCCTTGCACGCCACTGGTTAACTTGTTTGATTTGTTTTGGTTGTAATTTGTCTTCACTATCAACCAGGTAGATGGACTACAACAATGATCAATTTGTTTCTACGGAGACAAATAAGAATTAAAGATGAACAAAAACTGCAGTGTACACAGACACCCCCAAGCGTAATCTTGGTATAGTCCGTACCAAAACAGTTGGCCAACGGTCGATTGCGCAGAGAGAGGATTTTAGAGAACAAAAATGGCGCGAAAGAGATTTAATCACTAAGCGTTTTTGCCTGTAATTTACAGTGCGTAACCCAACTTTACAGTGCTTAGAACTAAAATGCTGTTGAATATCTAAATAAACTTAATTTTTTATTATGAGGTCGACTTTTATACATTTCTACCTAGAAGTCCGATTGTATTTGAAAGGGTTCCCAACCCTTTTTATGGTTGAACATTTCGTGGTTTAGCGCTAGGTACCTGTATGGGTGGTGTGCTTGGTTAGCATTAATTTAATGATGTTTGATTTTACCTGTTTGACTTAAGTTTAAAATGTTTACGACATGATTAGTGTTTGCATTTGGTTACCTGTAGGGGCAAGGAATACATTTTTTGCCTGGTTTTTTGTAGTTTTTTTTTTAAATTTTTTTTAGAGTTTTTTATTTTAAGATAACGCATATATATTATGGATTTCCTATTTGGAATTCACTTTCACGAAAACAGAAGCATTGCTAGGACATAAGTTTATTAAAATAAAATAAATTGTCATGGATCTTTCAAGAAAAGGAAAAGAAAAGGAAAACGTAAGATCGTTGTTAGGATATATTACAAAAAAATTGAAGAAGCTAGGAATTTATTGTTAGATAATCCCATCACATACGCAAATTCACAGACAGAGGAGTTTACGGGAATTTCGGCCCGAACAATAAGAAGGATAATTAAAGAATATGAGAAGAAAGGCGCTATTGAGTCTCCAACTAAAAGAGTACCACATACAAAATGGAAAACTGGATTGGACGAATTTGATATCACAGTTGTTCGGCGAATTATATACAACTTCCACATTGAAGAAAAAATGATGATAACATTAAAAATGTTAAGACAACGGGTGCAGGAAGATTTGGAGCTGAACCTAAGCAATATGTCGCTACATAGGATTTTAAAAAGAAATGGATTTTCTTATAGGAAAACGGAGAACAACCGTAAATTTCTTTGCGAAAGAAATGAAATCAAACTTTTACGAGTGAAATATCTGAGGAAGGTGCGGGAGTACAGGTCAGAAGGATACGAGATTATTTATTTGGACGAGAGCTATATTCACAGCTCTCACACAAGGCCAAGGGCATGGACTGACGGCACCAGTCAAGGTTTAAAGGCGCCAATTTCAAAAGGCCAAAGGCTGATAATGGCGCATGCAGGTGGAGCGAAGGGCTTCGTGAATAATGCCTTGCTTTTATTTAAATCTGGGTCGAAAACAGGAGTTTATCACGATGAGATGAATTTTGAAAATTTCTCCAAATGGATGAAGGATCAAGTTTTAAATAACCTAGAGGAACCATCGGTTATTGTAATGGACAACGCATCATATCACAACAAATGGGAACACAAGCAAATCACTTCTGCTTCCGTTAAATCGGAGATGTTAGAATGGCTTTCCGTCAACAATATACCGCATTCTTCAAAAATGCTCAAAGTCGAACTTTATGACCTTATAAAGCGACATCGGACTAATCACCACCCCAAGCATAAGATTGACGATATGATTCACGGCGCGGGACACGAAGTACTACGATTGCCACCCTATCATCCAGATCTCAACCCTATTGAAAAGATCTGGGCAACAGTCAAGGGAAGAGTCGGAAGCCGAAATACAACGTTTAGATTATCGGATGTTCAGAAACTAGCTGAAGAAGAATTTTCAAAAATAACAGTTGAAGATTGGCGCAAAGTTTGTGAAAAAATTATAAGGACAGAGGAGGAATACTTTTCACACGAGCAGATGTGGGACACAATGTCGGATGCAATAATTATAAATCCAGGAGATGATTCTTCAACCGATTATGAAACTGACAGTTCTTCGAATTCAATTTAATATACATTAATATTAACTATTTCATATATAGGTAGCAAAATCAATAAATATTTTTATCTTAGTACTAAAACGTGTGTGTTTTTACTTCTTAATTCAAACCAAACCGAACCACCCATTTGGTATACTGGTGTTTTGTTTTGCTGCTCGCTGTAAATCTGTTTTATATTTGCAATTCATCGTCAATTTTATCTCGCTATAATTTACACTTTTAATCAAGGTTACAAATTTAAAAGTGGTGGGTAGTTCAATAAGTTTTAAAAACTGCATTTCTTAAAAAAAATTATTGAAGAATCAAGAACGTTCACCATTTTGTCTTTAACGAACCGTTTAATACCCCATCCTCTTTTTTGTGACAGAAAATCGTGCCTATTGTTATTGGGTATAAAATCGTTTACGTTTCCAAAAAATTCCCAAACTGTTTTTTTTTTTATTAAATTTACCTACCTCGCCCAAATTCAATGATATAAACAAAAAAAAATTGGTGTGACACTGCAATTTACTTTACTATGCGTGCCAATATCAGTACCTACATGATCAATATGCACGACACAATTAATAATGATCAACGAAAGCATAATGAGCAAATAGGGCTTAAATCTAAAACCGTACACCTTCATACAGACACAGTCACACAATCAATTCATGTGCAATGTTTTGCTTAATCTATCCGACCGTGATCACATCATACTCCTACAAAGAACCGACAAGACAAAAAACGAAACAATATATTTTCCTCCAAGTAAAGTTGACATATAATGGTCTATATTTTTCCTCCGCTCCTAATTTCAGTGTAAAAGAAGGAAAATGAAGAAACCATCCTCAGTGAGATCGCGATAGCGATCTTGAACACAAGGCAGGGTATACGTCGTTTTTTATTATGGCTCCACCCATTTTCGTCTCTTTATGCTTGTTTTTGCAATTTTAAGAGATTGTAAAACACATTTTAAGAGACCTGCGCAGTAGAATGGCCAACTGTTTTGGCACGCACTATACGTTACCGGTCGCGTCTCAAAAACAACTGCCCTAGCATTTAAAAAGAATTGGGAAAGATGGAGAGAACATTTACATTACACAGTTGTTTTTTTTTTTTTTTTTTTTTTTTTTTTTTAAATTCATTTTTATTTTATTTTTCTTAAAACTAACTTAAATGCTAGACAAAAATTCATGAAAAAACTAGCCTACTTATCAACTACTCAACTAACTTACTTGCTCTATGCGGGCGCCCTAAATTACTCGATAACTTAATTCTAATGCCTTTCGGCCTATTATCTAAGATATAAATATAAAAGTAACAAAATTTTTTTACCAAGAAAACTTTGAAAAACTTGGTTCCTTGTCTTTTTTTTTATTTTATTTAAACTTACATGCTAATTAAAACTACTTATCGACTAACTTAAACTACCTAAAAATTCATTAAAACTACCTAAAATAACTTAAAAACTAGAACAGCCACAGCAAGCGTTTTTTTTTTTTTTTTTTTTTGTACTACCATGACTGCTTTGCACCTAAACCTAAGACTAAAACTATGTAAGTCGGCCATAAAATAACAATTTTTAGTCAACTATCTTTAATACTAGTTCAACCACCACAACAGGTTCTCCTGTTGTGACCTACTCCGACGGTCCCAATCGGACACACTCCTGCTGAACCGCAGGCGCTCTCCTCCGCCCAGAGCGACGACGTCTCGGTCGTATAGGAGCCGCCTATCCACAGTTCGTCGGAAGACGTGGTAGATTAGCGGAACCGCCGATCTATCCTGTATTAGCCCTCGACTATCCAAATATAGGAAAGCTTCGGGCGGAATAAAGCCACTTAAACGCGCACTCTCAAAATATTCATCATTGGGATAGAAGGCCCCAAAGATGAGACTATTGTTCGAAGCCATCGCTCTTGCCGCGTGAAACCGAATGAGTTTCACCAGAAAATTGTCTATTCGGTTTATGTTGGCCCCGTTGTATAGGACCTGGTTGGAATAGTATTTTGTGTAGTCAGATACTGGTGTTCTGTGAAGTCCAAGGCAGCTCCTCAGACACTGCCTCTCAAACACCCGTATCTTTTCCATTTGAGATGGGGCAACGTTGAACCACACCGGGCACCCATAGGCAATCATCGGCCTAATGAGGGCCATGTAGCAAATCACCTTCACCCTGCTGTCAATACGACTGCTATAAAACAATCGTCTTGTCAGGGCAAATGCTCCCCTAGCTCTAGCCAGAGCAGCATCTACATGTCTTCCGAAATATAGATACTGATCTAACCAGATGCCAAGGTACTTTACTACACTTTTACTCGCCAGTGGCTGTCCGTTTGGTCCAACGATCACCAGCTTTCGCCAGTTCTTTCTCGTATCCCTAGAGGCCCTAGACAACGGTGTCCTAAACAGGATAGTTTCTGATTTCTGAAAGTTGATTTTCAACTTCCAGTCATCACAATATCTCTGGATCTTGTCGAAGTCCCGCTGCAAAAGAGTTCGAATGACTTCGACAGTAGAGGCTGTTCTGTACGCGATAAGATCGTCCGCATACGCAATTGCCTGAGTAAGACTACCTATCATATCACTGGTGTAAATGCTGAAGAGAATCGGCGAGTTTACCGCTCCCTGTTGCAGACCATTCTTAATGAAAAATTCTGTGGTAGAAGTTACATTGCCACTTTTGACAACAAACGTTCTACCAGTCAGCATGTCATGAAGCATATATAGCAGTGGTTTACTTATGCCAAGTCTGGTCAGCTTTAGATAGAGGCCCTCTAACCATACGGTGTCAAAAGCCTTCTCTAAATCAACCAGACATGCACCAGTGCACTGTTTTTTGGCTTTGTTCCATTGTATATCAGAGACGAGTTTGGAGGCGGCATGAATACAGTCATGTCCAGCCTTGAAACCAAACTGGTTCTCTGGTATAATATTATTGTCCTCAGACCACTTGAACAGTGCTCGATTGAGAATCTTTTCGAAAACCTTGCTGATACTCGGAAGGAGACTTATCGACCGGAAATTCGCCGGATTGGAGTTGTCCTTTCCCTTTTTCGGGAGAGGATGAACCACCGCCGTCTTCCAACGTACTGGATAATATGCATTATTCAGCGCGTTGTTGAACAGCGTGGCGTAAATGTCCACAGCTTCAGGTGGTAAGTGTCGCAGTACAATGTTGGATATACCATCGACTCCCGCTGACTTCTTTTTCTTTATGGAATCGAAGATGATCTGGAGTTCCACCTTCGAGATTAACAGGGGACTAGACCCACTTCGCTCGGCGACTATGGCGTTTGCCAAGTTTTCGTCATCAAACCGGGTGAAACCACGGTTCTCAGATCGCCATTGCGTTATGTCGTTTCGGAGATAGAAATGATGGAGCAGGGCATTGTTTTCCAGGACGCGGTTCGGGCGAATGCTATCATTCACCTTATACACTTCCTGAAAGACAGCCCCCACTGCATCCACTTTCTCCTGAGGATCTTCAATAACATAGAAATCGTCGTCGAAGACGGCTTCCCCCGGATCAATTCCTGCTGTCAAAAGTATGTTTGTATTGTCAGTTGTTCGTTGGAGCTTAATACACGGAAGGTCGTTATGACCTTTCCCCCTAAAGATCTTATTAATTTGTGGAAACATACTCGGGTCGCTGGAATTTACGGCCCGAATTCTGTTATTCCAAAACAAATTAATGGACAACCGATAGTTCTCCTTGATCAATTGGTTGATGTTTTTGATCGACGCCTTCAGTGTTCTAATCTCCGGGTCGCGTGGGTTTGTCAGTCGTCTGTACAAGAGTTTAAGTCTTGTCAGAAGTCCGCTTTTTTGTCTGTGTAGTGCGTCAATGGTCGCGTTTCTGTACGTAGACGTTATGTCATGTTCTTTGTATTTCGGTATCGTCCTGTTCATTGTTCGTTGAATCGTTTCGTCCATTTGTTGTAAGTATTCGTCGATTTCGTTGTTTGTTAGGTTTCTGTTGTTTGGTGGTAAAAAGGCCCTCGAACGTAGTTCTCTTGATAAGGCGTTGGTGAAGCGAGGCCAGCGCATCTTACCGTAATTGTAAGAATGCACAGGCACATACTCTTCCAGCGCCACAAGCTCGTTCGGAAGCTGTATTACGGCGGCGAGTCCGCAGTGATCACTGTCGTACTCAATCGTCCGTAAACAGTTTCGCGGGTGTTGACCTACTCTGTTAGTAACTGTCAGTCTTGTGTCTCGCAGTAAAAGATCCAGGAAAGCACCGCTTCTCGGAAACGATGGCCTATCTGTGGCGAGAATGTCGATCCTATATTCAACATTGTAGTGGACCATCCAATTGTAAAGATGGTTACCCCGAGGATTCTGTAATTGATTTCCCCAATCTTCGTGTTTGGCATTTAAATCTCCGGCCAAAAGATAAAAGTTCTCCACTGAGTTCAGTCTAAGAGATTCGAAAAGTTTTCCGAGCTCTGTTGTAAAAAGTGTAGGCTGAGGTGCTTCCGGTGCGTAGGCCGCTATCACATACAGTCGCTTCCCTTGTTGAAGAGGAATGCATATGACGCAGGCTTCCAGCAGCCGGAATCGGCGCACTTCACCACTATATATGACCTTATAACTACTGCCTTTTCGTTTAAAGATAGCGACCCCGCCTCTTTGAGTGGATTTGGGCCGGTATCTTCTCACGATGTAATAACTATAGGTCAATTTATGCTTCTAGTTAAGCTTAGCTCACTAGCCAAAAGCACATCGGGACTTTGGTCTGTAAGCAACTGGAAAAGATTAGCTCTACGTTCGATCCTAATCAGCGAATACACATTCACAGCCAGGATTTTTAAGGGTATCTCTGACAGCGCGCCCATTATGATCTAAGTTTCGTTAAGCTCGGCAACAAGGATTAGATATAGTCTACCCTTGACGCCTGCTCCCGTAACTGGTTTTGAAGACCAGTTAGCTGAACTTGAATGGCCCACAACGCAGTCAACGAATCCGCATCCACTGCTGGAGCCTGAGGCACGGGGGCCTGTCTGGCTTCCTTAGGTGGATGCTGTACCATTTTTCCCTTTCCTAACGCCATTTGGGCGTAGGAAATTTGGGGATTGACGGACATTGAGGGAGGGCGAAGGGCTGGCTGAATCCACACTATCGGTTGCTTAGCTTTTTTATTTATTTTTATTTGCTGAAACTTTGGACAGCTTCGATAGTTTGCAGGGTGCCCGCAGCCTCCGCATAGTGCACATTTAAGCAGGGTCATGTCATCGACCCGCTCCTTTCCTAACCTGCACTCTCCTATGTTGTGGTTCTCTCCACACTTAACACAGCGTGACTGCATTTCGCAGTTGGCTGAGGCGTGGCCGAACCTTTGGCAACGCATGCATTGAAGCATGCTGTCACCTCTTTTTAATTTTTCCCAACGTACAACCTGGAAGTTGAGGACTGAGATACTCCTCAACTTTTCCATTTTGCTTTGGGGCGATAGCTGTACTAGGAAGATCGGCAGTTTCCGATTCTCCCGTCTGGCCTTCACTGTGGTGAATGGCTTTACACCTACGACTTCGAGCTCGTCCGTCGCTACTTGGCGGAGCTCACTTAACAGCGCCTGCGGATCCGTTGAGGAATCTAGGCCCTTTAAGACAACCGTCTGGCACTTTTCTACTTTCGGAGTAAATGTGAAGAACTCCGTTGTGGTGTCTACAAGCAATTGCTTAATTATTTTATAATGCTCCACTGTTAGGCAGTGGATAGCATGCCTATCCTGACTTAATCTTTTAATTGTAAAATTGGAGCCTATGGCCGAGTTACATATTTCAATAGTCTCCTTGAGGTCCATTTTGTAGGTATTAATGGGTGGCACTTTTTTTTTTCGGCGGCTGTGGCTGCTGCTGCTGCTGCTGCTGCTGTTCATGTTGTTGTTGCCGCTTCTTCTGCTGCTGCTGTTGTTGTTGTTGAGGCTGCTTCTTTTGCTGCTTATGCTGTTTTTGTTGCTGGTTTATTGCTTGCTGTTGCTGCTGGTGTTTTGGTGGCTGTTGTTGGTGGGTCTGCGGTTGCTGCTGTTGCATATTTTGTGGCTGTCGCAGTGTCTGTGGTTGCTGTTGTTGCATTTTATGTTGCTTCTGTGGCTGTTGCTGGGCATTGGACTTTGCCTCAGATGTACTGCTTTTTTGTGTAAATACTTTTTGTGGTTGTTGTTGTTGTATTTTTTCGTCGCGGCATTTTTGTTCGTTCTCGCGACGCTTCTGTTGTTTTTGTCTGAGGACTCTAACCAGCGGTTCTAATTGGGATTTTATAATGTTAATTTGGTCCTCAAATGAACTTATTTGCTTGGTTATAAGCTCCTCCTCCTCCTCCTCAATATCATCATCATCCGTTGACAGCACCGCAAACCTGTTGCTATCTTCGGTAGTGTACCGTCCTTCCCCTTCATCGGAGATGTATGATACCTCTGCATCATCTGATGGAGAGGCAAGTTGTTGTTGCAATTTTGCTGCCGCTGATGTCGAAGACGTCATCGCTTCAGCAGGCAGCGTGGCTGAAGCGGTTTTCGTACGCCGCTTGACCAAATTCGGCGTACAATTTATTTATTTTTTTCTCTTCGCTATCGTCGGTCCCGTATTTGCTGGGATATACCCCGTTAGCTCTTTCTTTTCCATTTGGCGGTTTTCCCACTCGATGAAATTTGTAATTTCTCGATTGTGGAAAAAAGCCTCCAACAATTCTTTGCTCGGCCGGGATTTGAACCCGCAGTTGTGTCTACAATGGTGTGCGTGAGAAAAGAGAAACATCTTACGGATGGCGTGATCGGGTAGTGGGGCCTATAAATCCCACATATATAAGTGCTATTTCTTTCTTTTAGGACGGGCAAGAGTGCGATGGTGCGATAAAATTACTGTCTGCAGGCAAACATACAGAGTATCTCAAAAAGGTATGTCAAAGTAACTACATAAGAAATGACGACATAATATTACATTCTATTTCTTCATCTAATTCTATAGTTCAATGACAAAATAGCATACTCATGTTCGTCTCGGACAAGTGCGGTAATGATATCAAGCTGTATTTCATATTCCGTCATGATAATCCAAATCATGGTTTCTATTGAAGAGATACACAGCCGGAAATCAAAGTGCGACGATTTGATTTACTCTTAATCGACAGTTACAATAGTTATTTGACCTGCATTACTTTTGTTTACAGTTAACCATAAGTAGACCATAAATTAGTTAATGAAGGTTCATTGCTTAGCGATATCACTCCAGTCGTAAGTCCACCAAGGAAAATTGTAGATCCAGAGGACAAGATGAGACTATTGTTCGAAGCCATCGCTCTTGCCGCGTGAAACCGAATGAGTTTCACCAGAAAATTGTCTATTCGGTTTATGTTGGCCCCGTTGTATAGGACCTGGTTGGAATAGTATTTTGTGTAGTCAGATACTGGTGTTCTGTGAAGTCCAAGGCAGCTCCTCAGACACTGCCTCTCAAACACCCGTATCTTTTCCATTTGAGATGGGGCAACGTTGAACCACACCGGGCACCCATAGGCAATCATCGGCCTAATGAGGGCCATGTAGCAAATCACCTTCACCCTGCTGTCAAGACGACTGCTATAAAACAATCGTCTTGTCAGGGCAAATGCTCCCCTAGCTCTAGCCAGAGCAGCATCTACATGTCTTCCGAAATATAGATACTGATCTAACCAGATGCCAAGGTACTTTACTACACTTTTACTCGCCAGTGGCTGTCCGTTTGGTCCAACGATCACCAGCTTTCGCCAGTTCTTTCTCGTATCCCTAGAGGCCCTAGACAACGGTGTCCTAAACAGGATAGTTTCTGATTTCTGAAAGTTGATTTTCAACTTCCAGTCATCACAATATCTCTGGATCTTGTCGAAGTCCCGCTGCAAAAGAGTTCGAATGACTTCGACAGTAGAGGCTGTTCTGTACGCGATAAGATCGTCCGCATACGCAATTGCCTGAGTAAGACTACCTATCATATCACTGGTGTAAATGCTGAAGAGAATCGGCGAGTTTACCGCTCCCTGTTGCAGACCATTCTTAATGAAAAATTCTGTGGTAGAAGTTACATTGCCACTTTTGACAACAAACGTTCTACCAGTCAGCATGTCATGAAGCATATATAGCAGTGGTTTACTTATGCCAAGTCTGGTCAGCTTTAGATAGAGGCCCTCTAACCATACGGTGTCAAAAGCCTTCTCTAAATCAACCAGACATGCACCAGTGCACTGTTTTTTGGCTTTGTTCCATTGTATATCAGAGACGAGTTTGGAGGCGGCATGAATACAGTCATGTCCAGCCTTGAAACCAAACTGGTTCTCTGGTATAATATTATTGTCCTCAGACCACTTGAACAGTGCTCGATTGAGAATCTTTTCGAAAACCTTGCTGATACTCGGAAGGAGACTTATCGACCGGAAATTCGCCGGATTGGAGTTGTCCTTTCCCTTTTTCGGGAGAGGATGAACCACCGCCGTCTTCCAACGTACTGGATAATATGCATTATTCAGCGCTTTGTTGAACAGCGTGGCGTAAATGTCCACAGCTTCAGGTGGTAAGTGTCGCAGTACCATGTTGGATATACCATCGACTCCCGCTGACTTCTTTTTCTTTATGGAATCGAAGATGATCTGGAGTTCCACCTTCGAGATTAACAGGGGACTAGACCCACTTCGCTCGGCGACTATGGCGTTTGCCAAGTTTTCGTCATCAAATCGGGTAAAACCACGGTTCTCAGATCGCCATTGCGTTATGTCGTTTCGGAGATAGAAATGAT
Organism: Rhingia rostrata; assembly: GCA_949824845.1. Classification (NCBI taxonomy): domain Eukaryota; kingdom Metazoa; phylum Arthropoda; class Insecta; order Diptera; family Syrphidae; genus Rhingia; species Rhingia rostrata. The sequence continues at coordinate 47,475,095 of OX463759.1, forward strand.
GGAGCAGGGCATTGTTTTCCAGGACGCGGTTCGGGCGAATGCTATCATTCACCTTATACACTTCCTGAAAGACAGCCCCCACTGCCTCCACTTTCTCCTGAGGATCTTCAATAACATAGAAATCGTCGTCGAAGACGGCTTCCCCCGGATCAATTCCTGCTGTCAAAAGTATGTTTGTATTGTCAGTTGTTCGTTGGAGCTTAATACACGGAAGGTCGTTATGACCTTTCCCCCTAAAGATCTTATTAATTTGTGGAAACATACTCGGGTCGCTGGAATTTACGGCCCGAATTCTGTTATTCCAAAACAAATTAATGGACAACCGATAGTTCTCCTTGATCAATTGGTTGATGTTTTTGATCGACGCCTTCAGTGTTCTAATCTCCGGGTCGCGTGGGTTTGTCAGTCGTCTGTACAAGAGTTTAAGTCTTGTCAGAAGTCCGCTTTTTTGTCTGTGTAGTCCGTCAATGGTCGCGTTTCTGTACGTAGACGTTATGTCATGTTCTTTGTATTTCGGTATCGTCCTGTTCATTGTTCGTTGAATCGTTTCGTCCATTTGTTGTAAGTATTCGTCGATTTCGTTGTTTGTTAGGTTTCTGTTGTTTGGTGGTAAAAAGGCCCTCGAACGTAGTTCTCTTGATAAGGCGTTGGTGAAGCGAGGCCAGCGCATCTTACCGTAATTGTAAGAATGCACAGGCACATACTCTTCCAGCGCCACAAGCTCGTTCGGAAGCTGTATTACGGCGGCGAGTCCGCAGTGATCACTGTCGTACTCAATCGTCCGTAAACAGTTTCGCGGGTGTTGACCTACTCTGTTAGTAACTGTCAGTCTTGTGTCTCGCAGTAAAAGATCCAGGAAAGCACCGCTTCTCGGAAACGATGGCCTATCTGTGGCGAGAATGTCGATCCTATATTCAACATTGTAGTGGACCATCCAATTGTAAAGATGGTTACCCCGAGGATTCTGTAATTGATTTCCCCAATCTTCGTGTTTGGCATTTAAATCTCCGGCCAAAAGATAAAAGTTCTCCACTGAGTTCAGTCTAAGAGATTCGAAAAGTTTTCCGAGCTCTGTTGTAAAAAGTGTAGGCTGAGGTGCTTCCGGTGCGTAGGCCGCTATCACATACAGTCGCTTCCCTTGTTGAAGAGGAATGCATATGACGCAGGCTTCCAGCAGCCGGAATCGGCGCACTTCACCACTATATATGACCTTATAACTACTGCCTTTTCGTTTAAAGATAGCGACCCCGCCTCTTTGAGTGGATTTGGGCCGGTATCTTCTCACGATGTAATAACTATAGGTCAATTTATGCTTCTAGTTAAGCTTAGCTCACTAGCCAAAAGCACATCGGGACTTTGGTCTGGCCCGTCTGGCCTTCACTGTGGTGAATGGCTTTACACCTACGACTTCGAGCTCGTCCGTCGCTACTTGGCGGAGCTCACTTAACAGCGCCTACGGATCCGTTGAGGAATCTAGGCCCTTTAAGTCAACCGTCTGGCACTTTTCTACTTTCGGAGTAAATGTGAAGAACTCCGTTGTGGTGTCTACAAGCAATTGCTTAATTATTTTATAATGCTCCACTGTTAGGCAGTGGATAGCATGCCTATCCTGACTTAATCTTTTAATTGTAAAATTGGAGCCTATGGCCGAGTTACATATTTCAATAGTCTCCTTGAGGTCCATTTTGTAGGTATTAATGGGTGGCACTTTTTCTTTTTTCGGCGGCTGTGGCTGCTGCTGCTGCTGCTGCTGCTGTTCATGTTGTTGTTGCCGCTTCTTCTGCTGCTGCTGTTGTTGTTGTTGTTGAGGCTGCTTCTTTTGCTGCTTATGCTGTTTTTGTTGCTGGTTTATTGCTTGCTGTTGCTGCTGGTGTTTTGGTGGCTGTTGTTGGTGGGTCTGCGGTTGCTGCTGTTGCATATTTTGTGGCTGTCGCAGTGTCTGTGGTTGCTGTTGTTGCATTTTATGTTGCTTCTGTGGCTGTTGCTGGGCATTGGACTTTGCCTCAGATGTACTGCTTTTTTGTGTAAATACTTTTTGTGGTTGTTGTTGTTGTATTTTTTCGTCGCGGCATTTTTGTTCGTTCTCGCGACGCTTCTGTTGTTTTTGTCTGAGGACTCTAACCAGCGGTTCTAATTGGGATTTTATAATGTTAATTTGGTCCTCAAATGAACTTATTTGCTTGGTTATAAGCTCCTCCTCCTCCTCCTCAATATCATCATCATCCGTTGACAGCACCGCAAACCTGTTGCTATCTTCGGTAGTGTACCGTCCTTCCCCTTCATCGGAGATGTATGATACCTCTGCATCATCTGATGGAGAGGCAAGTTGTTGTTGCAATTTTGCTGCCGCTGATGTCGAAGACGTCATCGCTTCAGCAGGCAGCGTGGCTGAAGCGGTTTTCGTACGCCGCTTGACCAAATTCGGCGTACAATTTATTTATTTTTTTCTCTTCGCTATCGTCGGTCCCGTATTTGCTGGGATATACCCCGTTAGCTCTTTCTTTTCCATTTGGCGGTTTTCCCACTTGATGAAATTTGTAATTTCTCGATTGTGGAAAAAAGCCTCCAACAATTCTTTGCTCGGCCGGGATTTGAACCCGCAGTTGTGTCTACAATGGTGTGCGTGAGAAAAGAGAAACATCTTACGGATGGCGTGATCGGGTAGTGGGGCCTATAAATCCCACATATATAAGTGCTATTTCTTTCTTTTAGGACGGGCAAGAGTGCGATGGTGCGATAAAATTACTGTCTGCAGGCAAACATACAGAGTATCTCAAAAAGGTATGTCAAAGTAACTACATAAGAAATGACGACATAATATTACATTCTATTTCTTCATCTAATTCTATAGTTCAATGACAAAATAGCATACTCATGTTCGTCTCGGACAAGTGCGGTAATGATATCAAGCTGTATTTCATATTCCGTCATGATAATCCAAATCATGGTTTCTATTGAAGAGATACACAGCCGGAAATCAAAGTGCGACGATTTGATTTACTCTTAATCGACAGTTACAATAGTTATTTGACCTGCATTACTTTTGTTTACAGTTAACCATAAGTAGACCATAAATTAGTTAATGAAGGTTCATTGCTTAGCGATATCACTCCAGTCGTAAGTCCACCAAGGAAAATTGTAGATCCAGAGGACAAGAAATCAGAAAGATTTGCCTACGGGATCTAAATCACTTGACAATCAAGAGTACAAAATACCTCATTCTATTTTTTAACTAATAATAAAAGACGAGTATGTTTAAATGAGTTATACGATGTATTCTGATGAACCTATTCGTTGTTCGGTCAAACTGGGAATAACCCATCTACCAGATGTTTTCTTTAACATCATCTTCCGGGTCCAGCTGATTTTCAAGGTTTACTTCTGTAGGTCGGTGCCCCTTGGGAATTGACGGTTTATCAAACAGCTACGACAAAACCCATGCCTAAAAAACCTTCTAATATCGAAGCGAAGTTCACCGCTTGGTTGTTCCCTTGCTCTTCGCGTGCATCGTTCACCCACACAAGAGCATATAACGAGCGCGCTCAGCGTTGTGAAAGTAGATAAGTGGGAGGGGCCAATTGCCAAAAACATAGCATTTTTTGCATGGAGTTTTTCCTGTGGGTGACACCTCCACCACGGCTCGTTGTCTGCATGCAGTTTAGTTGCTGCGCGTCTGATCGCCCAGATGTGCATCTGCGCTGTGCGGCTGTGCAAGCGATGAGTTTTGCCGTCGGCTTAAATGTTTGAAAAAAAAAGCCGATCGCAGACTGATGGCAAAATGTCGACGGTAACATGATGGACGATGCAATCGTATGTTTGTTGCAATGCAACATCCTGCCGGGCTACAGGAAGACCCATCGATGTATGTTTTGAAGTCAAAATCCTGCATCGTTGTCATAGCTCCGTTACTTAAACTATTGATTTTCAGCCTTTGATTATAGAATTAGAAATGTATGTAAAAATGTATGATGATTAACGCTGGCGACAATTTCGATCGATTGAAGTTTGATACATGAAAATAAAAAGGGTAGGAATGGTGAATGGTGTGTGGCAAGAATGGGTTATTTCAATTTAATTCATTGATTAGTTATTCCATGTATAAAGTTAAATGTTGAAATTAATTCGGATTCTCTTTGTGTTATAATTCGTGTGTGTGTGCTTGAAGGCTTTAGAGTGAATCTTCATGACTTGGAATTGGAAGAGCGCATATTTTAACGATAGGTCGCTTTAAGGTTGTAGTTGCAGTCTTGAATGTGACGACACGGATTTTGCCATCCGATCTGGGGTGCGTTGCTTCTATTCTACCAAGCCGCCATAGGGTGGGGGGCGTTTGTTCATCTGGTAGAATTACCAGTTTTCCTATTTTGAACTCCCCGTCTAACGTTTACCATTTCGTGCGCTGTTGTAGTCGGAAATATTATTCGGACTTCCATTTCCTCCAAAAATGTTGTTGGATCCTCTGCAACAGCTGCCATCTGTCTAAATGGTCTTCCTTAATTGCTGACACGTCCTTCTCTGGTGTGGTGTTCAACGCAGCTCCAATTAGAAAATGTCCAGGCGTTAGTATCGCCAAATCTTCAGGGTCTTCCGTCATCGGACAGAGTGGTCGCGAGTTCAGGCATGCTTCCACTTGAGACAATACGGTGGCGTACTCCTCAAACGTTAGTGTGTAGTGGGCGATGACTCATTTTAGATGATGCTTCATCGACTCTACGCCAGCTTCCCACAGACCACCAAAATGTGGAGCAGCAGGAGGATTAAAGTGCCATGTGGTTCCATTCAATTGTAGTTGTCTCGCGATGTCCTCACTCCACTGTTTCTGTACCTGACTTTTCTACAACTCCAGAATGATTGCAGCTCCTTGAAAATTGTTGCCGCAAGCGCTATATAGGTTGGCGCATATCCCCTTGCGAGCGCTGAAAAGTTTGGAGGCAGGAAGAAATTCTGATGAGCTGTAATCGCTAACCAATTCTAGATGCACTGCCTTCGTGCAGAAGAAAATAAAAATTGCGATATACGCCTTTGTTATTTTGTTGCATCTTCCTTTAATGCCTTTAATTGTACCGGCCCAGCATAATCTACACCCGTTGTGTGAAAGGGGCGAGACTGATTAACTCTTAACGCAAGTAGATTGCCCATTTTTTGTTGCATTTGAGGAGCCATGTGCCTGACGCATCGAAGACATTTGAGGATTCATTTTTTGAAGTTGGATTTCAGATTGATGATCCAATATTCTGCTCTGAGTGTTGCCATCATGATTTGTTGTCCCCCATGCAGCGATCTCATGTAAACCTCATGAACTATGAGGCAAGTCAAGACATTTTGGGATGGTAAGATTATGGGATGACGCTGTGTGTATGGTAAGTCAGCGTTTTCCAGTCGACCCCCCACTCGTAATATCCCGGTTTCGTCGATGATGGGCGAAAGTCTCGCTAATTTACTCCCCTTCTTGACCGTTTCATTTGTTGAAATCCGTGTGATCTCGTCGGTGAAGAATTTATTCTGCACGATATTAATCAGTCGCTTTCGTGCTGATGCGATTTCTTCAATTCTCAGTGGTCCTGACAAACGTGCTGACTTCTTGCGTGCGTTGTTGATGAATCGTAGCCAAAATGCAGTAGCTCTACATAAGCGATGTAGTGACGAAAACCTTGATAGAAGAGCATTGGTCTCAAATCAGTTGGTATGGATGCTGAGCTGAAACATATTTGTTATTGGATACCCAGATGCAATGAACTCATTTGTGACCTTAGACACTTGTGACGGTTTTGTTTCTAAGTCGGTCGTTATTACATCATATGCCGGATGTGATTGTTCTTCAAATGTTTGCAAGAGCTCAGGGCCATGCCATCACTGATGATTGCTGACCAGTTCTCTTGGCTTCAGTCCTCTCGACGCAATGTCCGCTGGGTTATCCTTGGGGGGAACGTAGCTCCAGCATTTTGGATCGGTCAGCTCCTCAATTTCGGCGACTCTGATTGCCACGAACGTGTTTTCGAATGTACGGCGCTGTTTTGATCCACGCCAGTGTAATTTGCGAATCAGTGCCAGTTGAAACTTCATAGTTTCAATGGTCCGGACCAACAAATGTGCTAGCAACACCGCTCCACATAGCTCCAATCGAGCCAGAGACTTAGTTTTCAGAGGTGCCACCCGAGTCTTTGACAGCAGCAAATTTGTGTGTGTTGTTTCTCCGTTTGTCACACGTGCATACACGGCTGCAGCGTATGCCTTTTCCAACGCATCACAAAATCCGTGAATTTAAACTTCCGATTCGTTGGTGAACCGTATCCAACGCGATATTTCGATCTCACGAAGGGCGCTAAGCTCCGCCTTTAAGGTCTGCCATGTTGCGATATTTGCTAGTGGGAGTTCACTATCCCATGTTTGATGTTCTTTCCAAATCTCTTGCATCAGAATTTTGCCGAGGATGACGCAAGGAGATATCCATCCCATTGGATCATACAAACGAGCGATGTCCGACAGAATTGATCTTCTTGTAGTCCGTTTTTGTTCTGGTAGGGTTAACTTGATGGAAAAGGTGTCTTTTCCAGGATGCAACTGGATCCCTAAGGTTTTTATTGCCGTCCCTTCATCGAAGGACAGCGGTACCTGGACCTCTGTCTCCGCTTCTAAAACGGCTGCCAGAACGTACTCGCTGTTGCTAGCGGAAGAGCGCAATCGGAAAGCCTCTCGATTTTAGCATGGCGATGAGTTGGCGTTGCATCTCTAATGCTTCTTCTACCGAGTCGGGGCCATGAATGATGTCGTCAACGTACACATTTGCCTTGGCGATTTTCGATGCGAGCGGATAATCGTCTCGCTCATCTACAGCAAGTTGTTGCAACGTGCGAACCGCTAAATACGGTGCCGCGGCGGAGCCAAATGTGACCGTATTCAGCCGATATACTTTCACATCCTCGTCTTCTTTGTCTCTCCACAGAATGAGCTGATAGACAGAATCATTTGGGTGCACCCAAATTTGTCTATACATTTTGTTGATGTCCGCGACAAACACGATCCTGTGCTTCATGAATCGAGCAAGGTGCTCAACTATGTCGTCTTGCAACCTTGGACCAACGAGTAGATGGTCATTGAGTGACGAACCATTTGACGTTTTGCAAGACGCTATTATGGATCGCCTCATTAAAGGTTTTCGTCGCATTATTAAAATTTTGAATTTGTACTAATTAATGATGTCATCTTGCCCTCTAAACTCGTCAATACAATTTGACACAAAAATTTTATATCGGGTTGTGGCGCAGAGCAAGTGTCGTGAGGTCTGCACTCGGGAGGTGTAGGTTCAAATCCCCAAAGGGTCAGATACTTTCTTTTTTTATTTTTTTTGTATCTTATTTCGGTTAACTAGCTGGACTATGGCGCGATTGTGTGTTAGCTGTTAATTTAGTAAGAAAAGAACTCGCAAAATGGTACGATGCGAGGTTTCTTGTAGGAGTACTATTGACATGGACTGAGGATGGAAAGTAAATCAGAAGTGTGCAGTTCGCCCGGGAACAAATTTAAATAGCGAGTGAAGACAAAGTGGAAGATAAATAAATAGAGAGATTTATACAAATGAAGTAGGGTGAAGAATTTAAATAGAGAGAGTATATATATGAATACTCGTTCAGAAATTTAATAAAAAAATACAGCCCAGGTAACACAAAATGTTAAAGTGCAATCCGAAATATAGGAATTTTTGGTTTTGTCTTAACAGAGAAATTACCTGTGGTTGAAGGTTTTTGTGTGGGACTACGAACAATATTGTGACCAACAACGAGAGCGACACCAAAGGACTTGGAAGACAACACAGTCATCTGCCAAAAGCATCACCGGAACAGCAAGCAGGCGGCTACGATAATCATCCTCAACTTAAGGAGAGATATTAAAGATATCGTAAGTTTATTGACAAGTGTTTTCTTGCTGTGGTGTTAGTAAATGCGGTAGAATTTATTGGTATAATCGCTACGGTGCGTTTCGCTACGGTGTGGATTGTTCGGGTTGATAGATTCTTCACAAATAAACGGAAGAGAGAAATATAAATGTTGAATTGTTGATTCGATTCGAAGACGCGAAGTAAGGTACGGTACGTGCAAGAGGAAATCGTGGAATTTCGTGGCAAAGTAACCGAAACCAGTCTTGTACGTTAGAAGATTACATTTTTTTTATATTTACAATTGTATCGTTACACGTAGATTTAAGTTAAAATTTGTAAATAGAATTAAGTTAGCTTGTAAGTATTCAGAAGTAAAAATAATTGAATTTTTGAATTATACATTTTGTTGTTAAAACGTAAAAAAAAGCGAATCCCACGGTTTAGTCACGGTAATAAGTCCGTGGGTAGTTAAGAGGGAGGGACAATCGTGTGGCGCCCATATTCCATCATACTACACGGCCATTCTCCAGAGTTGGTCAGGCAACCTCCCCCATAACGACGCCGGGTAGGGGAAAAACGACGGTAACATTTTGGCGCCCAACGGGGGGCAATATTAATCATTATTTAAACCAATTATACGCCTTAAAAACGTTATCGTCGGGTTATAGATAACGATCGCGATTTTCTTGTTATTTCGTTTATTTTTTTTTATATTTAATTTCATTTGGTTGTTTTCCTTGTTCAGATTGTGTCGTTGTTGATTGTTTTCTTAAGAATCCAAGTTCAAGTATTTAAAAAAAAAAAAAAAAAAAAAAAACCTTCAACCACAGAGTAATAATAAGTTTTATAGATATCAGCAAAATGGAAATCAATCGATTGAATTCCGAGGAATTGACGTACGAATTAGACGTTCGTGGGCTGCGGGGTAATGATGTAGATGAGATGAGGAAGATGCTGCGAACAGCACTTAAGAGGGATTCTAGTTTCTTATTAATTGATTATCCCTTTAGTTTCGAAGAGGACAAGGCAGCGGTATCAGCTAAGCTAGATGAAATTCAAAAGCTTTGCAATGAATTCGTAGGTGACGAACAATCGTCTGCGTATAAAAAAGTAGTAGCGAAGTCGGAATGGGTATTGCGACGTTTAGGACGATCACAAGCCAGTTCCCCTGAGGAAAAGTCAATTCTTGCCGATGCAAGGATGCAGATAGTGGGCTTACTTTCAAATTTAGACATCAAGGCAAGCTCAGAGGAGCAAAAGTTAGAAGAAGTAGGACCAGGCCCAGCGCGGTATGGAAGGGCGACACCTGTCGATATCCGGAGTAGCAATCGTTATGAAGTGGGGTGTTAAATTTAATGGCGATCATACCCAGTCGATAAGTAGCTTCTTGGAGAAAGTCGAGGAGTTAAGAGAAGCTAGGAGTTATAGTGAATCTGAGCTTTTTTCTGCGGCCTACGATTTATTCGACGGAAAAGCGGCAGTATGGTACAGAGCAAATAAACAGTCCATCGTTAACTGGCCTGATTTAGTAAGGAAGTTAAAAACAGAGTTTTTACCGCCAGGGTATGATGACAGACTGTGGGAAGAGATCCGAGGTAGGACGCAGGGAAGGACAGAAACTATAGGAATTTATGTCAGCATTATGCTAGGGTTGTTTTCTCGTCTCACTGAACAGTGCTCCGACGAAATCAAACTGCGGTGGATACGAAAGAATATCTCTCCGTTTTATCAGACCCAGATGGCTTTGGTAGATGTTCCCACGATAGCGAAACTGGTAGAAGTGGGACATCGATTGGAGGCAGTCCGATACCAAGTAGAGAGCTTCGTTCCTCCTCCAACAAGGCGGAATAATACACTTTTAGAACCTGACCTTGCCTATATAGATTCTTTGGAAGAAGCCGAAATACAGTCCGTAAGTCTGCCTCCTCGACGAGCCCCAGTCCCTTCCACCTGCTTTAGATGCAGGCAACCTGGCCATATGGCAGCTCAATGTCCCGAGCCAGTACGCTGTTATGGGTGCAATAACATTGGTTTCATTCGAAGCCGTTGTCCACGTTGTACACCCCAGGCGTCTACGTCGGGAAACACCGTGTCGACTCAGGGACAGGCGGGTCATTGAGTCGGTCACATGAAGCCGCGATAAAGCCTTCGAATGTGAAGGGGAAAAAGGGGTCAGGGGACGTGATATGTAATTTGGCTCTCGATTTTATATTGGAGAGGAAGGGTTCCGATAGGCGCCCTTACTTAAATGTGGAAATTTATGGTGTAAAATTTTTGGGGTTGTTGGATTCAGGAGCTTCGCGTACGATACTTGGAGGGCCAGGTTGGGAAGCGCTGAGTAGCTTAAATTGTAAATTGTCTAGGGTAGGAGTAGAAAAAGTGACGGTAGCTAATGGAGACGGGGTGGAGGTTACTGGAGGAATTCAGGTCCCAATCAAGGTAGAAAACGCCTTTAAGATTATGGAAGTACTTGTTATTCCAAAACTGGCACATAGTCTTATATTGGGTACCGATTTTTGGGAACTATTCTGTATAATTCCTGACATAGCTAAACGCGTTTGGACTTTTGCTGATGAGGTGTGCGAAAGCGAAGTTAGTTCCAATCTCACGAGTGTTCAGAGAACTCGTTTGGACAGATTAGTGGAAGAGATTTTCTCACCAACGGGCGAAGAGCTTGGCTGTACTACTCTGGTGGAGCATGTTATTAAGACTAGTGCAGAACCGATAAAACAGCGATATTATCCTGTTTCTCCTATAGTTCAGGAACAAATAAATAAGGAAGTTGACGATATGCTCAAAGCAGGTGTTATAGAACCTTCTTCCAGCCCTTGGTCCTCCCCAATTTTATTAATTAAGAAGAAAGATGGCCGTTACCGTTTTTGCGTTGATTTTCGAAAGCTAAACCAAGTGACCGAGCGCGATGCTTACCCGATACCCTATGTGTCTGCCACTCTTGATAAGTTGAGGAATGCAAAATTTTTATCTTCTCTAGATATCAAGTCTGCATACTGGCAAATTCCAATGGCCGAATCATCGAAGAGATACACCGCGTTCACTATTCCCGGAAAGGGGCTGTATCAATTTCGCCGCATGCCTTTTGGGCTCCACAACGCTCCAGCGACCTGGCAGCGTTTTATTGATACAGTCATCGGAGCCGACCTTGAACCAAACGTGTTTGTGTATCTTGATGATGTGATTATTGTGTCGGAAACCTTTGAGCAGCATTTGGAAATTCTCAACATTGTCTTAACACGCATTCATGAAGCGGGACTGGTCTTGAGTCGAGACAAATGTGAATTCTGTAAGGATGAGTTGAAGTATTTGGGGTATGTTGTAAATGCTAAGGGTCTTCTCGTAGACCCTGACAAAGTGAGGTGCATGATCGAGTATCCCAGACCAAGCACAATCACCGGGGTACGACGATTTGTGGGTATGGTGTCGTGGTATCGACGATTTGTACAAAATTTTTCTGATCTGATCGCGCCCATAACCGGACTTTTAAGGAAAAAACGGCGTTTTGTATGGAGCGAGGAATGTGAGAATGCATTTCGTACCTTGAAAGAAAAATTAGTTACTGCACCAATACTCACATGTCCGAACTTTCAGCTACCTTTCACTGTACACACAGATGCTTCGGGCTACGGAATAGGGGCAGTTTTGACTCAAGATCAAGGGGGAGAGGGTGAAAAAGTGATAAGCTACCTTAGCAGAACATTTTCCAGGACGGAACGCAACTATTCTACGACGGAGCGGGAGTGTCTTGCTGTTCTTTGGGCAATCGAGAAACTTCGCCCGTACTTGGAAGGTAGTGCGTTTACGGTGGTTACCGATCACCACTCTTTAATATGGCTTAGTAACTTAAAGGACCCGCAGGGTAGGTTGGCTCGATGGGCGGTCAAGTTACAGCAATATAATTTTACGATTATTCATAGGAGGGGTAAGGAGCACCTGGTTCCAGACGCCCTATCCAGAACGACAGAAGGAATAGCGACACTTTCCGTAGTCACAAGGGATCCGTGGTATATAAGGATGTTAAATGAGGTTGAACAAAATAGTGTTAAATATCCCGATTGGAAGATATCGGAAGGGGTTTTGTTTAAGCGAGTGCCGCCGAGATATCCTAAGTTGAGCACATCGGACGGTGACTTGTGGAAACAAGTTATTCCAAAGGAAGGGAGAGTAGAAGTTCTCAGAAATTGTCATGATGATATTCTTAGTGGTCATGGGGGAATTCAAAAGACCTTAGATAGAGTAGCTTCTAGTTACTACTGGCCTAGGATGAAACCAGGTATTGCCCAATATGTTCGTAAATGCACAGTTTGTCAGACGATGAAACCTGATTTACGAAAACCTGCAGGGTTAATGGCATCTCGGACAACTATCAGTAAACCATGGGAAATGCTTTGCATGGATTTCATCGGGCCTCTACCAAGATCGACGAAAGGATATTGTTATGTCTTGACAATAGTGGACTTCTTCTCGAAATTTCCTTTGTTTTTCCCAGTCAGGACGGCTACAGCACAGGCGGTGCGTACAATTCTGGAAGAGCAGGTATTGCGTTTTATTGATACAGTCATCGGAGCCGACCTTGAACCAAACGTGTTTGTGTATCTTGATGATGTGATTATTGTGTCGGAAACCTTTGAGCAGCATTTGGAAATTCTCAACATTGTCTTAACACGCATTCATGAAGCGGGACTGGTCTTGAGTCGAGACAAATGTGAATTCTGTAAGGATGAGTTGAAGTATTTGGGGTATGTTGTAAATGCTAAGGGTCTTCTCGTAGACCCTGACAAAGTGAGGTGCATGATCGAGTATCCCAGACCAAGCACAATCACCGGGGTACGACGATTTGTGGGTATGGTGTCGTGGTATCGACGATTTGTACAACATTTTTCTGATCTGATCGCGCCCATAACCGGACTTTTAAGGAAAAAACGGCGTTTTGTATGGAGCGAGGAATGTGAGAATGCATTTCGTACCTTGAAAGAAAAATTAGTTACTGCACCAATACTCACATGTCCGAACTTTCAGCTACCTTTCACTGTACACACAGATGCTTCGGGCTACGGAATAGGGGCAGTTTTGACTCAAGATCAAGGGGGAGAGGGTGAAAAAGTGATAAGCTACCTTAGCAGAACATTTTCCAGGACGGAACGCAACTATTCTACGACGGAGCGGGAGTGTCTTGCTGTTCTTTGGGCAATCGAGAAACTTCGCCCGTACTTGGAAGGTAGTGCGTTTACGGTGGTTACCGATCACCACTCTTTAATATGGCTTAGTAACTTAAAGGACCCGCAGGGTAGGTTGGCTCGATGGGCGGTCAAGTTACAGCAATATAATTTTACGATTATTCATAGGAGGGGTAAGGAGCACCTGGTTCCAGACGCCCTATCCAGAACGACAGAAGGAATAGCGACACTTTCCGTAGTCACAAGGGATCCGTGGTATATAAGGATGTTAAATGAGGTTGAACAAAATAGTGTTAAATATCCCGATTGGAAGATATCGGAAGGGGTTTTGTTTAAGCGAGTGCCGCCGAGATATCCTAAGTTGAGCACATCGGACGGTGACTTGTGGAAACAAGTTATTCCAAAGGAAGGGAGAGTAGAAGTTCTCAGAAATTGTCATGATGATATTCTTAGTGGTCATGGGGGAATTCAAAAGACCTTAGATAGAGTAGCTTCTAGTTACTACTGGCCTAGGATGAAACCAGGTATTGCCCAATATGTTCGTAAATGCACAGTTTGTCAGACGGTGAAACCTGATTTACGAAAACCTGCAGGGTTAATGGCATCTCGGACAACTATCAGTAAACCATGGGAAATGCTTTGCATGGATTTCATCGGGCCTCTACCAAGATCGACGAAAGGATATTGTTATGTCTTGACAATAGTGGACTTCTTCTCGAAATTTCCTTTGTTTTTCCCAGTCAGGACGGCTACAGCACAGGCGGTGCGTACAATTCTGGAAGAGCAGGTATTTTTAGTGTTTGGTGTACCCAAGTGGATTGTGTGTGATAATGGGGTGCAATTTAAGAGCAAAGACCTGGCTAATATTGCAGATTCTTACAAAGTCAGCCTCAGTTTTACAGCATTTTATCACCCTCAAGCTAACCCTGCTGAAAGATACAATCAAACACTCAAGACCAAACTTCGTGCCTATATCTCAGAAAACCACCGAACTTGGGATAGTCTTCTTCCAAAGGTGGCTTGTGCGATTCGAACTTCAACACATGAAGTGTTAAAAACAACGCCTTATTTTGTTCTGTTTGGTAGAGAGATGCAGGTTAAGGGTGACGGGTCTCCCAACCCAGCGGATGGTTTTACGGCAGATAGGTCAAGTGATATTCAGGCTTTCGCTAAGGCACTAGGCGAAGTGGTAGAAGATGTACGGCAACGAATGGAGACATCAGCGCAAAGATCTGCAGGTCATTACAATCTCAGGCATAGAGACACAAAGTTCTATCCAAGGGACCTTGTCCTTCGGAGAAATTTCGTTTTGTCGGATGCCGCAAAATACTTCACCGCAAAACTAGCCCCAAGATATGTTGGCCCCTTTGAGGTAATTCGGAGCGTATCACCTTGGACTTACGAGCTGGGTGATAAAAATGGGAAAAAGGTTGGCATTTGGCATGCGAAAGATTTAAAACTTTTTAATGACAAAGATGATTTAATTTAAAATGTACTATGACGAAAACCTTTCGAAAGAAAGGGGGAAATATTATGGATCGCCTCATTAAAGGTTTTCGTCGCATTATTAAAATTTTGAATTTGTACTAATTAATGATGTCATCTTGCCCTCTAAACTCGTCAATGCAATTTGACACAAACATTTTATATCGGGTTGTGGCGCAGAGCAAGTGTCGTGAGGTCTGCACTCGGGAGGTGTAGGTTCAAATCCCCAAAGGGTCAGATACTTTCTTTTTTTATTTTTTTTGTATCTTATTTCGGTTAACTAGCTGGACTATGGCGCGATTGTGTGTTAGCTGTTAATTTAGTAAGAAAAGAACCCGCAAAATGGTACGATGCGAGGTTTCTTGTAGGAGTACTATTGACATGGACTGAGGATGGAAAGTAAATCAGAAGTGTGCAGTTCGCCCGGGAACAAATTTAAATAGCGAGTGAAGACAAAGTGGAAGATAAATAAATAGAGAGATTTATACAAATGAAGTAGGGTGAAGAATTTAAATAGAGAGAGTATATATATGAATACTCGTTCAGAAATTTAATAAAAAAATACAGCCCAGGTAACACAAAATGTTAAAGTGCAATCCGAAATATAGGAATTACATGAGTTTTTGGTTTTGTCTTAACAGAGAAATTACCTGTGGTTGAAGGTTTTTGTGTGGGACTACGAACAATATTGTGACCAACAACGAGAGCGACACCAAAGGACTTGGAAGACAACACAGTCATCTGCCAAAAGCATCACCGGAACAGCAAGCAGGCGGCTACGATAATCATCCTCAACTTAAGGAGAGATATTAAAGATATCGTAAGTTTATTGACAAGTGTTTTCTTGCTGTGGTGTTAGTAAATGCGGTAGAACTTATTGGTATAATCGCTACGGTGCGTTTCGCTACGGTGTGGATTGTTCGGGTTGATAGATTCGTCAGAAATAAACGGAAGAGAGAAATATAAATGTTGAATTGTTGATTCGATTCGAAGACGCGAAGTAAGGTACGGTACGTGCAAGAGGAAATCGTGGAATTTCGTGGCAAAGTAACCGAAACCAGTCTTGTACGTTAGAAGATTACATTTTTTTTTATATTTACAATTGTATCGTTACACGTAGATTTAAGTTAAAATTTGTAAATAGAATTAAGTTAGCTTGTAAGTATTCAGAAGTAAAAATAATTTAATTTTTGAATTATACATTTTGTTGTTAAAACGTAAAAAAAAGCGAATCCCACGGTTTAGTCACGGTAATAAGTCCGTGGGTAGTTAAGAGGGAGGGACAATCGTGTGGCGCCCATATTCCATCATACTACACGGCCATTCTCCAGAGTTGGTCAGGCAACCTCCCCCATAACGACGCCGGGTAGGGGAAAAACGACGGTAACAACGCATCAAAGACAATGCGCAACTTTGTCGTGGAACTCGAGTCCTTTATCACGGCGTGATGGGGAGCAAAATAATGCGCGGATAGCGTGGACGGTTCCACTTCCGTCATGTGTCCTAACTCTTTGTATTCCTCAAAGACCTGTTTGTATTCCTGATGTAACAACGCTTTGGAATGAAACCTTTTCTTCAGCTGAAGATATCTTATTCTTGCTGAGTTATACGACAGTCCTAACGATACTCGTGTTTCCTCCTTAAATGGAAGTTCGACTACGTATTTCCCATCTAGCTGCCGTTGATGCGTTCGATAATATGGTCGATTTCTCTACTTTCCGTTATACTGTGGAGTGATGTTATCATATTTTTGGTAAAAGAGATGCCGCCAGACAATACCCATCCCAACTCTGTCCTTTGGGCCATTGGGGTACCTGGTGCTCCCTTGACAATGCCATCAAGAATAAGTGATGGATTTATGTGTGCACCTAGTAAGATATTTATTTTGCTTCGTTTGCTAAACGTAGGATCAGCCAGTTGCAGATTTCTAATGTGATTCCAGTTGCCACACTGAAGATTTCTAATCGGTAGATCAGCTGTGACCTTGGGTAGGACCAACGCATCGAGTGTTAGTTTAAATTGCTGATTTACTTTAGAGCCTATCGTGAAGGAAACTTTGTGTTTGGAAACACCAGTGTTGGTTTTTCCAACTCCTAAGATCTCCACTGTGGTTTTCTCTCTTTTGAGCTTTAATAACTGAGCCGCAGATTCTGAGATTAAGGACGCCTCTGATCCAGGATCCAGGAGTGCTCGCATCAACAACGGTTGGCCAGCGGTTGAGAAAACCTTGATGAGCGCAATAGCCAGAAGAACAATTTGTTCTTTACTGTTTTCGGCAATGTGCGCATTAAGTGTTGACGCCGTTCTTGTGGAGGAAGTTGGATACTGTGGCTCTTCCACGTGTGGGCTGTGAGCTGAAGAGATATTTTGTTGCGGTGACTGGGTCGCCACTGTTGACCGTAAGTCATGAGCATGTATTCCGTTAGCTGCTTCAGGATTATGCAGTAACGAATGATGCTTCTGCTTGCGCTTACAACAAGTGAATGTGCTTGTGCAAGCTTGGATGGAATGCGAAATCGATAAGAAATTGAAACACAACTTATACTTCTTTGCGATTTCCATTCTCTTGATAGGGTTTAATGCCTTTAATTTGAAACAATTTCGAATGACATGAGACCCTTGACACATTGAAAATTTTGTTAAAGTCGAGTTGTGCGATCGCACTATTTGGGACGAACCCCGTTTGGCGTTGGATTGAGTTGGAGTAGCCTGTCCAATTATCTCTAACGTTCTTGCCCTTGTTAGCATAAAGTCTTCTAGAACGTTGTTTGTTGGATAGTCGGAGTAAGAGGATATGTGTGATTCCCAAAGACTGTGGAAGATAAGAACCTCTTCCCATGTCTTAACCGAAACCCCCAGATTTTCTAATGATTTCTTGGCTTCATTTGTCGTATCTAATAGGAGTTTGATATTTTCAGCTGATTCTTGGGATAGCTTTGGTTGATTAAAAAGCAACTGAAATTGATTATCTTTCAATGTTGGTATCTTTTAACAAATGTCGCCCAAGCTGAATCAAAATTACCATCGGTGATTGCAGTGTTACGAAGTAATCGTTCCACTTCCCCACTTAAATCTTCAAATAATGCAGCTTTTGAACATTCGAAATCGTTAAATTAGAGTTCACTAAGCTTTCAAATAAACCCTTAAATTCGAGCCACATTTGAAACGATCCAGAAAATGTAGGAATTTTAATGGGGGGGAGCTTGAATTCAAAAGATGGAATTTTTGATCCTGAAGGTAGCGAGTTGTTAAGACCCCCTTGATTAGTATTGTCGGTGTGTAACTGTTCCTTTAAAATTGAGGAATATTTGTAGTATAGTTCCTTTAATTTGTGGAACGTTAAATCTTTCATGTATGTGGTCTTAGCCTCTTCACTTGGTGCAGCAATCAATTTCTGGTGTATTTCCCTAGCCTTTTCAAACGACTTTTCCAAATTACTTAACCGCGCCTCAAACATGTGCACTGATTTGTTTAGCTTGTCGAGTAACGAATAGGCCTTAAAATCTGCCTCTAATTCTTGTAAAATAATTTGGATGGACTCTATTAAACCAGAAATTTTGTTTTTACTCATGGTGCCGACAAATGGATAAATACCCGTAAAATAAACCCACACCACACTCTATCGGCTCCTCCAGATCCACAGGAAACAGAACTAAACGTACCGACTGGTTCGATCAATAAACCGACTCACACAGAAACTTTGTTTGAGTTTGGTTCGCGCACTCAAGTACTATTCGTTAGTACGATTTATATATTTATTATTATCCTATTTTTTTATTTCACTTGTTTAGATCCTGAATCCGGCTCGAAGGACCCATATGTGCCGCAAGGACACTAGCAAAAAACATTCGCAATAAAAAGTGGATTTGGCTCCGGTGCCTAGTTAATTGCTTTGCCGACGGGATCTAAATCACTTGACAATCAATATTACAAAATACCTCATTCTATTTTTTAACTAAGAATAAAAGACGAGTATGTTTAAATGAGTTATACGATTTATTCTGATGAACCCATTCGTTGTTCGGTCAAACTGGGAATAACCCATCTACCATATGTTTTCTTTAACATCATCTTCCTGGTCCAGCTGAATATCAAGGTTTACTTCTGTAGGTCGTTGCCCCTTGGGAATTAAAGGTTTATCAAACAGCTACGACAAAACCCATGCATAAAAAACCTTCTAATATCGAAGCGAAGTTCACCGCTTGGTTGTTCCCTTGCTCTTCGCGTGCATCGTTCCGCGCTCAGCGTACGCAACCTCATTTTCTGCAACTAATAAACAAACTCATGTTTGATATAAGGAACATTTCCGCACGTTCTATTTTTTGCTTCTCTTGATCACATACAAAATATATCTGAAGGTATTCAGCCTGACGCTGTGCTGCAAGTAGCGCTGCCTGTCAAATGGTAGACCTGACCTTGGACTTTAAAAGTTGGCATGAAATTACCACCTTAGCCCCAAAATATGTCATTTGAAAGCAAGCATTATACTTCCTGGTGCTGTTCAAGAAATGTTCTGACTGCGGATGGCAATCAGTAATGAGACTGTGAACGGGCTCGGGCAACATCTGAAATGGGGGAAGCTGTACCTTTCCGCTAATGCAGCACATGCCAACACTTTCATCTCTTAACCTTTTAGCTTTGCACCATCTGCGAATATTTGTAATTTTCCCTAAATCTACAACCTTATCACCGGCGTAGTCAACAAATTCGTCATATTTAAAGGCAGAAAGTAGTTTCTGTTTCCATTTTTTGACTTCGCCTACAACACTTTTTGTGCGAAATCTCCCTAAAGCTGCTCTAGGTTTTGCCCTACGTCTGGCATCATTAGACTATTTTCGCTTTGATTCTATGTATCTAGGATATAGAAGGGGTTTACGGTTTAACGCGTCAATTGCTTCAAGCTCTTCTACAGGTATTAAGACGTCAAACTGCCCTCCAAATAGCTCCCAGAAAAATCGAAGTCTAACATGACCTTCTAGTGCCTCTGCAAACTGCGCAAGAATGACACCGCTTCTAAAAACCAAAAATTGATATGGAAAAATTTCATCCGCTGCCACTAATTCACATGTTGTACCGAATGTCCCTGATAACCCTACATGTTGAAGCACCTCGACATCATCAATTAATATGCGTTCTGTAAACACATCCATAAAAAAGTTTTTGAAAATTATTCACACAATCGAAATAGCTGCAGCGTCCGTGTTTACAACGCAAAGCTTACATCAGAAATGAAATAGTGGCTCTACTAACTACTACTACTCGCTTGTGTGATCTCATTGGACGACGCGACAATATGAAAATGTTATTCATTCGAAGCTGCTGTACATAGTACACTGCTTGTGCGCATGAAATATTAATTATACCTCCATTTTTGTTAAATGACGTCACTTCTGCTTGTAAGCTCCACTGAGGATTGCGCTTTCGAGCATCTTTAGTTGCGGGTGGGGTTGTTCACTCCTATTCACTGAATATAAAATGACGTTGTCTCGCCAACTTACTTCAGTCTCTTCCGAAGCTTCTGCGCCTTGCTGCTCCTTATTTACACCTTCCTCCTCCTCTTTAACTACTTTTTTTCACTGCTGTCCACTGCCACCACAATTCGTTGTCGGTGGCTCTGCTGTCTCTTTCACTTCTAAGTCAACCTTAATTTCTTTGGATTAGAATGTAGCTTTCTGTCGTCGTTTGCAACCAGGGTCGGGAATCTGTGGCGGTGGCATCTGTTGCATTGCAACAAACATACGATTGCATCGAACATCATGTTACCGTCGGCATTTCGCCATCAGTCTGAGATCGCAGTCATCCGCAGTCAGAACATTTCTTGAATAGCACCAGGAAGTATAATGCTTGCTTTCAAATGACATATTTTGGGGCTAAGATGGTAATTTCATGCCAACTTTTAAAGTCCAAGGTCAGGTCTACCATTTGACAGGCAGCGCTACCTGCAGCACAGCGTCAGGCTGAATACCTTCAGATATATTTTGTAAGTGATCAAGAGAAGCAAAAGATAGAACGTGCGGAAATGTTCCTAATATCAAAAATGAGTTTGTTTATTAGTTGCAGAAAATGCTTCATGACCACGAGAGTCGATTAAATGCACCTTCAACCAATGAGGTAATCGTTGTTATTGTTGGCCAGGCATTCGAGTGTAGGGACGTCGTTCTGCAGAGCAGAGACAACAAGCTTTTAAGAATTAGTGAGAGCCACCGTTCTTACGATGCCCTGCAATATCCTCTCATGATCTGCCCTAGTGAAGACGGTTACTCAATAAATCTTCCTCTGAGGGATCCAAATACTAAAGCCATTCTTTAGAAAACGAGAAGGCCTATTTATTCATCTTCTCTTTTTCGTGACCTTTTCAATCAGTTCTTGGTTGATAAGTATGCCAAAATTGATTCGGAGAGACTTAACTTCATTAGACAGAACCAAACAAAGTTAAGAGTATAGAACTACATACTGCTACGGGATGCTCTACAAAAAACTGATGCTCAAGTGGCTAATCTTGGTAAAATGTTTGTATTGCCATAGAGCTTGAGTGGAGGGCCTCGATGTATGCATTGTGGCTTGGAGAGGCGATGGAAAGACGAATTTAATATCCGCCAAAACAAACGATGCAACGCAATATAATCGTATATTGGATATTTTATTTCTAAAGAAATTATGTGAGTTACAATAGTTAAAGTGCTTGTGTTTCTTACCGCAGTTTGTACCTTCCATTCGCTTCCAAGTCAAGAATGGCATGGACATTTGCAAACGTTATGTCAATTTAGAGGGTACGAACTGCGGCGAGTGTTTTTTGACAGGTAGACCTTAATATATATTTTGCCTGGTAGATAGTGTTGTGTCGAACAAGATGAAGTTATGTTCGTTTTACAAGTTACGCTTATGGCAGAAAGCGTTCTTTAACATGCATGAACGTACTCAAGATGCCATGACGTATGTGCGGCATTATGGAAAACCCGACCTTTTTATCGCGTTTCCGTGCAATCCAATGTGGGTTGAAATAACTGAAAATTAACATCATTCTCAAAAAGCTAATCATCGTCATGACTTGATAGCGCTTGTTTTCCATTTAAAAGTAAAAAAATTATGCATCTTCTTATAGAATCTGCTTTTTTTGGACCTGTAAGGTGTCATATGTATTCTGTATAATGGCAGAAGAGGGGTCTGCCACATGTTCATATCTTACTCTGGTTATAGGATAAACTTGGGGCAAATCAGATCGATGACATAATAAGTGCTGAAATCCCAGATCCCCATAAAGATCCAGGAGCCCTACCACAGTATTCGATTCTTTTCGAAAGTTATTTCTGATTCTACTTTGAAATCGAACTATCCATTAAAATAGAATCGGATGCTGGTAATACCAACTGTTTTTCAAATAATATTCGTTTTCCGAACGAGCCTCGAGCTGTTTGACAAGACTCAATCCATACAAAAACAAAAAAAAAACATAAAATTCACGGAAAAACAAAAAACGTCAGAAGAACGGCCGTGTTCCGGGTTTTAGTTTTACTTATTTTTAGACACGTGACATGGTCCATTGGCCACTGAGAACACAATATCGACAAAGAGAACTTGGTAAAACATAAACGCGTAACACGACCCATAAATACAAAAATGGGCAGCATTAGAATTTGGTTTGATATACAAGAAAATCAAGAACGCAATGAGCAAATTGAACGAAGAAGAAATAGAGTCACCTCCAACGTAATGGAGCTAAGCGAGAACATGTTTTCACAAAATAAAATATTTGCATGTGTTTTTAATTAACTGTAATCTGTTGATTTCAGTTTTGCTAAAAACTATCGTCTTTTCAAATAAGGTAAATGTTGTCCACATTTGATGAGATTGTTATCTTGCCTATGGGCTTTTTAGATACCCCTTGGATAAGATAAGATTTTTCATATAATTGACCATCTATTCAAATAGTGATGGCTTGGTGTATGATTTTTTTTTGATTGCCTATTCATAAAAAGTAAAGTTAATGGTTGATTAAATAATTTTAATGCAATCAATAAATATTTACTTATATTTATTCACATTTTTGATGCAGACAATTTTTGTTACATTTCTCGCAAAAACATCTCATATCGAATGAATATAGCAAATTCGAACGATTCTGACATTAACTTTCGAATTAGGTGGTTCCAAAAATACACGAAATCACACAAAATCGGTTGCCATTACTGAAGCTGTTCCATTATCGTATATTAAAACGGTCTTTAAGTATTTCATAGTTTAGACTGTACAAATTCCAATATTTTTATTATTGAATTAAATTACATGAAGTAACATGATACACGGGCCTTGTGGTTATTTTAATGCCAAATCACCATGTTTGTTAATTTCCCCGACCAATAATATAACGTAACCAGAGTGGTGACAATGGTTACCCCCAATATAGAAGGCGCTCATCCGAAGATGGTGGACTAAATATTAATGGTGTTGACCTCGATAACCGATGGGTCGTTCCTTACAACCCAGTACTCTCTCGTGTTTTTAAGGCTCATATAAATGTCGAATTTTGCAATTCTGTCAAATCCATAAAATATATATGCAAGTATATAAATAAGGGAAGTGACCAAACTGCATTTTCTCTCGAGAAAAATGCATGAATGCAATAAATGAAAGATTTCCATCAGTTATGCATCTAAGTGTACATTTGGAAAATGGACAAAGGGTGTACTTTTCGAAAGATAATGTTATGGAAAGAATAATCGATCCTCCAAAGACAACATTCATGGCGATAAATTCGCCAAACAGCTTTTGTACTGCGAAGGAACATTCTATGTTGTATGGAGAAATAATACATTTTGTAGGAGGAAGCAGAGAGTAGCAGTAGTGACCGGGGTCATCCTTGAGTAAGAAAGGACCATGTACTCGGTAGGGTTTGTACAGTGCATCCCAATAACGCTGAGTTTTATGACCGCCTTCTTCTGCTTCTTGAAGTTCGAGGGCCTACATCCTTCTCAGACTTAAAGACAGTAGCTACACACGTACATCCTAAAGTCCACCCAGCTTGCAGGGCCCTGACACTATTGGAAGACGATAGACATTGGGACCAGGGACTGGAAGAAGCTTCTCAATTGTGACCAAAAAAAAAGCGTATGATGAAACCGTAGAAAGCTTAGAATCTACTACAGATGGTAAGATTTTTTCCTAGACGCTCCAGGTAGGACAGGAAAAACTTTTCTCAGTAACCTGCTGCTTGCTAAGGTAAGAGGGGGCGAAATATTGCCATTGCTGTTGCTCCTTCTGGAATAGCAGCAACACTGTTGGAGGGTGGTATGACTGCGCATTCAGCATTCAAGCTACCTCTCAATTTAAACTCAGTTGAAAGTCCTCATTGCAATATATCTAAGCAAAGTAGCATGGCTTAGGTGCTTCGAGAATGCAAACTCATAGTGTGGGATGAGTGCACTATGTCGCACAAAGGAGCAATTGAAGCATTTGATAAGACGCTTAAGGATCTACGAAGTAATAGAATGCTCATGCGTGGGGTCATTGTACTGCTTGCTGGTGAATTCAGGCAGACGTTGCCAGTAGTTCCAAGGGTAACACGCGTCGAAGAAATAAAGGCTTGCCTGAAATCACCCTACTTATGGCCAAAAACGAAGCAGTTGTGTCTTCAAAAGAATATGAGAGTACATTTAAAACATGACAAGTGTGACGAAAAGTTTGCGCAGTTACTTTAAGAAATAGGCGACGGAAATATAAAAGAAGTAGAGAGTAAAATAATGATTTCTCATTGGTTGTACCAAATCGTTACGGATGTAAGCACATTTAATCAAAGTATATACATATTTCGATTTGCAGAGCATTAGAAACCAGCCAATTACATGGCTAAGGGAGCGTGCTATACTTATACCAAAAAATTATAAAGTAAACGAAATCAATGCTGGCCTCCTGCTTAAGTTCAATGTTTTAGAAATGACATACAACCCTATAGATACAGTAGTAGATGTGGAAGAAGTTAAGCGTTACCCGTTGGAGTTCCTGCATACTCTCAACCCCCCTCGTATTCCTTCACATAAACTTATACTGAAGGTAGGTGCACCTGTTATGCTTTTAAGGAATTCAAACCCTCCCAATTCAAACCCTCCATTGAAGTTCTGTTTCGCTCTGACAGGGTCAGTCCTTAAAGTAGGCTGGGGTTGATTTACGGGCTAATTGTTTCTCTCATGGCCAATTTTATGTGGCATGTTCCAGAGTTAGCTCACCACGCGATCCGTCCATTCTACAGCCCGTTGGAAGCACAGCAAACATTGTAGCCTGAGCTTTTTTAAGATATATATTCAACGTTGCCCGCTTAATATGTTGAGTAAAAAAAATATTTTAAGTCAGAAAATTTTCGAATTTCTTTGAATTTTAATTTCTTAATTTTGTGCATAAACTGTAAAAGCACACGAGCGAAGCCGGGTGGGTCAGCTTGTAATAAATAAATAAGTAATAATTAAAACAAATGTTTTTCTTAGGAATGGACTGACTGGAAGGCTTCAATATGAATGAAGCTATCCCCCAATCAGGTCGAAGATGTATCAACTGGAGGCGGGCCATTCAATAAATTTGTTATATCTCATACAGAAGATGCCCTGGCCAAAATATGCGGTATCTACACCGTGGTTGATGGCATTTCGAATACACTAGATTTCGGATTAGAAGAAATCGATAAAAATTCGAAGAGGAAATACTACCAGGCGTGAGAGAACCTGCAAATACACCATGCAGAAAGGGCAGCGAACCGCAGTCTGCATCAATTCCTGAGTCAACAAAATGAATACATTTCCAAGATTGGAGACGAAATTGAGAATAATGAGGAGACTTCGATAAAAAGTATTCGTGTAGAAAAAGTCATCGAATGCACCATAAGGAAACTTGCAATGAAGTATTTATCGCGCCAAGTATGAAGCTTTATCCAGCTGAGTGGTGTCTTTTTTTTATATCAGTTTTGATGCATAGTTTGTAACATAGAGACACAGTTAAGCCAGGTATACCACAAAGTATATGGATCGACTCAGTATCGCTAGCCGAGTCGATGAAGCCATTACTGTCTGTCCGTCCGTCCGTCTGTAGGTAACCGGTTTTCGGGCCTTAAATTTTGAGCTAAGATAATGAAATTTGGTACATATGATCCTTGTACGTGCTGTTCGAAAAATTGTAAACATTTTCAATATCCGCCCACTGCCATGAAAAAACGTTATTTTTGGTTAAACAATAAGGAATTTTGAAAAGTTGTCTGAGCAACATATGTAGGTAACCTGGTTTTTTGCGTGGTTTTTTTCCATGCTACGGTGATATTGTTTTAGATTGAATAGTTAATTAACACCAACGATGAATAAAACGAGAGAAAAAACATACGAGAACACTACAATCCACTGTGTGGATCGTTTTGTACCCTATCTTATCCGATCCTTAAGACAATATCCCCAAAATGTCGGATTTATGGCGATGAAATATATAAATAAATGAAATATGAGGTATAGGTGATGATGTATAAACAAAATATAGACATTAAGATTGTCTAGGTATGTGGTTCAGACACATTTTCAGTGTCGCTAACGGTTTAGTCTAAAACTATGTTTTTTCGAAAAGGTGGCGTGGCAGTGGGCGGATTTCAAATATTTGTACACTTGTTCTGCTGGGAGCAACAGTGAGCACGTGTACCAAAATTCATCATTCTAGCTAAAAATATAAGGCCCAAAAACTGGTGACGTACAGACGGACGGACAGACATGGCTAAATCGACTCAGCTATCGATTCTGACTCGATCCATATAATTTGAAGTATAACTAGCTCAATTATTTCTCTATGTTACAAACTATGTAGCAAAACTAATACACCCTATGGGATAGGATATAAAAAGTAGACTGATTTTCGGTGTAAATTACAATGGGGTAAATTACAATTCGATTCCTAGAACAAGATCGATTAGTGTAGGTACTTAACCCGCATAACAACATTTTCAAAGTAAATAATGCAATCGACAGCCACCTACCAACAAGCACAACTTGCCATCCGCTCTAAGTTATGTAGTTGTACTTACATACTTACTTAAGTGGCGCTATAGTCCGGAATGAACATGGGCCTCAACCAACATGCCTCTCCAATTAGCCCAGTCCTTAGGTAACTGCCACCAGTTGCGCACTCCAAGTTGGTTGAGGTCGGTTTCTACTTGTGCGAGCCACTTAAGGCGAGGTCTTCCTCTACTGCGATGATGTCTATGTAGTAGGCGCATGCTAGTAGTTGTACAGATTTTTGGAAAATTGTGCGCCTGGTGTTGGCTCGTGAGTTTTGCACAATCCTCTCAAGAATCAGATTGAAGAAGTAACATGACAGCGCATCGCCTTGCCTGAATCTGTATTTAGTATCGAATGTGTCAGTGAGATCGTTTCCGACCCTGATGGAGCAGCGAGAATTCTCCATCGTCATCACACACAAAAGACGCGAATCGATTTGCACTTCTTGAGTTTTTTCCAGGATCTGCTGAAGTGTGAAGATTTGATCGGTTGTGGACTGTCCTGGCCTAAAACCACACTGATAAGAAGATTTGGTTGTTGGTAAACGGTTTCAGGCGTTCATATATTACGGCAGATAGAATTTTGTATGCGATGTTGAGGAGACTTATGCCTCTGTAGTTGGCGCAGTTTAGAGGGTCTCCTTTTTTTGTGGATCGGGCTAACGATGCTGAGGTTCCATTCTTCAGGCATACTTTCTTTCGATCAGATTCGGCTTATGAGTTGGTGGATGCTACTTACCAAGTCATCTCCGCCGACTTTATAAAGCTCGGCGGGAAGGCCGTCATTTCCGGCAGCCTTATTAAGCTTCGGTTTAGATATTGCAATCCTCACTTCACTCAGGTCGGGTGGTTGGCAGCTTTCGCTGTAGTTGCCAATGTTGAACAATGCGAACATCTTTCCTGGAGTTGCACCTCTCTATATCGTCGATCGCGCGCTTTTCTTCCTCTTTTTTCTTCTTTTTAAAAAGCCGGTGTTCTTCCCTTCTTCTCTGCCTATACCCCTCTATGGCAGCTCTCGTCTTCACCTGCAGCTTAGCCTTGTAGGCCCCGTTCTTGGCTGCGAGCATCTGTCGGCATTCCTCATCAAACCAGGGGTTTCTTACTGGTGGGCGCGAGAAACCTAGCACATCAGTTGCGGCTGGTCTAATGGCTTGTTGGCATTGTTGCCATAGTTCTTCGAGATTCGATGCTGGTGGTATGATGTTAATCGAGAGGTTTAGTGATACGCGTTGCGCGAATGTCTTGGCGGTCTCTTGCGATTGCATTCTTTCGACATTAAATTTTTTTACAGTATTTCTGGATTGTTGTGGTGTGGTGGATATCCGCATTCTAACCTTGGCTGCAACAAGGTAGTGGTCCGAGTCGATGTTAAGTCCTCGGAATGTTCGTACATCCAAAATACTGGATGCGTGCCTCTTGCTTATCACTATTTGATCAATTTGATTGACCGTTCGTTGATCTGGAGACCGCAATGTCCCCTTATGGATATAGAGGTGAGGAAACGTATTGTCGTATAGGCTATGTTTTCCGACAATACTGCTAAAGATGTCTTCTCTTCCTACCTTAAGGGCTTCCGCTAGTTGTTCGTTTGCACCACTCCTGTTTAATGTTCTCACATTCCAGGTGCAGATACGAACGTCGTTGTCATTTTTTCGTTTAGCCGTGTCGTCAACAATAAAATCAGTCCTTTCCGAGGTATACGTTAGATTTGTCCATGGTTGCTTAATTAACCCAAAGCACAACTCCCAACCTGGAGGGCTAGTTCCAATTTATTAGATACCCCTAGGACACGGGGCCATCAGTATCCACTACGGTATTGAGGGCTTCCGTTGGCCTTTCGGTGCATCCATCACCAGCTCTGTTCAAGGGGCCTGACTAGTCCTTGAAATTCCTAGACAACCTGTTGTCCGAATATGTTTAAGCAGCTTGTCTAGGTTCGCCTGGGACAGCAGGCCGGGTATTCATTCCTTGCCATTCTGACCTGGCTGTTAATAGTGTTGCTGTTTTTCGTCGTGTTATAAACACTTGCGCTTAACGCTTAGCAAGTCAAATCCGGTTGGATGAGACCAGTACCCGTTGGTTAACACTTGGAGGTAAAAAATAAGCACTTGATGTGTAGTCAGAGTTACAACACAGGGCATTGCCAAGTTAAAGCCAATCAGAGTCTACCCTCGTTCTACAACACCCTGTAATTGTACAGGTAATGTACAATTTGAGCTATGATAATGAAATTTGTTACATGTGATGCCTGTACGTGTTGTTCGAACAAGTGTAAACATTTTTGAAATCCGAATACTGCCACGCCCCCTTTTTGGAAAACCCTTATTTTGGGACAAACCGTTTAGGAATTTGAAAAAAAAAGTCTGACCAACATATCTAGACAATCTTTATATCTTTAATTCATCTTTACAAGGTTTTTTCCCACGCCCACTTTTTGGTTGCGTTTTTTGTAAAAAAAACTTTTTGCGGTAAAATTTTAAGCATTTCGAAAAAAAAATTTATGCAAAATAATTAAATTTGGTAATATATACGTTTCTTCAAAATACCATTTTTACCCTCGCCCACTTTTTAGAGGCGTTTTTATACAAAAACCCATGGTATACCCTACGCCCTATCGTATGCAGGAGAAAACGTTGTTTTTGGTCGAACCGTCAGAAAACGTATAGACAAACCTAATTGCTATATTTTGCCTATACAAAGTTTTTTGCCCCACCCATTTTGGGGGCGTTTTCAGTAAAAGACGTTTTTCGGTAAAATTTAAAACATTTCGAGAAAAAATGTTTATGCAAAATAATTGTTTTTGTAATGTAAACATTTCTTCTGTAGTATGTAATTTATTGTAAAGTAGAGAATATGGTTCACTAAATGTAACGATACCATTAATTGTGTTTCTGGCTTTCGCAGATAGATGTCGCACACCTATTCTTCGAGAGTCAGGAACGAAAATTATATCTGTCTCATTTTTCAACCGTATTGATTCATTCAAAAAAAGTAACGCAGGTCGAGACGAGACGACATTTTTGTACCACATGAAAAAGAATATTTAATTTGGAAATAAAAGTAAAGTTTAAAATTTTGTACTAAAACGTCAAGTGTGGGGTAACTCATATTCCAAATAACAAATTTTGTGAAATTACGTATTCGTTAATCATTTTGCTCTTAGAATGAACTAAGAATGAACAAATTAACAAGAACGCAACTTATTAAGGCGCTTGAGTGGATGTGCCACATTCAGCTTCCTTGACCCAACTTCGGCAACTTTACGAACGTGTTTTGAATACTTCCGATAAAACTTCTGATGATGCACCCGTTGGGGTGTCCGATGGAACTTCTGATAACCAAGCTTCTGATGAGATATTATCCGAAAAAACTTCTGATGACGCCGCGGTGTTAAATAAAACTTCTGCCGGGGCTTTAGCTGGAACATCTTCCCAGGATCCTAAAGAGATGTTTTGTGAACCTTCTGTTGAGCTTAATGGAGCGACTTCTGTTCTGTCAAATAAAGAGAAATCTTCTTCTGTAGAAGCCACTTCTGGTGATTGGTCTGCAGACGATATTGATGCCGAAGAAGAAAAAAAGTTGGCCAGACTCGAGCGGAAAAAAAAAATCATCGAACTGAAGAGAGAACTGGAGCAGATGGAAGCATCTCAGACACCTTTAGTAGCATCATGGCGCACAGTGGACTTCTCCGAGATTGAAAATGTTGTCCCTGTTTTCAGTGGCGATGATTTGTATAGTGTCACCAAATGGATTGCAGACTATGAAGACGTCGTCGATTCGTTGGGATGCGACGACCGATGTAAATATCTTTCCGCACGTCGTCTCATGCAGGGTACTGCAAAATTGTTGTTGCGGACGATACGTGTTGATGATTGGGTTTCGCTGAAACAGATACTTCTTAGCGAGCTTGACCAAAAGATCAGCCGACAACAGATCTATCGACAGTTGAGCGAAAGGACTCGGCGTCGGTATGTCATATGTATGCAGGAACTTGGATCCTATGCTGACATCAATGATGCAGAATTAATAGAGTTTATTATTGATAGACTTCGAGACACACCGTCAAACGTCTCTATACTTTACGCAGCGAAAACTATTTCAGAACTCAAAACCCTTCTGCCAAGATACGAGAAGAGAAGAATTCCGAAACTTACGTCGATGAGAGTGTCGTCAACTTCTGGGGGGAGTCAAATTGCCACAACTGCAGTATTAGGTGGTGAGCAGCCGAAAAGATGTTTCAACTGCTCTAAGTTCGGGCATATAGAAATCAGGTGTCCGAAAGAACAACGTCCAGCTGGATCGTGCTTCAGATGCGCTAGTACAGGGCACACTTAAAAAAATTGTACCAACGCTTTGAAGACCAGCCGTGAACAGAGGAATTGAAGATGACGATTCGGAAGAACTAGCTCAGCAGTTGGATGCTGTTCAGATGGTAAGTGTCGCTTTTATATTAAATAAGAACAAGTGCACAATGTTTAGTCATTGTAATTCCCTTCTGGAAACTGGTAGTCCGGTTAGTTTTATGAAAAAATCCTTATTGCCTAAAGAAGCTTGTTTTAGAGATATTTTAAAGTATTCGAGATACAAAGGGTTAGGCAACATAAAACTTTATTCATATGGTAGCATTAATTGTTACATTAAGTTAAAAGGTGTTGTAAAATTTGTTTCTTTATTGTAAACCTTCAGATGAATTTTAAAAACAATAATATTACTTCAGAGAAGTTATGTAAAAGAGAAACTTGTTCAAATAAACATTTACTTTCAAATCAGTTGTATATGTGCACTTATTCTGATAAAAGAAAAACCGAATCTTTGGAAACGTGAAACCAACGAAGACAATTGTGCTCTAAAAGATATTTTTGAAAATTGTGCTTCAGCAAATAGATTTGATGATTGTTATGTTGATATGTTGGAAGAAGTTAATGAAGAAAAATTGAATAAAAGTGATGTCATAGAAGATTATGCTAGGGAAGGTTATGACATTTCAAGTGACAATGTATTTGATATTGAATTGGATGCAAGTGATAATTTAGATATTGATCGAAATCTTAGTCTATGTATTCTGAAAAGCATAAGAGATATAATAGCAGAAAATTATTTAAATTTTGATACGGCTATGGTTTTACCAATTGACTTTGAGATGCAAATTAGAATTAACTCAGACGCTCCGGTTTGTTTTGCACCGCGTAGATTGTCTTATGCAGAAAAGTGTACAGTGAATGGGATAATAAAAGATCTTTTGGAAAAACGAATTATTCAGCCAAGCAGTTCTCCGTACGCTTCACCAATAGTCTTGGTAAAGAAAAAATCAGGTGAAACCCGAATGTGCATAGATTAAGCATACTGTCAGAGACCCTCATCCATTACCATTGATAGAGGATTGTATTGAATACTTGGAGGGAAGGAAAATTATGACATTGTTAGATCTTAGAAGTGGGTTTTATCAAGTGAACGTGTCGAATGACTCATCGAAATTAACTTCTCTTGTAACTCCGAATGGTCAATGGGAATTACTAAAAATGCCTTTTGGCCTCAAGAATGCGCCAAGTGTATTTCAAAGGTTCATAATAAAAATTTTCCGTGAATTTATAGATAGGGGAGACATAGTGGTGTACCTTGATGATATATTAATTGCCAGTAGAAATATTCCTGAGCACCTTGAGATACTTACGAAGATTTTGCGGTGCATAGCACAAAATGGTCTAGAACTTAATTTGTCAAAATGTCGTTTTGCGTATTCAGCAATTGAATACTTGGGATTTAAGATAACAGAGCAGGGCATCCAGCCTAGTGATGCTCACATTCGAGCAATCTCTCAGTATCCTATACCAAAAGATGCTAAGCGGCTACATTCATTTTTAGGACTTTGCTCGTACTTTCGTAGGTTTGTTCAGTCGTTTTCAAGGATAGCAAGACCCCTTTATGATTTATTGAAAGTGGATACTCCGTTTAAATTTACTTCTGAATGTGAAGACGCTTTTCAGACTCTTAGAAGCTGTTTAACCTCACCTCCTGTATTAGCAATCTACAACCCAAGGAAGGAAACGGAATTGCATTGTGATGCAAGTTCTCTAGGGTATGGTGCAGTTCTTCTTCAAAGACAGGAAGACGACAAATTGCATCCTGTAGCCTTTTATTCTAAGAGCACTACTGCACAAGAAGCTAAATTTCATAGTTTCGAACTTGAATCATGTTGACGCTTTGAGTAGATGTAATGTTATATCTGTTATTGCTTCTGAAGACATCGATTTTCAACTTAGAGCCGCTCAGAATCGTGATGTGAAAATTCTGAAATTACGAAATAAATTAGGGCTAGAAGATAGCCAAACATTTGCTATTCAAGATAATATCGTTTTTAAGAAGAATAAAAGTGGCAAACTTCGATTTTACGTTCCATCAGAAATGGAAAATAATGTTATAAGAATGATCCATGAGAGAATTGGACATTTAGGTATTACAAAGTATTCTGATCAAATTGGTCGATATTATTGGTTTCCGAACATCCAAGAGAAAGTAGAAAAATATACGAAAAATTGTATTCGATGTATTGTGCAATCTGCACCAGTCCGTTCTAATAAACGCAATTTGTTTAACATTCCGAAAGAACCTATTCCGTTTCACACTATACACTTGGATCATCTGGGTCCTCTCCCTTCTAAAAAATCTAAGAGAAAGCACATTCTGGTTGTTGTAGATGCTTTTACTATATATATTAAATCATACCCAATAATATCTACAAGCACGAAAGAAGTATGTGCAACCCTGAATAGATATTTTGAATACTATAGCAGACCTTCAAGAATAATTACGGATAGAGGTACTTGTTTTACTTCATTCGAATTTAGGTCATTCCTTATAGATCGGAATATAGATCATGTGAAGGTGGCAGTTCATTCTCCACAGGCCAATGTCCAGGTGGAACGGGCTAATAGGGTACTAACTGGTATGCTTGCTAAACTTGCGGAACCTATTGAGCATTCTGACTGGGTAGTTACGCTGACACAAATAGAATTTGGACTAAATAACACTGTAGATAGAGCAATCCAAAATACTCCAAGTCAGCTCTTATTTGGAATTAATCAACGGGGAGTAATAGTGGATAAATTGACTGAATTTATTGATGATAAGCAATCTAAACAGAATGAAAGAAATTTAGAACTTTCTAGAAAAAACGCTTCCGAAACAATTACTAAATTTCAAGAATACAATGCAAAATATTTTGAAGAGCATAATAGTCTGGCTCGTGTGTATGCCGAGGGTGAATACGTCGTAATAAAAATGTTGATACGACAACGGGTTCCAACAAAAAATTAATTCCTAAATACAGGGGACCATATGTTGTCTATAAAATTTTACCTAATGACAGATACGTAATACGAGATATTGAGAACTGTCAAGTCACACAAATGCCATATTATGGAATAGTCGAGTCTCGAAATATTCGACTTTGGAAAAATCGAGACTCTGAAGATTCGGTTATGTAAGAGCGACACCTAAATGTTAAGTATAAACCATTTAAGTCTATTGTTGTTACAATTTTTAGTTCTGCTCATGTTGTTGATCGAGGTCGACCAAACTGTCAGGTTGGCCGAGTTGTAGTATGTAATATATTGTAAAGTAGAGAATATGGTTCACTAAATGTAACGATACCATTAATTGTGTTTCTGGCTTTCGCAGATAGATGTCGCACACCTATTCTTCGATAGTCAGGAGCGAAAAGTATATCTGTCTCATTTTTCAAACGTTTTGATTCATTCAAAAAAAGTAACGCAAGTCGAGACGAGACGACATTTTTATACCACATGAAAAAGAATATTTAATTTGGAAATAAAAGTAAAGTTTAAAATTTTGTACTGAACTTCTTTATTTTATTTTGACCCACGCCCACTTTTTGGAGGCGTTTTTATACAAAATCCATTTCTGCTCATAGCATAACCAGGGGAAAATCGATGTTTTTTGTCGAACCTTAAATGATTTTGATAGATTGTTTGAACAATATGTTCTAGCAATGACATTTTCTATATTTCATCGCCAAAAAGCCGACATTTGGAGGATGTTTGTTTTAAGGATGGGATGGGATAGGATATAAAACGATCCACACCTTGGATTGTAGCCTTCTCATATGTTTTTTTTATTTTATTTAAATTTACATGCTAATTAAAACTACTTATCGACTAACTTAAACTACTTAAAACTAATTAAAACTACCTATAAATAACTAAAAAACTAGAACACCCACAGCAAGCGTTAATTTGTTGTTTTAATATATATATATATATGTACATATATATGTTTTTGTTGCATTTTTTTTTTGGTGCCACCATGACTGTTTCACAACTAAACCTTAAGACTAAAACTATACAAGTCGGCCATCTTTATCTTTAACTAGTTTAACCACCACAACAGGTTCTCGTGTTGTAACCTACTCCGACGGTCTCAATCGGACACACTCCTGCTGAACCGCAGGCGCTCTCCGCCGCCCTGAGCGACGACGTCTCGGTCGTATAGGAGCCGCCTATTCACAGTTCGTCGGAAGACGTGGTAGATTAGCGGAACCGCCATTCTATTATGTATCAGCTCGACTATCTAAATATAGGAAAGCTTTGGGCGGAATAAAGCCGCTTAAACGCGCACTCTCAAAATATTTATCATTGGGGTAGAAGGCCCCAAAGATGAGACTATTGTTCGAAGCCATCGTCTTGCAGCGTGAAACCGAATATTGTCAGCAGCAAATTGTCTATTCGGTTTATGTTGGCCCCGTTGAATAGGACCTGGTTGGAATAGTATTTTGTGTAGTCAGATACTGGCGCTCTGTGAGGTCCAAGACACCATCTAGATACTGCCTCTCAAACACCCGTATCTTTTCCATTTGAGATGGGGCAACATTGAACCACACAGGGCACCCATGGGCAATCATCGGCCTAATGAGGGCCATGTAGCAAATCACCTTTGTGTATCTATATTTGTCTTCCCAAATATAGATACTGCTCAAGCAGATGCCAAGGTACTTAACTACACTTTTACTCGCCAGTGGCTGTCCGTTTGGTCCAACGATCACCAGCTTTCCCCAGTTCTTTCTCGTATCCCTAGAGGCCTTAGAAGCCCTAGACAACGGTGTCCTAAACAGGATAGTTTCTGATTTCTGAAAGTTGATTTTTCATTTCCAGTCATCACAATACCTCTGGATCTTGTCGAAGTCCCGCTGCAAAAGAGTTCGAATGACTTCGACAGTAGAGGATTGAGACCATGCTGTTTCTCAGGCATAATACTATTTTCCTCAGACAACTTAAACAGTGCTCGATTGAGAATCTTTTCGAAAACCTTGCTAATACTCGGAAGGATACTTATCGACCGGAAATTTGCCGGATTGGAGTTGTCCTTTCCCTCTTCCCGAAAAGGATGAACCATCGCTGTCTTCCAACGCGCTGCATGATATGCATTATTCAGCGCGTTGTTGAACAGCGTGGCGTAAATCTCCACAGCTTCAGGAGGTAAGTGTCGCAGTACAAAGTTGGATTTACCATCGACTCCCGCTGACTTCATTTTCTTTATGAAATCGAATATAATCTGGAGTTCCACCTTCGAGATTATCAGGGAACAAGACCCACTTCGCTCGGCGACTATGTCGTTTGCCAAGTTTTCGTCATCAAACCGGGTGAAACCACGGTTCTCAGATCGCAATTGCGGTGTTTCGTTTCGGAGACAGAATTGATGGAGCAGGCATTGTTTTCCAGTTCGCGGTTCGGGCGAATGCTATCATTCACCTTATACACTTCCTGAAAGACAGCCCCCACTGCCTTCACTTTCTCCTGAGGATCTTCAATAACATAGAAATCGTCTTCGAAGACGGCTTCCCCCGGATTAATTCCTGCTGTCAAAAGTATGTTTGTATTGTCAGTTGTTGGTTAGAGCTTACTACACAGTAGGTCGTTATGACCTTTCCTCCTAAAGATCTTATTAATTTGTGGAAACATACTCGGGTCGCTGGAATTTAATGGACAACCGATAGTTCCCCTTGATCAATTGGTTGATGTTTTTAGTCGACGCCTTCAGTGTACTAATCTCCGGGTCGCGCGGTTTTGTCAGTCTTCTGTACAAGAGTTTAAGTCTTGTCAGAATTCCGCTTTTTTGCCAGTGTAGTGCGTCAATGGTCGCGTTTCTGTACGTAAACGTTATGTCACGTTCTTTGTATTTCGGTATGGTCCTGTACATTGTTCGCTAAATCGTTTCGCCCATTTGTTGTTAGTATTCGTCGATTTCGTTGTTCGTAAGGTTTCTGTTGTTTGGTGGTGAAATGGCCCTCGAACGTAGTTCTCTTGATAAGGCGTTGGTGAAGCGAGGCCAGCGCATCTTACCGTAGTTATAAGAATGCACAGGCGCATACTCCTATAATGCCACAAGCTCGTTCGGAAGCTGTATTTCGGCGGCGAGTCCGCATTGATCACGGTCGTACTCGATCGTACGTAAACAGTTTCGCTGGTGCTGACCTACTCTGTTAGTAACTGTCGGTCTTGTGTCTCGCAGTTAAAGATCCAGGAAAGCACCGCTTCTCGGAAAAGATGGCCTATCTTCGGCGAGAATGTCAATCCTATATTCAACATTGTAGTGGACCATCCAATCGTAAAGATGGTTGACCCGAGGATTTTGTAATTGATTTCCCCAATCTTCGTGTTTGGCATATAAATCTCCGTCCAAAAGATAAAAGTTCTCCACTGAGTTCAGTCTTAGAGATTCGAAAAGTTTTCTGAGCTCTGTTGTAAAAAGTGTAGGCTGAGGTGCTACCGGTGCCTCCGGTGCTTCTAACAGCCGTAATCGGCGCACTTCACCACTATATATGACCTTATAACTACTGCCTTTTCGTTTAAAGATAGCGACCCCGCCTCTTTGAGTGGATTTGGGCCGGTATCTTCTCACGATGTTGTAATAACTATAGGTCAATTTATGCTTCTAGTTAAGCTTAGCTCACTAGCCAAAAGCACATCGGGACTTTGGTCTGTAAGCAACTGGAAAAGATTAGCTCTACGTTCGATCCTAATCAGCGAATACACATTCACAGCCAGGATTTTTAAGGGTATCTCTGACAGCGCGCCCATTATGATCTAAGTTTCGTTAAGCTCATCAACAAGGAGTAGATATAGTCTACCCTTGACGCCTGCTCCCGCAACTGGTTTTGAAGACCAGTTAGCTGAACTTGAATGGCCCACAACGCAGTCAACGAATCCGCATCCACTGCTGGAGCCTGAGGCACGGGGGCCTGTCTGGCTTCCTTAGGTGGATGCTGTACCATTTTTCCCTTTCCTAACGCCATTTGGGCGTAGGAAATTTGGGGATTGACGGACATTGAGGGAGGGCGAAGGGCTGGCTGAATCCACACTATCGGTTGCTTAGCTTTTTTATTTATTTTTATTTGCTGAAACTTTGGACAGCTGCGATAGTTTGCAGGGTGCCCGCAGCCTCCGCATAGTGCACATTTAAGCAGGGTCATGTCTATGACCCGCTCCTTTCCTGGCCCACACCCTCCTTTGCTGTGGTTCTCTCCACACTTGACACAGCGTGACTGCACTTCGCAGTTTGCTGAGGCGTGGCCGAACCTTTGGCAACGCATGCATTGAAGCATGCTGTCATATCATTTGAATTTTTCCAAGTGTACAACCTGGAAGTTGAGGACTGAGATACTCCTCAACTTTTCCAGTTTGCTTTGGGGGCATAACTGAACTAGGAAGATCGGTAGTTTCCGGTTCTCCCGTCTGGGCTTCACTGTGGTCAATGGCTTTGCACCTACGACTTCGAGCTCGCCCGTCGCTACTTGGCGGAGCTCACTTAAAAGCGCCTGCGGATCCGTTGAGGAATCTATGCCCTTTAAGACAACCGCCTGGCACTTTTATACTTTCGGAGTAAATGTGAAGAACTCCATTGTGGTGTCTACACGCAATTGCTTTACTGTCTTATAGTGCTCCACTGTTAGGCAGTGGATATCATGCCTATCTTGACTTAAACGTTTAATTCTAAAATTGTGCCTATGGGCGACTAACATATTTCTATTGTCTCGTTTAGGTCCATTTTGTATGTATTGATGGGAGGCACTTTTTCATTCTTATTTTGAGACAGCTGTGGCTGCTGCTGCTTGCGCTGCTCCTCTAGTTGTTGCTGCATCTGCTGCTGATGTTGTTGTTGTTGTTGTGGCTAATGCTTCTATTGTTTTTGTTGCTGTCGATTTGGTTGCTGTTGTTGCTGGGTTTGCGGTCGCTGTTGTTGCTTTGGCGGCAGAGTTGTCGTTAGCTGTTGCTTTTTTTGTTGTTGTACTTCTTTTTGTTTATTCTTTGGCAGTGGCTGTGGTTGTTGGGATTTTGGTATTGGCCCCGTTCTTGTTTTTTCCACTGCCGTTTGTTGTTGTCGTTGTGTATCTTCGTCGCGGGCTTTCTTTTCTCGCTCGCGACGCGTTCTTGCTTCTTTTTCAACGCTAGGACTTGCGGTTCAAGTTGGGATTTTAACTTTTTTATTTTTTCCTCAACTATTTTTTCCGTGACAGCACCGCAGGCCTGTTGCTATCATCGGTGGTATATCGCCCTTCTCCTTCATCAGACATGTGGGATATTTCCTCTGCATCATCTGATGGTGAGGCCAATTGTTGTTGTAAAGCTGCCACCGACGTTGTTGCCAACTTCGTCATCCCCCTCGCTTCAGCAGGCAGCATGACTGAAGCTGTGTTTCTACGCCGTTTGACCAAGTTCGGCGTACAAACTATTTTTTTTCTTTTAATTATTGGTCCCGTAATTGCTGGGCTATCTTTCGTTACCTGCCGCTACTTTCTTCGCTTTAATTTGCCGATTTTCCCACTCGATGAAATTGGTGATTTCTCTATTGTGGAAAAAAGCTTCTAATATTTCCTTACTCGGGCGGTTTGAACACCTCGCCTCTCGCTTGACCATCGCTCGCCACTACTTCTCCGGCCACGGACCACTTAACAAAATACATGTTATTTAATTTATTTTTTGTTACAAAATAAAAGAAAAAGAAAAGGCATACGCCTGGTTGGGAATCGAACCAGGGTAGCTCGGAATGCCAGTCGAATGCCATCATTCTTTCAGCACGGAATGAATACCTGGCCTGCTGTCCCAGGCGAACCTAGACAAACTGCTTCGACATATTCGGACAACAGGTTGTCTAGGAATTTCAAGGGTTAGTCAGGCCCATTGAACAGAGCTGGCGGCGGATGAACCGGAAGGCCAACGGCAGCGCTCAATCCCGTAGTGGATACTGAGGGCCCCGTGTCCTAGGGGTATCTAATAAATTGGATCTGGCCCTCCAGGTTGCGGGTTGTGCTTTGGGTTAACTACCCAACCATGGAAAAATCTAACGGTTACGAAGCAACCAATAGCCTCGGAATGGACTGATTTTTATTGTTGACGCACGGCTAAACGAAAAAAGGACAACAACGTTCGTATCTGCACTTGTAATGTGAGAACATTAAACAGAAGAGGTGCAAGCAAACAACTGGCGGAAGCCCTAAACTGCAACAAAGCAGACGTTACTGCCAGCCAGGAAATACGTTGGGATGGGCCGGGCAAAAAGACGATGAAAAAATGTGACATCTACTACGCACCGTGTTATAGTGAATAGAAACAGCGACTATTCGGTTACGGATTTGTTATAGGTTCCAGACTTAGGCAAGAAGTCTTATGTTTCCAAGACATTAGCGATGGCATTGTAACGATCCGCATCAAAGCCAAATTCGCCAACCTTAGCCTTATATGCGCTCACGCCAAAACGGAAGAAAAAGATGATATAGCTAAGGACTGCTTCTATGAGCTTCTTGACAAAACCTGTGAGCGTTTCCGAAGTACGATGTTAAAATCGTGCTGGGATATTTTGACGCAAAGGTAGGAAGAGAAGACATCTTGAGCAGTATTGTCGGAAAACATAGCCTACACGACAACACGTCTGGTAACGGACGTAAGCTAATTGACTTCGCTACGGAACGAAAAGCCACTATAGCCAGCACACGGTTTCCTCACCTCGATATCCATAAGGGGACATGGCGGTCTCCAGATCAACGAACGGTCAAACAAATTGATCAAATAGTGATAAGCAAGAGGCACGCATCCAGTATTTTGGATGTCCGAACATTCCGAGGACTTAACATCGACTCGGACCACTACCTTGTTGCAGCCAAGGTTAGAATGTGGATATCCACCACACCACAACAATGCAGAAATACTGTAAAAAAATTTATGTCGAAAGACTGCAATCGCAAGAGACCGCCTAGACCTTCGCGCAACGCGTGTCCCTTAACCTCTCGATTAACATCATACCACCAGATTCGAATGTCGAAGAACTATGGCAACGATGCCGACAAACCATTAGATCAGCCGCAACTGACGTGCTAGGTTTCTCGCGGCCAACTGCAAGAAGTCCCTGGTTTGATGAGGAATGCCGACAAATGTTCGCAGCCAAGAACGAGGCCTACAAGGCTAAGCTGCAGGTGAAGACGAGAGCTGCCGTTGAGCTCTATAGGCATGGAAGAACGGAAAAACACCGGCTTATCAGAAAGAAGAAAAAAGCAAGAAAAGAGCGCGATCGAGGATATAGATAGGTGCCACTCCAGGAAAGATGTCCGCAAGTTATACCAAAGTGTAAAACGTCAAAGCCAAGGATACAAGACTCGAACAGAATCCTGTCGAAATGAACAAGGATATATCGTAGTTGAGACACAGTCGATGCTGAGGATATGGAAGAACCACTTCTGCAGACTGTTAAACGGCGATGACGAACAACTTTCCGCTACCAGGCTAAACGAGCCATTCAATATTGGCAACGACAGCGAAAGTTGCCAACCAGCCGACCTGAGTGAAGTGAGGATAGCAATATCTAAAGTGAAGCTTAATAAGGCTGCCGGGAATGTTAGCCTTCCCAACGAGCTTTATAAAGACGGCGGAGATGACTTGGTAAGTAACATCCACCAACTCACTAGCCGAATCTGGTTGGAAGAAAGTATGCCTAAAGAATGGAACCTCAGCATCGTTTTCCCGATCCTCAAAAAAGGAGACCCTCCAAACTGCGCCAACTACAGAGGCATAAGTCTATTCAACATCGCCTACAAAATTCTATTTGCCGTAATATGTGAACGCCTGAAACCATTTACCAACAACCTGATCGGCCCTTATCAGTGTGGTTTTAGGCCAGAAAAGTCCACAACCGATTAAATCTTCACACTTTCACACTTTCACGATTTCAAAGCCGCATACGATAGCATTTATAGAGACGACCTATACAGAGCCATGTCTAGTTTTGGTATACCACCCAAACTCGTCCGTTTGTGTAGAATGACGATGGAGAGATCTCGCTGCTCCATCAGGGTCGGAAACGACCTCACTGACACATTCGATACCTGAAAAAGGTTAAGGCAGGGCGATGCGCTGTCATGTGACTTCTTCAATCCGATTCTTGAAATTATTGTGCAAAACTCACAAGCCAACACTAGAGGCACAATTTTCCAAAAATCTGTACAACTACCAGCATACGCCGACGATATTGACATCATTGGTAGGACCCAACGTGATGTCATAGCCAAGTTTGCTATTATAGAGAAGGAAGCGGCAAAAATGGGTTTAGCAGTAAATGAGAGCAAGACGAAGTTTATGCTGTCAACACGAGAGAACACACAACATCGCCGAATTGGACAGAACGTCACCATTGACAGATATAACTTTGAGGTACTACGGGACTTTATCTATCTCGGCTCCGCTATTAACTCCGACAACAACATATCGTCAGAATTTAAACGAAGAATTACTCTTGCCAACCGCTGTTAATTCATGCTAAGAAGGCAATTCAGTAGTAAAGCCCTCACTCGAACTACTAAGGAGATCTTATATAAGACCCTGATCATCAAATTCTTGCTCTACGAAGCTGAAGCATGGACCGTCTCAAAAGCGGATGAAGAAATCCTTGGTCGATTTGAGAGGAAAATTCTTCGAAAAATCTTCGGTCCCGTTTGCGTTGACGGGCTATGGAGACGAAGATTCAACCCAGAGCTATAGCAGCTGTACAGCGACATGCCCCTGGTCAAAAAACTCCGCATGGGACGTTTAAGATGGCTAGGGCATGTAGAACGAATGGACACCAATACTCCGGCTCGCAGAGTCTTCGATTCCCAGCCAGACGTCGGACGCAGTAGAGGAAGACCTTGCCTTAAATGGCGCGCACAAGTAGAAACCGACCCCAACCAACTTGGAGTGCGCAACTGGAGGCAGTTAGCTAAGGACTGGCCTAATTGGAGAGGCATGTTCATTCCGGACTGTAGCGCCACTTAAGTTAGTAAGTAAGTTTGATGTTGCACCCAGCCGAAAAGTGTAAAAAAATTTTAAATCCGCCCACTGCCACCTCTTTTTTAAGAAAAACCTAATTTTAGCCCAAACTGTTAGAGATTTCAAAAATTTTTCTGAACAACATATCTCGACAATCTTAATTTCTATATTTCGAATGTACATTCATATGCTAATACCCTATCCCATAGGGGTATATTAGTTTTGATACATAGTTTGTAACATAGAGAAATAATTGAGCTAGGTATACCACAAAGTATATGGATCGTCTCAGAATCGATAGCTGAGTCGATTTAGCCATGTCTGTCAGTCCGCCCGTCCATCCGTACATCACCAGTTCTTGGGCCTTAAATTTTGTAGCAGAAAAATTAAATTTTGTACACGTGTTTGTTGTTGCTCCCAGCAGAACAAGTGTTAACATTTTCGAAATCCGCCCACTGCCACGTCCCCTTTTTAGAAAAACCTAGTTTTACGCCGAACCGTTAGATAAACTGAAAAAGTGTCTGAACAACATATCTATTTTTGTCTGAGGACTCTAACCAGCGGTTCTAATTGGGATTTTATAATGTTAATTTGGTCCTCAAATGAACTTATTTGCTTGGTTATAAGCTCCTCCTCCTCCTCCTCAATATCATCATCATCCGTTGACAGCACCGCAAACCTGTTGCTATCTTCGGTAGTGTACCGTCCTTCCCCTTCATCGGAGATGTATGATACCTCTGCATCATCTGATGGAGAGGCAAGTTGTTGTTGCAATTTTGCTGCCGCTGATGTCGAAGACGTCATCGCTTCAGCAGGCAGCGTGGCTGAAGCGGTTTTCGTACGCCGCTTGACCAAATTCGGCGTACAATTTATTTATTTTTTTCTCTTCGCTATCGTCGGTCCCGTATTTGCTGGGATATACCCCGTTAGCTCTTTCTTTTCCATTTGGCGGTTTTCCCACTCGATGAAATTTGTAATTTCTCGATTGTGGAAAAAAGCCTCCAACAATTCTTTGCTCGGCCGGGATTTGAACCCGCAGTTGTGTCTACAATGGTGTGCGTGAGAAAAGAGAAACATCTTACGGATGGCGTGATCGGGTAGTGGGGCCTATAAATCCCACATATATAAGTGCTATTTCTTTCTTTTAGGACGGGCAAGAGTGCGATGGTGCGATAAAATTACTGTCTGCAGGCAAACATACAGAGTATCTCAAAAAGGTATGTCAAAGTAACTACATAAGAAATGACGACATAATATTACATTCTATTTCTTCATCTAATTCTATAGTTCAATGACAAAATAGCATACTCATGTTCGTCTCGGACAAGTGC
The DNA here is from genome assembly GCA_949824845.1 of Rhingia rostrata. Classification (NCBI taxonomy): domain Eukaryota; kingdom Metazoa; phylum Arthropoda; class Insecta; order Diptera; family Syrphidae; genus Rhingia; species Rhingia rostrata. Next base: position 47,519,302 of record OX463759.1, read on the forward strand.
GGTAATGATATCAAGCTGTATTTCATATTCCGTCATGATAATCCAAATCATGGTTTCTATTGAAGAGATACACAGCCGGAAATCAAAGTGCGACGATTTGATTTACTCTTAATCGACAGTTACAATAGTTATTTGACCTGCATTACTTTTGTTTACAGTTAACCATAAGTAGACCATAAATTAGTTAATGAAGGTTCATTGCTTAGCGATATCACTCCAGTCGTAAGTCCACCAAGGAAAATTGTAGATCCAGAGGACAAGAAATCAGAAAGATTTGCCTACGGGATCTAAATCACTTGACAATCAAGAGTACAAAATACCTCATTCTATTTTTTAACTAATAATAAAAGACGAGTATGTTTAAATGAGTTATACGATGTATTCTGATGAACCTATTCGTTGTTCGGTCAAACTGGGAATAACCCATCTACCAGATGTTTTCTTTAACATCATCTTCCGGGTCCAGCTGATTTTCAAGGTTTACTTCTGTAGGTCGGTGCCCCTTGGGAATTGACGGTTTATCAAACAGCTACGACAAGACCCATGCCTAAAAACCTTCTAATATCGAAGCGAAGTTCACCGCTTGGTTGTTCCCTTGCTCTTCGCGTGCATCGTTCACCAACACAAGAGCATATAAAGAGCGCGCTCAGCGTTGTGAAAGTAGATAAGTGGGAGGGGCCAATTGCCAAAAACATAGCATTTTTTGCATGGAGTTTTTCCTGTGGGTTATTACATCTTCTCACGATGTAATAACTATAGGTCAATTTATGCTTCTAGTTAAGCTTAGCTCACTAGCCAAAAGCACATCGGGACTTTGGTCTGTAAGCAACTGGAAAAGATTAGCTCTACGTTCGATCCTAATCAGCGAATACACATTCACAGCCAGGATTTTTAAGGGTATCTCTGACAGCGCGCCCATTATGATCTAAGTTTCGTTAAGCTCGGCAACAAGGAGTAGATATAGTCCACCCTTGACGCCTGCTCCCGTAACTGGTTTTGAAGACCAGTTAGCTGAACTTGAATGGCCCACAACGCAGTCAACGAATCCGCATCCACTGCTGGAGCCTGAGGCACGGGGGCCTGTCTGGCTTCCTTAGGTGGATGCTGTACCATTTTTCCCTTTCCTAACGCCATTTGGGCGTAGGAAATTTGGGGATTGACGGACATTGAGGGAGGGCGAAGGGCTGGCTGAATCCACACTATCGGTTGCTTAGCTTTTTTATTTATTTTTATTTGCTGAAACTTTGGACAGCTTCGATAGTTTGCAGGGTGCCCGCAGCCTCCGCATAGTGCACATTTAAGCAGGGTCATGTCATCGACCCGCTCCTTTCCTAACCTGCACTCTCCTATGTTGTGGTTCTCTCCACACTTAACACAGCGTGACTGCATTTCGCAGTTGGCTGAGGCGTGGCCGAACCTTTGGCAACGCATGCATTGAAGCATGCTGTCACCTCTTTTTAATTTTTCCCAACGTACAACCTGGAAGTTGAGGACTGAGATACTCCTCAACTTTTCCATTTTGCTTTGGGGCGATAGCTGTACTAGGAAGATCGGCAGTTTCCGATTCTCCCGTCTGGCCTTCACTGTGGTGAATGGCTTTACACCTACGACTTCGAGCTCGTCCGTCGCTACTTGGCGGAGCTCACTTAACAGCGCCTGCGGATCCGTTGAGGAATCTAGGCCCTTTAAGTCAACCGTCTGGCACTTTTCTACTTTCGGAGTAAATGTGAAGAACTCCGTTGTGGTGTCTACAAGAAATTGCTTAATTATTTTATAATGCTCCACTGTTAGGCAGTGGATAGCATGCCTATCCTGACTTAATCTTTTAATTGTAAAATTGGAGCCTATGGCCGAGTTACATATTTCAATAGTCTCCTTGAGGTCCATTTTGTAGGTATTAATGGGTGGCACTTTTTCTTTTTTCGGCGGCTGTGGCTGCTGCTGCTGCTGCTGCTGTTCATGTTGTTGTTGCCGCTTCTTCTGCTGCTGCTGTTGTTGTTGTTGTTGAGGCTGCTTCTTTTGCTGCTTATGCTGTTTTTGTTGCTGGTTTATTGCTTGCTGTTGCTGCTGGTGTTTTGGTGGCTGTTGTTGGTGGGTCTGCGGTTGCTGCTGTTGCATATTTTGTGGCTGTCGCAGTGTCTGTGGTTGCTGTTGTTGCATTTTATGTTGCTTCTGTGGCTGTTGCTGGGCATTGGACTTTGCCTCAGATGTACTGCTTTTTTGTGTAAATACTTTTTGTGGTTGTTGTTGTTGTATTTTTTCGTCGCGGCATTTTTGTTCGTTCTCGCGACGCTTCTGTTGTTTTTGTCTGAGGACTCTAACCAGCGGTTCTAATTGGGATTTTATAATGTTAATTTGGTCCTCAAATGAACTTATTTGCTTGGTTATAAGCTCCTCCTCCTCCTCCTCAATATCATCATCATCCGTTGACAGCACCGCAAACCTGTTGCTATCTTCGGTAGTGTACCGTCCTTCCCCTTCATCGGAGATGTATGATACCTCTGCATCATCTGATGGAGAGGCAAGTTGTTGTTGCAATTTTGCTGCCGCTGATGTCGAAGACGTCATCGCTTCAGCAGGCAGCGTGGCTGAAGCGGTTTTCGTACGCCGCTTGACCAAATTCGGCGTACAATTTATTTATTTTTTTCTCTTCGCTATCGTCGGTCCCGTATTTGCTGGGATATACCCCGTTAGCTCTTTCTTTTCCATTTGGCGGTTTTCCCACTCGATGAAATTTGTAATTTCTCGATTGTGGAAAAAAGCCTCCAACAATTCTTTGCTCGGCCGGGATTTGAACCCGCAGTTGTGTCTACAATGGTGTGCGTGAGAAAAGAGAAACATCTTACGGATGGCGTAATCGGGTAGTGGGGCCTATAAATCCCACATATATAAGTGCTATTTCTTTCTTTTAGGACGGGCAAGAGTGCGATGGTGCGATAAAATTACTGTCTGCAGGCAAACATACAGAGTATCTCAAAAAGGTATGTCAAAGTAACTACATAAGAAATGACGACATAATATTACATTCTATTTCTTCATCTAATTCTATAGTTCAATGACAAAATAGCATACTCATGTTCGTCTCGGACAAGTGCGGTAATGATATCAAGCTGTATTTCATATTCCGTCATGATAATCCAAATCATGGTTTCTATTGAAGAGATACACAGCCGGAAATCAAAGCGCGACGATTTGATTTACTCTTAATCGACAGTTACAATAGTTATTTGACCTGCATTACTTTTGTTTACAGTTAACCATAAGTAGACCATAAATTAGTTAATGAAGGTTCATTGCTTAGCGATATCACTCCAGTCGTAAGTCCACCAAGGAAAATTGTAGATCCAGAGGACAAGAAATCAGAAAGATTTGCCTACGGGATCTAAATCACTTGACAATCAAGAGTACAAAATACCTCATTCTATTTTTTAACTAATAATAAAAGACGAGTATGTTTAAATGAGTTATACGATGTATTCTGATGAACCTATTCGTTGTTCGGTCAAACTGGGAATAACCCATCTACCAGATGTTTTCTTTAACATCATCTTCCGGGTCCAGCTGATTTTCAAGGTTTACTTCTGTAGGTCGGTGCCCCTTGGGAATTGACGGTTTATCAAACAGCTACGACAAAACCCATGCCTAAAAAACCTTCTAATATCGAAGCGAAGTTCACCGCTTGATTGTTCCCTTGCTCTTCGCGTGCATCGTTCACCAACACAAGAGCATATAACGAGCGCGCTCAGCGTTGTGAAAGTAGATAAGTGGGCGGGGCCAATTGCCAAAAACATAGCATTTTTTGCATGGAGTTTTTCCTGTGGGTGACACCTCCACCACGGCTCGTTGTCTGCATGCAGTTTAGTTGCTGCGCGTCTGATCGCCCAGATGTGCATCTGCGCTGTGCGGCTGTGCAAGCGATGAGTTTTGCCGTCGGTTTAAATGTTTGAAAGAAAAAAGCCGATCGCAGACTGATGGCAAAATGTCGACGGTAACATGATGGACGATGCAATCGTATGTTTGTTGCAATGCAACATCCTGCCGGGCTACAGGAAGACCCATCGATGTATGTTTTGAAGTCAAAATCCTGCATCGTTGTCATAGCTCCGTTACTTAAACTATTGATTTTCAGCCTTTGATTATAGAATTAGAAATGTATGTAAAAATGTATGATGATTAACGCTGGCGACAATTTCGATCGATTGAAGTTTGATACATGAAAATAAAAAGGGTAGGAATGGTGAATGGTGTGTGGCAAGAATGGGTTATTTCAATTTAATTCATTGATTAGTTATTCCATGTATAAAGTTAAATGTTGAAATTAATTCGGATTCTCTTTGTGTTATAATTCGTGTGTGTGTGCTTGAAGGCTTTAGAGTGAATCTTCATGACTTGGAATTGGAAGAGCGCATATTTTAACGATAGGTCGCTTTAAGGTTGTAGTTGCAGTCTTGAATGTGACGACACGGATTTTGCCATCCGATCTGGGGTGCGTTGCTTCTATTCTACCAAGCCGCCATAGGGTGGGGGGCGTTTGTTCATCTGGTAGAATTACCAGTTTTCCTATTTTGAACTCCCCGTCTAACGTTTACCATTTCGTGCGCTGTTGTAGTCGGAAATATTATTCGGACTTCCATTTCCTCCAAAAATGTTGTTGGATCCTCTGCAACAGCTGCCATCTGTCTAAATGGTCTTCCTTAATTGCTGACATGTCCTTCTCTGGTGTGGTGTTCAACGCAGCTCCAATTAGAAAATGTCCAGGCGTTAGTATCGCCAAATCTTCAGGGTCTTCCGTCATCGGACAGAGTGGTCGCGAGTTCAGGCATGCTTCCACTTGAGACAATACGGAGGCGTACACCTCAAACGTTAGTGTGTAGTGGGCGATGACTCATTTTAGATGATGCTTCATCGACTCTACGCCAGCTTCCCACAGACCACCAAAATGTGGAGCAGCAGGAGGATTAAAGTGCCATGTGGTTCCATTCAATTGTAGTTGTCTCGCGATGTCCTCACTCCACTGTTTCTGTACCTGACTTTTCTACAACTCCAGAATGATTGCAGCTCCTTGAAAATTGCTGCCGCAAGCGCTATATAGGTTGGCGCATATCCCCTTGCGAGCGCTGAAAAGTTTGGAGGCAGGAAGAAATTCTGATGAGCTGTAATCGCTAACCAATTCTAGATGCACTGCCTTCGTGCAGAAGAAAATAAAAATTGCGATATACGCCTTTGTTATTTTGTTGCATCTTCCTTTAATGCCTTTAATTGTACCGGCCCAGCATAATCTACACCCGTTGTGTGAAAGGGGCGAGACTGATTAACTCTTAACGCAAGTAGATTGCCCATTTTTTGTTGCATTTGAGGAGCCATGTGCCTGACGCATCGAAGACATTTGCGGATTCATTTTTTGAAGTTGGATTTCAGATTGATGATCCAATATTCTGCTCTGAGTGTTGCCATCATGATTTGTTGTCCCCCATGCAGCGATCTCATGTAAACCTCATGAACTATGAGGCAAGTCAAGACATTTTGGGATGGTAAGATTATGGGATGACGCTGTGTGTATGGTAAGTCAGCGTTTTCCAGTCGACCCCCCACTCGTAATATCCCGGTTTCGTCGATGATGGGCGAAAGTCTCGCTAATTTACTCCCCTTCTTGACCGTTTCATTTGTTGAAATCCGTGTGATCTCGTCGGTGAAGAATTTATTCTGCACGATATTAATCAGTCGCTTTCGTGCTGATGCGATTTCTTCAATTCTCAGTGGTCCTGACAAACGTGCTGACTTCTTGCGTGCGTTGTTGATGAATCGTAGCCAAAATGCAGTAGCTCTACATAAGCGATGTAGTGACGAAAACCTTGATAGAAGAGCATTGGTCTCAAATCAGTTGGTATGGATGCTGAGCTGAAACATATTTGTTATTGGATACCCAGATGCAATGAACTCATTTGTGACCTTAGACACTTGTGACGGTTTTGTTTCTAAGTCGGTCGTTATTACATCATATGCCGGATGTGATTGTTCTTCAAATGTTTGCAAGAGCTCAGGGCCATGCCATCACTGATGATTGCTGACCAGTTCTCTTGGCTTCAGTCCTCTCGACGCAATGTCCGCTGGGTTATCCTTGGGGGGAACGTAGCTCCAGCATTATGGATCGGTCAGCTCCTCAATTTCGGCGACTCTGATTGCCACGAACGTGTTTTCGAATGTACGGCGCTGTTTTGATCCACGCCAGTGTAATTTGCGAATCAGTGCCAGTTGAAACTTCATAGTTTCAATGGTCCGGACCAACAAATGTGCTAGCAACACCGCTCCACATAGCTCCAATCGAGCCAGAGACTTAGTTTTCAGAGGTGCCACCCGAGTCTTTGACAGCAGCAAATTTGTGTGTGTTGTTTCTCCGTTTGTCACACGTGCATACACGGCTGCAGCGTATGCCTTTTCCAACGCATCACAAAATCCGTGAATTTAAACTTCCGATTCGTTGGTGAACCGTATCCAACGCGATATTTCGATCTCACGAAGGGCGCTAAGCTCCGCCTTTAAGGTCTGCCATGTTGCGATATTTGCTAGTGGGAGTTCACTATCCCATGTTTGATGTTCTTTCCAAATCTCTTGCATCAGAATTTTGCCGAGGATGACGCAAGGAGATATCCATCCCATTGGATCATACAAACGAGCGATGTCCGACAGAATTGATCTTCTTGTAGTCCGTTTTTGTTCTGGTAGGGTTAACTTGATGGAAAAGGTGTCTTTTCCAGGATGCAACTGGATCCCTAAGGTTTTTATTGCCGTCCCTTCATCGAAGGACAGCGGTACCTGGACCTCTGTCTCCGCTTCTAAAACGGCTGCCAGAACGTACTCGCTGTTGCTAGCGGAAGAGCGCAATCGGAAAGCCTCTCGATTTTAGCATGGCGATGAGTTGGCGTTGCATCTCTAATGCTTCTTCTACCGAGTCGGGGCCATGAATGATGTCGTCAACGTACACATTTGCCTTGGCGATTTTCGATGCGAGCGGATAATCGTCTCGCTCATCTACAGCAAGTTGTTGCAACGTGCGAACCGCTAAATACGGTGCCGCGGCGGAGCCAAATGTGACCGTATTCAGCCGATATACTTTCACATCCTCGTCTTCTTTGTCTCTCCACAGAATGAGCTGATAGACAGAATCATTTGGGTGCACCCAAATTTGTCTATACATTTTGTTGATGTCCGCGACAAACACGATCCTGTGCTTCATGAATCGAGCAAGGTGCTCAACTATGTCGTCTTGCAACCTTGGACCAACGAGTAGATGGTCATTGAGTGACGAACCATTTGACGTTTTGCAAGACGCTATTATGGATCGCCTCATTAAAGGTTTTCGTCGCATTATTAAAATTTTGAATTTGTACTAATTAATGATGTCATCTTGCCCTCTAAACTCGTCAATACAATTTGACACAAAAATTTTATATCGGGTTGTGGCGCAGAGCAAGTGTCGTGAGGTCTGCACTCGGGAGGTGTAGGTTCAAATCCCCAAAGGGTCAGATACTTTCTTTTTTTATTTTTTTTGTATCTTATTTCGGTTAACTAGCTGGACTATGGCGCGATTGTGTGTTAGCTGTTAATTTAGTAAGAAAAGAACCCGCAAAATGGTACGATGCGAGGTTTCTTGTAGGAGTACTATTGACATGGACTGAGGATGGAAAGTAAATCAGAAGTGTGCAGTTCGCCCGGGAACAAATTTAAATAGCGAGTGAAGACAAAGTGGAAGATAAATAAATAGAGAGATTTATACAAATGAAGTAGGGTGAAGAATTTAAATAGAGAGAGTATATATATGAATACTCGTTCAGAAATTTAATAAAAAAATACAGCCCAGGTAACACAAAATGTTAAAGTGCAATCCGAAATATAGGAATTTTTGGTTTTGTCTTAACAGAGAAATTACCTGTGGTTGAAGGTTTTTGTGTGGGACTACGAACAATATTGTGACCAACAACGAGAGCGACACCAAAGGACTTGGAAGACAACACAGTCATCTGCCAAAAGCATCACCGGAACAGCAAGCAGGCGGCTACGATAATCATCCTCAACTTAAGGAGAGATATTAAAGATATCGTAAGTTTATTGACAAGTGTTTTCTTGCTGTGGTGTTAGTAAATGCGGTAGAATTTATTGGTATAATCGCTACGGTGCGTTTCGCTACGGTGTGGATTGTTCGGGTTGATAGATTCGTCAGAAATAAACGGAAGAGAGAAATATAAATGTTGAATTGTTGATTCGATTCGAAGACGCGAAGTAAGGTACGGTACGTGCAAGAGGAAATCGTGGAATTTCGTGGCAAAGTAACCGAAACCAGTCTTGTACGTTAGAAGATTACATTTTTTTTTATATTTACAATTGTATCGTTACACGTAGATTTAAGTTAAAATTTGTAAATAGAATTAAGTTAGCTTGTAAGTATTCAGAAGTAAAAATAATTGAATTTTTGAATTATACATTTTGTTGTTAAAACGTAAAAAAAGCGAATCCAACGGTTTAGTCACGGTAATAAGTCCGTGGGTAGTTAAGAGGGAGGGACAATCGTGTGGCGCCCATATTCCATCATACTACACGGCCATTCTCCAGAGTTGGTCAGGCAACCTCCCCCATAACGACGCCGGGTAGGGGAAAAACGACGGTAACATTTTGGCGCCCAACGTGGGGCAATATTAATCATTATTTAAACCAATTATACGCCTTAAAAACGTTATCGTCGGGTTATAGATAACGATCGCGATTTTCTTGTTATTTCGTTTATTTTTTTTTATATTTAATTTCATTTGGTTGTTTTCCTTGTTCATATTGTGTCGTTGTTGATTGTTTTCTTAAGAATCCAAGTTCAAGTATTTAAAAAAAAAAAAAAAAAAAAAAAAAAAACCTTCAACCACAGAGTAATAATAAGTTTTATAGATATCAGCAAAATGGAAATCAATCGATTGAATTCCGAGGAATTGACGTACGAATTAGACGTTCGTGGGCTGCGGGGTAATGATGTAGATGAGATGAGGAAGATGCTGCGAACAGCACTTAAGAGGGATTCTAGTTTCTTATTAATTGATTATCCCTTTAGTTTCGAAGAGGACAAGGCAGCGGTATCAGCTAAGCTAGATGAAATTCAAAAGCTTTGCAATGAATTCGTAGGTGACGAACAATCGTCTGCGTATAAAAAAGTAGTAGCGAAGTCGGAATGGGTATTGCGACGTTTAGGACGATCACAAGCCAGTTCCCCTGAGGAAAAGTCAATTCTTGCCGATGCAAGGATGCAGATAGTGGGCTTACTTTCAAATTTAGACATCAAGGCAAGCTCAGAGGAGCAAAAGTTAGAAGAAGTAGGACCAGGCCCAGCGCGGTATGGAAGGGCGACACCTGTCGATATCCGGAGTAGCAATCGAGACGAGAACTATTCCCATCCTATTGCAACTTCATCTCCGATCGCGCCGATGGCGATATCTTCACCTGTTTATCTACAAACAAAGAGAGTGCCAGTTATGAAGTGGGGTGTTAAATTTAATGGCGATCATACCCAGTCGATAAGTAGCTTCTTGGAGAAAGTCGAGGAGTTAAGAGAAGCTAGGAGTTATAGTGAATCTGAGCTTTTTTCTGCGGCCTACGATTTATTCGACGGAAAAGCGGCAGTATGGTACAGAGCAAATAAACAGTCCATCGTTAACTGGCCTGATTTAGTAAGGAAGTTAAAAACAGAGTTTTTACCGCCAGGGTATGATGACAGACTGTGGGAAGAGATCCGAGGTAGGACGCAGGGAAGGACAGAAACTATAGGAATTTATGTCAGCATTATGCTAGGGTTGTTTTCTCGTCTCACTGAACAGTGCTCCGACGAAATCAAACTGCGGTGGATACGAAAGAATATCTCTCCGTTTTATCAGACCCAGATGGCTTTGGTAGATGTTCCCACGATAGCGAAACTGGTAGAAGTGGGACATCGATTGGAGGCAGTCCGATACCAAGTAGAGAGCTTCGTTCCTCCTCCAACAAGGCGGAATAATACACTTTTAGAACCTGACCTTGCCTATATAGATTCTTTGGAAGAAGCCGAAATACAGTCCGTAAGTCTGCCTCCTCGACGAGCCCCAGTCCCTTCCACCTGCTTTAGATGCAGGCAACCTGGCCATATGGCAGCTCAATGTCCCGAGCCAGTACGCTGTTATGGGTGCAATAACATTGGTTTCATTCGAAGCCGTTGTCCACGTTGTACACCCCAGGCGTCTACGTCGGGAAACACCGTGTCGACTCAGGGACAGGCGGGTCATTGAGTCGGTCACATGAAGCCGCGATAAAGCCTTCGAATGTGAAGGGGAAAAAGGGGTCAGGGGACGTGATATGTAATTTGGCTCTCGATTTTATATTGGAGAGGAAGGGTTCCGATAGGCGCCCTTACTTAAATGTGGAAATTTATGGTGTAAAATTTTTGGGGTTGTTGGATTCAGGAGCTTCGCGTACGATACTTGGAGGGCCAGGTTGGGAAGCGCTGAGTAGCTTAAATTGTAAATTGTCTAGGGTAGGAGTAGAAAAAGTGACGGTAGCTAATGGAGACGGGGTGGAGGTTACTGGAGGAATTCAGGTCCCAATCAAGGTAGAAAACGCCTTTAAGATTATGGAAGTACTTGTTATTCCAAAACTGGCACATAGTCTTATATTGGGTACCGATTTTTGGGAACTATTCTGTATAATTCCTGACATAGCTAAACGCGTTTGGACTTTTGCTGATGAGGTGTGCGAAAGCGAAGTTAGTTCCAATCTCACGAGTGTTCAGAGAACTCGTTTGGACAGATTAGTGGAAGAGATTTTCTCACCAACGGGCGAACAGCTTGGCTGTACTACTCTGGTTTAGCATGTTATTAAGACTAGTGCAGAACCGATAAAACAGCGATATTATCCTGTTTCTCCTATAGTTCAGGAACAAATAAATAAGGAAGTTGACGATATGCTCAAAGCAGGTGTTATAGAACCTTCTTCCAGCCCTTGGTCCTCCCCAATTTTATTAATTAAGAAGAAAGATGGCCGTTACCGTTTTTGAGTTGATTTTCGAAAGCTAAACCAAGTGACCGAGCGCGATGCTTACCCGATACCCTATGTGTCTGCCACTCTTGATAAGTTGAGGAATGCAAAATTTTTATCTTCTCTAGATATCAAGTCTGCATACTGGCAAATTCCAATGGCCGAATCATCGAAGAGATACACCGCGTTCACTATTCCCGGAAAGGGGCTGTATCAATTTCGCCGCATGCCTTTTGGGCTCCACAACGCTCCAGCGACCTGGCAGTGTTTTATTGATACAGTCATCGGAGCCGACCTTGAACCAAACGTGTTTGTGTATCTTGATGATGTGATTATTGTGTCGGAAACCTTTGAGCAGCATTTGGAAATTCTCAACATTGTCTTAACACGCATTCATGAAGCGGGACTGGTCTTGAGTCGAGACAAATGTGAATTCTGTAAGGATGAGTTGAAGTATTTGGGGTATGTTGTAAATGCTAAGGGTCTTCTCGTAGACCCTGACAAAGTGAGGTGCATGATCGAGTATCCCAGACCAAGCACAATCACCGGGGTACGACGATTTGTGGGTATGGTGTCGTGGTATCGACGATTTGTACAAAATTTTTCTGATCTGATCGCGCCCATAACCGGACTTTTAAGGAAAAAACGGCGTTTTGTATGGAGCGAGGAATGTGAGAATGCATTTCGTACCTTGAAAGAAAAATTAGTTACTGCACCAATACTCACATGTCCGAACTTTCAGCTACTTTTCACTGTACACACAGATGCTTCGGGCTACGGAATAGGGGCAGTTTTGACTCAAGATCAAGGGGGAGAGGGTGAAAAAGTGATAAGCTACCTTAGCAGAACATTTTCCAGGACGGAACGCAACTATTCTACGACGGAGCGGGAGTGTCTTGCTGTTCTTTGGGCTATCGAGAAACTTCGCCCGTACTTGGAAGGTAGTGCGTTTACGGTGGTTACCGATCACCACTCTTTAATATGGCTTAGTAACTTAAAGGACCCGCAGGGTAGGTTGGCTCGATGGGCGGTCAAGTTACAGCAATATAATTTTACGATTATTCATAGGAGGGGTAAGGAGCACCTGGTTCCAGACGCCCTATCCAGAACGACAGAAGGAATAGCGACACTTTCCGTAGTCACAAGGGATCCGTGGTATATAAGGATGTTAAATGAGGTTGAACAAAATAGTGTTAAATATCCCGATTGGAAGATATCGGAAGGGGTTTTGTTTAAGCGAGTGCCGCCGAGATATCCTAAGTTGAGCACATCGGACGGTGACTTGTGGAAACAAGTTATTCCAAAGGAAGGGAGAGTAGAAGTTCTCAGAAATTGTCATGATGATATTCTTAGTGGTCATGGGGGAATTCAAAAGACCTTAGATAGAGTAGCTTCTAGTTACTACTGGCCTAGGATGAAACCAGGTATTGCCCAATATGTTCGTAAATGCACAGTTTGTCAGACGGTGAAACCTGATTTACGAAAACCTGCAGGGTTAATGGCATCTCGGACAACTATCAGTAAACCATGGGAAATGCTTTGCATGGATTTCATCGGGCCTCTACCAAGATCGACGAAAGGATATTGTTATGTCTTGACAATAGTGGACTTCTTCTCGAAATTTCCTTTGTTTTTCCCAGTCAGGACGGCTACAGCACAGGCGGTGCGTACAATTCTGGAAGAGCAGGTATTTTTAGTGTTTGGTGTACCCAAGTGGATTGTGTGTGATAATGGGGTGCAATTTAAGAGCAAAGACCTGGCTAATCTTGCAGATTCTTACAAAGTCAGCCTCAGTTTTACAGCATTTTATCACCCTCAAGCTAACCCTGCTGAAAGATACAATCAAACACTCAAGACCAAACTTCGTGCCTATATCTCAGAAAACCACCGAACTTGGGATAGTCTTCTTCCAAAGGTGGCTTGTGCGATTCGAACTTCAACACATGAAGTGTTAAAAACAACGCCTTATTTTGTTCTGTTTGGTAGAGAGATGCAGGTTAAGGGTGACGGGTCTCCCAACCCAGCGGATGGTTTTACGGCAGATAGGTCAAGTGATATTCAGGCTTTCGCTAAGGCACTAGGCGAAGTGGTAGAAGATGTACGGCAACGAATGGAGACATCAGCGCAAAGATCTGCAGGTCATTACAATCTCAGGCATAGAGACACAAAGTTCTATCCATGGGACCTTGTCCTTCGGAGAAATTTCGTTTTGTCGGATGCCGCAAAATACTTCACCGCAAAACTAGCCCCAAGATATGTTGGCCCCTTTGAGGTAATTCGGAGCGTATCACCTTGGACTTACGAGCTGGGTGATAAAAATGGGAAAAAGGTTGGCATTTGGCATGCGAAAGACTTAAAACTTTTTAATGACAAAGATGATTTAATTTAAAATGTACTATGACGAAAACCTTTCGAAAGAAAGGGGGAAATATTATGGATCGCCTCATTAAAGGTTTTCGTCGCATTATTAAAATTTTGAATTTGTACTAATTAATGATGTCATCTTGCCCTCTAAACTCGTCAATACAATTTGACACAAAAATTTTATATCGGGTTGTGGCGCAGAGCAAGTGTCGTGAGGTCTGCACTCGGGAGGTGTAGGTTCAAATCCCCAAAGGGTCAGATACTTTCTTTTTTTATTTTTTTTGTATCTTATTTCGGTTAACTAGCTGGACTATGGCGCGATTGTGTGTTAGCTGTTAATTTAGTAAGAAAAGAACCCGCAAAATGGTACGATGCGAGGTTTCTTGTAGGAGTACTATTGACATGGACTGAGGATGGAAAGTAAATCAGAAGTGTGCAGTTCGCCCGGGAACAAATTTAAATAGCGAGTGAAGACAAAGTGGAAGATAAATAAATAGAGAGATTTATACAAATGAAGTAGGGTGAAGAATTTAAATAGAGAGAGTATATATATGAATACTCGTTCAGAAATTTAATAAAAAAATACAGCCCAGGTAACACAAAATGTTAAAGTGCAATCCGAAATATAGGAATTACATGAGTTTTTGGTTTTGTCTTAACAGAGAAATTACCTGTGGTTGAAGGTTTTTGTGTGGGACTACGAACAATATTGTGACCAACAACGAGAGCGACACCAAAGGACTTGGAAGACAACACAGTCATCTGCCAAAAGCATCACCGGAACAGCAAGCAGGCGGCTACGATAATCATCCTCAACTTAAGGAGAGATATTAAAGATATCGTAAGTTTATTGACAAGTGTTTTCTTGCTGTGGTGTTAGTAAATGCGGTAGAACTTATTGGTATAATCGCTATGGTGCGTTTCGCTACGGTGTGGATTGTTCGGGTTGATAGATTCGTCAGAAATAAACGGAAGAGAGAAATATAAATGTTGAATTGTTGATTCGATTCGAAGACGCGAAGTAAGGTACGGTACGTGCAAGAGGAAATCGTGGAATTTCGTGGCAAAGTAACCGAAACCAGTCTTGTACGTTAGAAGATTACATTTTTTTTTATATTTACAATTGTATCGTTACACGTAGATTTAAGTTAAAATTTGTAAATAGAATTAAGTTAGCTTGTAAGTATTCAGAAGTAAAAATAATTTAATTTTTGAATTATACATTTTGTTGTTAAAACGTAAAAAAAAGCGAATCCCACGGTTTAGTCACGGTAATAAGTCCGTGGGTAGTTAAGAGGGAGGGACAATCGTGTGGCGCCCATATTCCATCATACTACACGGCCATTCTCCAGAGTTGGTCAGGCAACCTCCCCCATAACGACGCCGGGTAGGGGAAAAACGACGGTAACAACGCATCAAAGACAATGCGCAACTTTGTCGTGGAACTCGAGTCCTTTATCACGGCGTGATGGGGAGCAAAATAATGCGCGGATAGCGTGGACGGTTCCACTTCCGTCATGTGTCCTAACTCTTTGTATTCCTCAAAGACCTGTTTGTATTCCTGATGTAACAACGCTTTGGAATGAAACCTTTTCTTCAGCTGAAGATATCTTATTCTTGCTGAGTTATACGACAGTCCTAACGATACTCGTGTTTCCTCCTTAAATGGAAGTTCGACTACGTATTTCCCATCTAGCTGCCGTTGATGCGTTCGATAATAGTGCGTTTCGCATTGTTCTTCTTCAGGCGAAAGTATCCTTTTCCGTCCAACTTCCTCTAGTTCCCAAAATTTCAAAAGAATATGGTCGATTTCTCTACTTTCCGTTATACTGTGGAGTGATGTTATCATATTTTTGGTAAAAGAGATGCCGCCAGACAATACCCATCCCAACTCTGTCCTTTGGGCCATTGGGGTACCTGGTGCTCCCTTGACAATGCCATCAAGAATAAGTGATGGATTTATGTGTGCACCTAGTAAGATATTTATTTTGCTTCGTTTGCTAAACGTAGGATCAGCCAGTTGCAGATTTCTAATGTGATTCCAGTTGCCACACTGAAGATTTCTAATCGGTAGATCAGCTGTGACCTTGGGTAGGACCAACGCATCGAGTGTTAGTTTAAATTGCTGATTTACTTTAGAGCCTATCGTGAAGGAAACTTTGTGTTTGGAAACACCAGTGTTGGTTTTTCCAACTCCTAAGATCTCCACTGTGGTTTTCTCTCTTTTGAGCTTTAATAACTGAGCCGCAGATTCTGAGATTAAGGACGCCTCTGATCCAGGATCCAGGAGTGCTCGCATCAACAACGGTTGGCCAGCGGTTGAGAAAACCTTGATGAGCGCAATAGCCAGAAGAACAATTTGTTCTTTACTGTTTTCGGCAATGTGCGCATTAAGTGTTGACGCCGTTCTTGTGGAGGAAGTTGGATACTGTGGCTCTTCCACGTGTGGGCTGTGAGCTGAAGAGATATTTTGTTGCGGTGACTGGGTCGCCACTGTTGACCGTAAGTCATGAGCATGTATTCCGTTAGCTGCTTCAGGATTATGCAGTAACGAATGATGCTTCTGCTTGCGCTTACAACAAGTGAATGTGCTTGTGCAAGCTTGGATGGAATGCGAAATCGATAAGAAATTGAAACACAACTTATACTTCTTTGCGATTTCCATTCTCTTGATAGGGTTTAATGCCTTTAATTTGAAACAATTTCGAATGACATGAGACCCTTGACACATTGAAAATTTTGTTAAAGTCGAGTTGTGCGATCGCACTATTTGGGACGAACCCCGTTTGGCGTTGGATTGAGTTGGAGTAGCCTGTCCAATTATCTCTAACGTTCTTGCCCTTGTTAGCATAAAGTCTTCTAGAACGTTGTTTGTTGGATAGTCGGAGTAAGAGGATATGTGTGATTCCCAAAGACTGTGGAAGATAAGAAACTCTTCCCATGTCTTAACCGAAACCCCCAGATTTTCTAATGATTTCTTGGCTTCATTTGTCGTATCTAATAGGAGTTTGATATTTTCAGCTGATTCTTGGGATAGCTTTGGTTGATTAAAAAGCAACTGAAATTGATTATCTTTCAAGAGTCAGAAATGTTGGTATCTTTCAACAAATGTCGCCCAAGCTGAATCAAAATTACCATCGGTGATTGCAGTGTTACGAAGTAATCGTTCCACTTCCCCACTTAAATCTTCAAATAATGCAGCTTTTGAACATTCGAAATCGTTAAATTAGAGTTCACTAAGCTTTCAAATAAACCTTTAAATTCGAGCCACATTTGAAACGATCCAGAAAATGTAGGAATTTTAATGGGGGGGAGCTTGAATTCAAAAGATGGAATTTTTGATCCTGAAGGTAGCGAGTTGTTAAGACCCCCTTGATTAGTATTGTCGGTGTGTAACTGTTCCTTTAAAATTGAGGAATATTTGTAGTATAGTTCCTTTAATTTGTGGAACGTTAAATCTTTCATGTATGTGGTCTTAGCCTCTTCACTTGGTGCAGCAATCAATTTCTGGTGTATTTCCCTAGCCTTTTCAAACGACTTTTCCAAATTACTTAACCGCGCCTCAAACATGTGCACTGATTTGTTTAGCTTGTCGAGTAACGAATAGGCCTTAAAATCTGCCTCTAATTCTTGTAAAATAATTTGGATGGACTCTATTAAACCAGAAATTTTGTTTTTACTCATGGTGCCGACAAATGGATAAATACCCGTAAAATAAACCCACACCACACTCTATCGGCTCCTCCAGATCCACAGGAAACAGAACTAAACGTACCGACTGGTTCGATCAATAAACCGACTCACACAGAAACTTTGTTTGAGTTTGGTTCGCGCACTCAAGTACTATTCGTTAGTACGATTTATATATTTATTATTATCCTATTTTTTTATTTCACTTGTTTAGATCCTGAATCCGGCTCGAAGGACCCATATGTGCCGCAAGGACACTAGCAAAAAACATTCGCAATAAAAAGTGGATTTGGCTCCGGTGCCTAGTTAATTGCTTTGCCGACGGGATCTAAATCACTTGACAATCAATATTACAAAATACCTCATTCTATTTTTTAACTAAGAATAAAAGACGAGTATGTTTAAATGAGTTATACGATTTATTCTGATGAACCCATTCGTTGTTCGGTCAAACTGGGAATAACCCATCTACCATATGTTTTCTTTAACATCATCTTCCTGGTCCAGCTGAATATCAAGGTTTACTTCTGTAGGTCGTTGCCCCTTGGGAATTAAAGGTTTATCAAACAGCTACGACAAAACCCATGCATAAAAAACCTTCTAATATCGAAGCGAAGTTCACCGCTTGGTTGTTCCCTTGCTCTTCGCGTGCATCGTTCCGCGCTCAGCGTACGCAACCTCATTTTCTGCAACTAATAAACAAACTCATGTTTGATATAAGGAACATTTCCGCACGTTCTATTTTTTGCTTCTCTTGATCACATACAAAATATATCTGAAGGTATTCAGCCTGACGCTGTGCTGCAAGTAGCGCTGCCTGTCAAATGGTAGACCTGACCTTGGACTTTAAAAGTTGGCATGAAATTACCACCTTAGCCCCAAAATATGTCATTTGAAAGCAAGCATTATACTTCCTGGTGCTGTTCAAGAAATGTTCTGACTGCGGATGGCAATCAGTAATGAGACTGTGAACGGGCTCGGGCAACATCTGAAATGGGGGAAGCTGTACCTTTCCGCTAATGCAGCACATGCCAACACTTTCATCTCTTAACCTTTTAGCTTTGCACCATCTGCGAATATTTGTAATTTTCCCTAAATCTACAACCTTATCACCGGCGTAGTCAACAAATTCGTCATATTTAAAGGCAGAAAGTAGTTTCTGTTTCCATTTTTTGACTTCGCCTACAACACTTTTTGTGCGAAATCTCCCTAAAGCTGCTCTAGGTTTTGCCCTACGTCTGGCATCATTAGACTATTTTCGCTTTGATTCTATGTATCTAGGATATAGAAGGGGTTTACGGTTTAACGCGTCAATTGCTTCAAGCTCTTCTACAGGTATTAAGACGTCAAACTGCCCTCCAAATAGCTCCCAGAAAAATCGAAGTCTAACATGACCTTCTAGTGCCTCTGCAAACTGCGCAAGAATGACACCGCTTCTAAAAACCAAAAATTGATATGGAAAAATTTCATCCGCTGCCACTAATTCACATGTTGTACCGAATGTCCCTGATAACCCTACATGTTGAAGCACCTCGACATCATCAATTAATATGCGTTCTGTAAACACATCCATAAAAAAGTTTTTGAAAATTATTCACACAATCGAAATAGCTGCAGCGTCCGTGTTTACAACGCAAAGCTTACATCAGAAATGAAATAGTGGCTCTACTAACTACTACTACTCGCTTGTGTGATCTCATTGGACGACGCGACAATATGAAAATGTTATTCATTCGAAGCTGCTGTACATAGTACACTGCTTGTGCGCATGAAATATTAATTATACCTCCATTTTTGTTAAATGACGTCACTTCTGCTTGTAAGCTCCACTGAGGATTGCGCTTTCGAGCATCTTTAGTTGCGGGTGGGGTTGTTCACTCCTATTCACTGAATATAAAATGACGTTGTCTCGCCAACTTACTTCAGTCTCTTCCGAAGCTTCTGCGCCTTGCTGCTCCTTATTTACACCTTCCTCCTCCTCTTTAACTACTTTTTTTCACTGCTGTCCACTGCCACCACAATTCGTTGTCGGTGGCTCTGCTGTCTCTTTCACTTCTAAGTCAACCTTAATTTCTTTGGATTAGAATGTAGCTTTCTGTCGTCGTTTGCAACCAGGGTCGGGAATCTGTGGCGGTGGCATCTGTTGCATTGCAACAAACATACGATTGCATCGAACATCATGTTACCGTCGGCATTTCGCCATCAGTCTGAGATCGCAGTCATCCGCAGTCAGAACATTTCTTGAATAGCACCAGGAAGTATAATGCTTGCTTTCAAATGACATATTTTGGGGCTAAGGTGGTAATTTCATGCCAACTTTTAAAGTCCAAGGTCAGGTCTACCATTTGACAGGCAGCGCTACCTGCAGCACAGCGTCAGGCTGAATACCTTCAGATATATTTTGTAAGTGATCAAGAGAAGCAAAAGATAGAACGTGCGGAAATGTTCCTAATATCAAAAATGAGTTTGTTTATTAGTTGCAGAAAATGCTTCATGACCACGAGAGTCGATTAAATGCACCTTCAACCAATGAGGTAATCGTTGTTATTGTTGGCCAGGCATTCGAGTGTAGGGACGTCGTTCTGCAGAGCAGAGACAACAAGCTTTTAAGAATTAGTGAGAGCCACCGTTCTTACGATGCCCTGCAATATCCTCTCATGATCTGCCCTAGTGAAGACGGTTACTCAATAAATCTTCCTCTGAGGGATCCAAATACTAAAGCCATTCTTTAGAAAACGAGAAGGCCTATTTATTCATCTTCTCTTTTTCGTGACCTTTTCAATCAGTTCTTGGTTGATAAGTATGCCAAAATTGATTCGGAGAGACTTAACTTCATTAGACAGAACCAAACAAAGTTAAGAGTATAGAACTACATACTGCTACGGGATGCTCTACAAAAAACTGATGCTCAAGTGGCTAATCTTGGTAAAATGTTTGTATTGCCATAGAGCTTGAGTGGAGGGCCTCGATGTATGCATTGTGGCTTGGAGAGGCGATGGAAAGACGAATTTAATATCCGCCAAAACAAACGATGCAACGCAATATAATCGTATATTGGATATTTTATTTCTAAAGAAATTATGTGAGTTACAATAGTTAAAGTGCTTGTGTTTCTTACCGCAGTTTGTACCTTCCATTCGCTTCCAAGTCAAGAATGGCATGGACATTTGCAAACGTTATGTCAATTTAGAGGGTACGAACTGCGGCGAGTGTTTTTTGACAGGTAGACCTTAATATATATTTTGCCTGGTAGATAGTGTTGTGTCGAACAAGATGAAGTTATGTTCGTTTTACAAGTTACGCTTATGGCAGAAAGCGTTCTTTAACATGCATGAACGTACTCAAGATGCCATGACGTATGTGCGGCATTATGGAAAACCCGACCTTTTTATCGCGTTTCCGTGCAATCCAATGTGGGTTGAAATAACTGAAAATTAACATCATTCTCAAAAAGCTAATCATCGTCATGACTTGATAGCGCTTGTTTTCCATTTAAAAGTAAAAAAATTATGCATCTTCTTATAGAATCTGCTTTTTTTGGACCTGTAAGGTGTCATATGTATTCTGTATAATGGCAGAAGAGGGGTCTGCCACATGTTCATATCTTACTCTGGTTATAGGATAAACTTGGGGCAAATCAGATCGATGACATAATAAGTGCTGAAATCCCAGATCCCCATAAAGATCCAGGAGCCCTACCACAGTATTCGATTCTTTTCGAAAGTTATTTCTGATTCTACTTTGAAATCGAACTATCCATTAAAATAGAATCGGATGCTGGTAATACCAACTGTTTTTCAAATAATATTCGTTTTCCGAACGAGCCTCGAGCTGTTTGACAAGACTCAATCCATACAAAAACAAAAAAAAAACATAAAATTCACGGAAAAACAAAAAACGTCAGAAGAACGGCCGTGTTCCGGGTTTTAGTTTTACTTATTTTTAGACACGTGACATGGTCCATTGGCCACTGAGAACACAATATCGACAAAGAGAACTTGGTAAAACATAAACGCGTAACACGACCCATAAATACAAAAATGGGCAGCATTAGAATTTGGTTTGATATACAAGAAAATCAAGAACGCAATGAGCAAATTGAACGAAGAAGAAATAGAGTCACCTCCAACGTAATGGAGCTAAGCGAGAACATGTTTTCACAAAATAAAATATTTGCATGTGTTTTTAATTAACTGTAATCTGTTGATTTCAGTTTTGCTAAAAACTATCGTCTTTTCAAATAAGGTAAATGTTGTCCACATTTGATGAGATTGTTATCTTGCCTATGGGCTTTTTAGATACCCCTTGGATAAGATAAGATTTTTCATATAATTGACCAGCTATTCAAATAGTGATGGCTTGGTGTATGATTTTTTTTGATTGCCTATTCATAAAAAGTAAAGTTAATGGTTGATTAAATAATTTTAATGCAATCAATAAATATTTACTTATATTTATTCACATTTTTGATGCAGACAATTTTTGTTACATTTCTCGCAAAAACATCTCATATCGAATGAATATAGCAAATTCGAACGATTCTGACATTAACTTTCGAATTAGGTGGTTCCAAAAATACACGAAATCACACAAAATCGGTTGCCATTACTGAAGCTGTTCCATTATCGTATATTAAAACGGTCTTTAAGTATTTCATAGTTTAGACTGTACAAATTCCAATATTTTTATTATTGAATTAAATTACATGAAGTAACATGATACACGGGCCTTGTGGTTATTTTAATGCCAAATCACCATGTTTGTTAATTTCCCCGACCAATAATGTAACGTAACCAGAGTGGTGACAATGGTTACCCCCAATATAGAAGGCGCTCATCCGAAGATGGTGGACTAAATATTAATGGTGTTGACCTCGATAACCGATGGGTCGTTCCTTACAACCCAGTCCTCTCTCGTGTTTTTAAGGCTCATATAAATGTCGAATTTTGCAATTCTGTCAAATCTATAAAATATATATGCAAGTATATAAATAAGGGAAGTGACCAAACTGCATTTTCTCTCGAGAAAAATGCATGAATGTGTAATGAATTTATTAGCGCCATCTATTGACCAATTTTAAATGTTTAACTTTAGGTCTGAATTCAACCATTTATAAAATGTAACCAACTTCACACAGTTGAGATATAGTTTTAAGTATGGCGTTGACTTCCTACTGAGCATTTGCAAGAAGCTGACGCAAGAAAGTAAATAAAGGAAAATTAAAAATTAAAAATCAGCTTACATCTCAGAAGTGGGATCACCACGCATACAGTTTTTATAAATCGCGTGTAAAAAAAAAAAATTCGTAATAAGTACGAAAACAATTTTATTTTGTAAATTGACCACCGGAGTTTTAATCGAACATGGTACAAACACGCGCGGAATTGATGAGGAGGTTGGATACTCTAGGAGTGGAATTTCCGCCAACAGCCACACCCCAACAGCTGCGCAGCCTCATTGTTTCGGCCGAAAATATACCAAGTAACGATCTTCCGCCTCCAGACAACAGCACTCCGCTTCAGGAAAATATTCCGTTTCAAGACAACCTTCCGCTACAAATCAATCTTCAGCTTCAGGATAACCTTCCGCTTCAGAAAAATCTTCAGCTTCAGGATAACCTTCCGCCTCAGAAAAATCTTCAGCTTCAGGATAACCTTCCGCCTCAGAAAAATCTTCAGCTTCAAGACGACTCTTCGCTCGAGAATGAAAAGTGCACCAATTCAGATGACGATGTAATCGCTCAACTTGAGAAGAAAAAGAAAATCCTCCTCCTCCGCCAGGAACTTCAGGCTCTTGAAGATAGAAGTCTTACCAACCAACTGCATAAACTAAGCATGGCTGACATCGAAGGATTAGTTCAACCATTCACCGGCGACGACGCATACACAATCGAAAAGTGGGTAAAAGACTTGGAAAACGTCTTCCAGACAAGTGTAACTACCCAACACTTCAAATTCATGTCTATGCGACGGCTGCTAAAAGGGACGGCTGCGGTCTACCTTCGCACAACTAATGCATCGACATACGAGGAACTAAAGAGAGGCCTGCTGAAGCAATTCGAACGGAACATATCCATTACGGACATTTATCGTCAACTCCAGGCACGTAGCAGACAAAAAGGGGAAAACATCATTTTGTACATGCTATCGATGCAAGAAATTGCGTCGCAAGGTGACATAGAAGAGGATGAAATTATTGGTTTCATCATTGAAGGATTGCGCGACCGGACGGCCTACACGTCGATGTTGTATACCGCAACTTCACTGCAACAGCTGAAAGATCTTCTTCTCAAATATGAGAGGAAGCGCCTAATGGACCGACAAGAATGTACTCAAAAGTCCACCAACCCAATGGCAGCACAACCCTCTGGCAGGACCCGATGTTTCAACTGCTCCCAGTATGGACATTTATCAGCAGAATGCACACAAAAACGGCGTTCACCTGGCTCATGTTTTCGATGCGGAAGCACCTCACATCTTCTGAAGGAATGTAAGGCTCCAGCGAAGGTACACATAGTAAACAACATTAGCAACGAGGACGCCGAACCAGATGTAGATGTAGAATCTAAAACTAAGATTACGCCTTACCAGAATGTAAGTATTGCTTTTCTAAATAATATTTCGAGTCAAACGCGATTTTCTAATTGTAATTCCTTAATCGACAGTGGTAGTCCAGCTAGTTTCGCTTCCAAAGAAATCGTTCCGTTTTTCATCAATCAACTTAATATAAACGAAGAGTCAAAATTTTCCGGCATTTCTGGTACAAAGTTTAATACATTCGGTAAATTAGAGTGCATTATATCATTACTTAATAAAGCTAAAAGAATGTCATTGTTTATAGTTGAACGTGATATCCTTCCAAAACCGCTTCTACTCGGACGTGATTTTCTCAAGATATTCAACATTGACTTTTTCATGGACACCACAGAAACATCAGATTCCGACGGAAAATCTGCAGATTTATTAAGTACCAATAGTTGTCAAACGTTAAACAGTATTAAGACTCGAAATATTTTGAATTATAACAAATGCTCTGATACGAATTTCAATACATTAAATAAATCAAAAAATAATTTAAATAGCAATTTCTTAAATAACAACAACGCGACAAGAAACGAAATAGGCATTGATTGTTCTTTAGGTGATGATGGTTCTATGAGTAATGACATTTCCTTCAGTGTTGAAACTTCCGACAGCGAATTCCCTTCCGATTGCCTTTTGAACGCCCAGCGCTCCTCTAGGTCACAAAACTTCCGAACAGCAGCGCTTTCAAGTAATTGCCCTGAAGATAGTGTTTCAAATAGTATTAGTGTTGGAAAAGAAATAGACGTGGTTTTAGATATTTTTTGCATAGATACCGATGGAGTTGTGTGTGATAGGTCAGAAGAGCCTGATATAAATTCTATATTAAGTCAGGATATTAGAGACTCTATTATTACTATTGTATCAGATTACTTGTCTAATTATCCAAATCAGATAAATGTCAACAATCAGTTCGCAATGAACATCCGGTTGACCTCAAACGTTCCAGTGTTTAGTCACCCGAGAAGGCTGTCTTATAGTGATAAGATTGAAGTTCAAAGAATTACTAACACCTTGCTTGAAAAAGGGATTATCAGACATAGTGATTCTCCTTACGCTTCACCGATCGTTTTAGTGAAAAAAAAATCTGGCGAGACTCGAATGTGCATCGACTATAGAAGCTTAAACAAAATCACTCTGAGAGACAACTATCCTTTGCCATTAATCGAAGATTGCCTTGATTATTTGAGGGAGAAAAAATATTTCAGCCTATTGGATTTGAAAAGTGGATTCCACCAAGTGAAAGTAGCTGAGAGTTCAGTGGAATTTACTTCGTTTGTGACCCCAAATGGACAATTCGAATACGTCAGAATGCCTTTTGGATTAAAGAATAGTCCATCTGTATTTCAACGCTTTATCTCGTTTATATTTAGAGATTTAATTCAGAGTGGACTCATTATAATTTATATGGATGACATTCTTATAGCATCCCAAACTATAGAAGACCACCTTGGAATATTAAAGGAAGTTTTCCACTGCCTTGCCAAGAACGGTCTTGAGCTAAGGTTTAGTAAATGTAAAATCTGCCATACTCAGCTAGATTATTTGGGGTAGAGTGTCAGTGACAAAGGAATTCAACCTAATGAATCCCATAAATATTCAATATTGAACTACCCCGTACCTAAGACAATGAAACAGCTTCACTCTTTTGTAGGGCTTTGCGCATATTTTAGAAAGTTTATTACCCAGTTTTCCCGTATTGCCGAACCTTTATACAGCTTGCTTAAGAAGAACGTTCAGTTTAATTTTGACGAAAAATGCCTACATGCCTACGATAAACTAAAATATCTGCTAACTAACCCACCTGTATTGGCGATTTATGACCCTCAGAAAGAAACTGAGCTCCACTGCGACGCTAGTATTACAGGATTCGGTGCCACTTTATTACAACGACAGATGGACGGGAAATTGCACCCAGTGTTTTATTTTTCAAAGCGAACTACCGACCCTGAAACAAGATATCACAGTTTCGAGTTAGAAACTCTTGCCATCATTTATGCCCTCAGGCGGTTTCGGGTATACTTAGAAGGTATAACCTTCAAAATAATTACTGATTGTAATTCTCTTACGTTGACCTTAAATAAAAGAAATCTTAACCCACGAATAGCGCGATGGGCTCTGGAACTTCAAAACTTTGATTACTCGATTCAACATCGCGGGGGATCTAGTATGAGTCATGTCGACGCACTTAGTCGCAGCGAAGCTATCTGCGCTATTAATGAGGACGACATCGAATTCCAACTAGAAGCTACTCAGAATAGAGATCCTAATATCTTAGGCCTACGTGAAAAATTAGAGAATGGAAGCAGAAAACCATTCGAATTGAAGAATGGCTTAGTATACAGGAAGAGTAGAGACAAAAGTTTATGTCTATATGTACCCAGTGAAATGGAATCAAATATAATTAGACTCACTCATGAAAAAGTTGGTCACTTAGGCACGGTCAAATGTTACGACCAGATCAAGAGTCACTATTGGTTCCCTGGAATGCGAGGAAAGATAGAGAAGTTTATTAAGAACTGTCTTAAATGTATTATGTATTCTGGCCCAGTCAAATCAAACGAACAGTCCATCTATAACATCCCGAAACAACCGGTTCCATTTGACACCCTCCATATCGATCATTTAGGGCCACTACCTTCAATTAAGTCTAAGCGAAGGCATTTGTTAGTAGTAATCGATGCCTTCACTAAGTTCGTTAAGCTTTTTCCAGTCAATTCCACTAATTCGAAAGAAGTGATTTGTTCACTCAAAAAATACTTCTCGTGCTACAGTAGACCCAGAAGGATCGTCTCCGATAGAGGAACCTGTTTCACGTCCCTCGAATTCAGTGAATTTCTTCTTAGTAACAATATTGTTCATGTAAAGGTGGCAGTAGGGTCTCCACAAGCCAACGGCCAAGTAGAACGCGTTAACCGAGTTCTGACCCCAATGTTGAGTAAGTTGAGTGAGCCAATACAACATTCCGATTGGTACAACAAACTTAATGAAATTGAATTTGCTATAAACAATACTATTCATAGCACAACGCGGGCAAGTCCATCAATGTTATTGTTCGGCGTTAATCAAAGAGGCACAATTATAGATTGGTTAACTGAATATTTAGAAGAACAGGTCGCTAATGAGCGCAATTTGGGTGACATAAGATCAAAAGCATCAGAAGCTATAGCACACTCTCAACAATACAACCAGCATCACTTCGAGAACAATCATAAGCCAGCTAAATTATTTACGCCGGGTGATTATGTTGTTATAAAAAATGTCGATGTCTCTCCCGGTAACAAGAAACTTATACCAAAATTTAAGGGACCTTACGTAATTTACAAAAAACTCCCCAACGACCGATATGTCATCAGGGACATCGAAAACTGTCAGGTCACGCAACTTCCCTACGATGGGATAATAGAAGCTTGTTATATCCGCCTATGGAAAGAACAGGGTGATGAGGTTATTTAGATTCGTATCAGAACAATATTTTAGAAAAGGAATATCTAGTTATTAAGATATATTTAAGATACTTAGTAATGTTAATATAATTATTGTAATGACCGAGGTCGATCATTCTGTCAGGATGGCCGAACTGTAATGAATTTATTAGCGCCATCTATTGACCAATTTTAAATGTTTAACTTTAGGTCTGAATTCAACCATTTATAAAATGTAACCAACTTCACACAGTTGAGATATAGTTTTAAGTATGGCGTTGACTTCCTACTGAGCATTTGCAAGAAGCTGACGCAAGAAAGTAAATAAAGGAAAATTAAAAATTAAAAATCAGCTTACAAATGCAATAAATGAAAGATTTCCATCAGTTATGCATCTAAGTGTACATTTGGAAAATGGACAAAGGGTGTACTTTTCGAAAGATAATGTTATGGAAAGAATAATCGATCCTCCAAAGACAACATTAATGGCGATAAATTCGCCAAACAGCTTTTGTACTGCGAAGGAACATTCTATGTTGTATGGAGAAATAATACATTTTGTAGGAGGAAGCAGAGAGTAGCAGTAGTGACCGGGGTCATCCTTGAGTAAGAAAGGACCATGTACTCGGTAGGGTTTGTACAGTGCATCCCAATAACGCTGAGTGTTATGACCGCCTTCTTCTGCTTCTTGAAGTTCGAGGGCCTACATCCTTCTCAGACTTAAAGACAGTAGCTACACACGTACATCCTAAAGTCCACCCAGCTTGCAGGGCCCTGACACTATTGGAAGACGATAGACATTGGGACCAGGGACTGGAAGAAGCTTCTCAATTGTGACCAAAAAAAAAGCGTATGATGAAACCGTAGAAAGCTTAGAATCTACTACAGATGGTAAGATTTTTTCCTAGACGCTCCAGGTAGGACAGGAAAAACTTTTCTCAGTAACCTGCTGCTTGCTAAGGTAAGAGGGGGCGAAATATTGCCATTGCTGTTGCTCCTTCTGGAATAGCAGCAACACTGTTGGAGGGTGGTATGACTGCGCATTCAGCATTCAAGCTACCTCTCAATTTAAACTCAGTTGAAAGTCCTCATTGCAATATATCTAAGCAAAGTAGCATGGCTTAGGTGCTTCGAGAATGCAAACTCATAGTGTGGGATGAGTGCACTATGTCGCACAAAGGAGCAATTGAAGCATTTGATAAGACGCTTAAGGATCTACGAAGTAATAGAATGCTCATGCGTGGGGTCATTGTACTGCTTGCTGGTGAATTCAGGCAGACGTTGCCAGTAGTTCCAAGGGTAACACGCGTCGAAGAAATAAAGGCTTGCCTGAAATCACCCTACTTATGGCCAAAAACGAAGCAGTTGTGTCTTCAAAAGAATATGAGAGTACATTTAAAACATGACAAGTGTGACGAAAAGTTTGCGCAGTTACTTTAAGAAATAGGCGACGGAAATATAAAAGAAGTAGAGAGTAAAATAATGATTTCTCATTGGTTGTACCAAATCGTTACGGATGTAAGCACATTTAATCAAAGTATATACATATTTCGATTTGCAGAGCATTAGAAACCAGCCAATTACATGGCTAAGGGAGCGTGCTATACTTATACCAAAAAATTATAAAGTAAACGAAATCAATGCTGGCCTCCTGCTTAAGTTCAATGTTTTAGAAATGACATACAACCCTATAGATACAGTAGTAGATGTGGAAGAAGTTAAGCGTTACCCGTTGGAGTTCCTGCATACTCTCAACCCCCCTCGTATTCCTTCACATAAACTTATACTGAAGGTAGGTGCACCTGTTATGCTTTTAAGGAATTCAAACCCTCCCAATTCAAACCCTCCATTGAAGTTCTGTTTCGCTCTGACAGGGTCAGTCCTTAAAGTAGGCTGGGGTTGATTTACGGGCTAATTGTTTCTCTCATGGCCAATTTTATGTGGCATGTTCCAGAGTTAGCTCACCACGCGATCCGTCCATTCTACAGCCCGTTGGAAGCACAGCAAACATTGTAGCCTGAGCTTTTTTAAGATATATATTCAACGTTGCCCACTTAATATGTTGAGTAAAAAAAATATTTTAAGTCAGAAAATTTTCGAATTTCTTTGAATTTTAATTTCTTAATTTTGTGCATAAACTGTAAAAGCACACGAGCGAAGCCGGGTGGGTCAGCTTGTAATAAATAAATAAGTAATAATTAAAACAAATGTTTTTCTTAGGAATGGACTGACTGGAAGGCTTCAATATGAATGAAGCTATCCCACAATCAGGTCGAAGATGTATCAACTGGAGGCGGGCCATTCAATAAATTTGTTATATCTCATACAGAAGATGCCCTGGCCAAAATATGCGGTATCTACACCGTGGTTGATGGCATTTCGAATACACTAGATTTCGGATTAGAAGAAATCGATAAAAATTCGAAGAGGAAATACTACCAGGCGTGAGAGAACCTGCAAATACACCATGCAGAAAGGGCAGCGAACCGCAGTCTGCATCAATTCCTGAGTCAACAAAATGAATACATTTCCAAGATTGGAGACGAAATTGAGAATAATGAGGAGACTTCGATAAAAAGTATTCGTGTAGAAAAAGTCATCGAATGCACCATAAGGAAACTTGCAATGAAGTATTTATCGCGCCAAGTATGAAGCTTTATCCAGCGGAGTGGTGTCTTTTTTTTATATCAGTTTTGATGCATAGTTTGTAACATAGAGACACAGTTAAGCCAGGTATACCACAAAGTATATGGATCGACTCAGTATCGCTAGCCGAGTCGATGAAGCCATTACTGTCTGTCCGTCCGTCCGTCTGTAGGTAACCGGTTTTCGGGCCTTAAATTTTGAGCTAAGATAATGAAATTTGGTACATATGATCCTTGTACGTGCTGTTCGAAAAATTGTAAACATTTTCAATATCCGCCCACTGCCATGAAAAAACGTTATTTTTGGTTAAACAATAAGGAATTTTGAAAAGTTGTCTGAGCAACATATGTAGGTAACCTGGTTTTTTGCGTGGTTTTTTGCCATGCTACGGTGATATTGTTTTAGATTGAATAGTTAATTAACACCAACGATGAATAAAACGAGAGAAAAAAACATACGAGAAACTACAATCCACTGTGTGGATCGTTTTGTACCCTATCTTATCCGATCCTTAAGACAATATCCCCAAAATGTCGGATTTATGGCGATGAAATATATAAATAAATGAAATATGAGGTATAGGTGATGATGTATAAACAAAATATAGACATTAAGATTGTCTAGGTATGTGGTTCAGACACATTTTCAGTGTCGCTAACGGTTTAGTCTAAAACTATGTTTTTTCGAAAAGGTGGCGTGGCAGTGGGCGGATTTCAAATATTTGTACACTTGTTCTGCTGGGAGCAACAGTGAGCACGTGTACCAAAATTCATCATTCTAGCTAAAAATATAAGGCCCAAAAACTGGTGACGTACAGACGGACGGACAGACATGGCTAAATCGACTCAGCTATCGATTCTGACTCGATCCATATAATTTGAAGTATAACTAGCTCAATTATTTCTCTATGTTACAAACTATGTAGCAAAACTAATACACCCTATGGGATAGGATATAAAAAGTAGACTGATTTTCGGTGTAAATTACAATGGGGTAAATTACAATTCGATTCCTAGAACAAGATCGATTAGTGTAGGTACTTAACTCGCATAACAACATTTTCAAAGTAAATAATGCAATCGACAGCCACCTACCAACAAGCACAACTTGCCATCCGCTCTAAGTTATGTAGTTGTACTTACATACTTACTTAAGTGGCGCTATAGTCCGGAATGAACATGGGCCTCAACCAACATGCCTCTCCAATTAGCCCAGTCCTTAGGTAACTGCCACCAGTTGCGCACTCCAAGTTGGTTGAGGTCGGTTTCTACTTGTGCGAGCCACTTAAGGCGAGGTCTTCCTCTACTGCGATGATGTCTATGTAGTAGGCGCATGCTAGTAGTTGTACAGATTTTTGGAAAATTGTGCGCCTGGTGTTGGCTCGTGAGTTTTGCACAATCCTCTCAAGAATCAGATTGAAGAAGTAACATGACAGCGCATCGCCTTGCCTGAATCTGTATTTGGTATCGAATGTGTCAGTGAGATCGTTTCCGACCCTGATGGAGCAGCGAGAATTCTCCATCGTCATCCCACACAAAAGACGCGAATCGATTTGGACTTCTTGAGTTTTTTCCAGGATCTGCTGAAGTGTGAAGATTTGATCGGTTGTGGACTGTCCTGGCCTAAAACCACACTGATAAGAAGATTTGGTTGTTGGTAAACGGTTTCAGGCGTTCATATATTACGGCAGATAGAATTTTGTATGCGACGTTGAGGAGACTTAAGCCTCTGTAGTTGGCGCAGTTTAGAGGGTCTCCTTTTTTTGTGGATCGGGCTAACGATGCTGAGGTTCCATTCTTCAGGCATACTTTCTTTCGATCAGATTTGGCTTATGAGTTGGTGGATGCTACTTACCAAGTCATCTCCGCCGACTTTATAAAGCTCGGCGGGAAGGCCGTCATTTCCGGCAGCCTTATTAAGCTTCGGTTTAGATATTGCAATCCTCACTTCACTCAGGTCGGGTGGTTGGCAGCTTTCGCTGTAGTTGCCAATGTTGAACAATGCGAACATCTTTCCTGGAGTTGCACCTCTCTATATCGTCGATCGCGCGCTTTTCTTCCTCTTTTTTCTTCTTTTTAAAAAGCCGGTGTTCTTCCCTTCTTCTCTGCCTATACCCCTCTATGGCAGCTCTCGTCTTCACCTGCAGCTTAGCCTTGTAGGCCCCGTTCTTGGCTGCGAGCATCTGTCGGCATTCCTCATCAAACCAGGGGTTTCTTACTGGTGGGCGCGAGAAACCTAGCACATCAGTTGCGGCTGGTCTAATGGCTTGTTGGCATTGTTGCCATAGTTCTTCGAGATTCGATGCTGGTGGTATGATGTTAATCGAGAGGTTTAGTGATACGCGTTGCGCGAATGTCTTGGCGGTCTCTTGCGATTGCATTCTTTCGACATTAAATTTTTTTACAGTATTTCTGGATTGTTGTGGTGTGGTGGATATCCGCATTCTAACCTTGGCTGCAACAAGGTAGTGGTCCGAGTCGATGTTAAGTCCTCGGAATGTTCGTACATCCAAAATACTGGATGCGTGCCTCTTGCTTATCACTATTTGATCAATTTGATTGACCGTTCGTTGATCTGGAGACCGCAATGTCCCCTTATGGATATAGAGGTGAGGAAACGTATTGTCGTATAGGCTATGTTTTCCGACAATACTGCTAAAGATGTCTTCTCTTCCTACCTTAAGGGCTTCCGCTAGTTGTTCGTTTGCACCACTCCTGTTTAATGTTCTCACATTCCAGGTGCAGATACGAACGTCGTTGTCATTTTTTCGTTTAGCCGTGTCGTCAACAATAAAATCAGTCCTTTCCGAGGTATCCGTTAGATTTGTCCATGGTTGCTTAATTAACCCAAAGCACAACTCCCAACCTGGAGGGCTAGTTCCAATTTATTAGATACCCCTAGGACACGGGGCCATCAGTATCCACTACGGTATTGAGGGCTTCCGTTGGCCTTTCGGTGCATCCATCACCAGCTCTGTTCAAGGGGCCTGACTAGTCCTTGAAATTCCTAGACAACCTGTTGTCCGAATATGTTTAAGCAGCTTGTCTAGGTTCGCCTGGGACAGCAGGCCGGGTATTCATTCCTTGCCATTCTGACCTGGCTGTTAATAGTGTTGCTGTTTTTCGTCGTGTTATAAACACTTGCGCTTAACGCTTAGCAAGTCAAATCCGGTTGGATGAGACCAGTACCCGTTGGTTAACACTTGGAGGTAAAAAATAAGCACTTGATGTGTAGTCAGAGTTACAACACAGGGCATTGCCAAGTTAAAGCCAATCAGAGTCTACCCTCGTTCTACAACACCCTGTAATTGTACAGGTAATGTACAATTTGAGCTATGATAATGAAATTTGTTACATGTGATGCCTGTACGTGTTGTTCGAACAAGTGTAAACATTTTTGAAATCCGAATACTGCCACGCCCCCTTTTTGGAAAACCCTTATTTTGGGACAAACCGTTTAGGAATTTGAAAAAAAAAGTCTGACCAACATATCTAGACAATCTTTATATCTTTAATTCATCTTTACAAGGTTTTTTCCCACGCCCACTTTTTGGTTGCGTTTTTTGTAAAAAAAACTTTTTGCGGTAAAATTTTAAGCATTTCGAAAAAAAAATTTATGCAAAATAATTAAATTTGGTAATATATACGTTTCTTCAAAATACCATTTTTACCCTCGCCCACTTTTTAGAGGCGTTTTTATACAAAAACCCATGGTATACCCTACGCCCTATCGTATGCAGGAGAAAACGTTGTTTTTGGTCGAACCGTCAGAAAACGTATAGACAAACCTAATTGCTATATTTTGCCTATACAAAGTTTTTTGCCCCACCCATTTTGGGGGGCGTTTTCAGTAAAAGACGTTTTTCGGTAAAATTTAAAACATTTCGAGAAAAAATGTTTATGCAAAATAATTGTTTTTGTAATGTAAACATTTCTTCTGTAGTATGTAATTTATTGTAAAGTAGAGAATATGGTTCACTAAATGTAACGATACCATTAATTGTGTTTCTGGCTTTCGCAGATAGATGTCGCACACCTATTCTTCGAGAGTCAGGAACGAAAATTATATCTGTCTCATTTTTCAACCGTATTGATTCATTCAAAAAAAGTAACGCAGGTCGAGACGAGACGACATTTTTGTACCACATGAAAAAGAATATTTAATTTGGAAATAAAAGTAAAGTTTAAAATTTTGTACTAAAACGTCAAGTGTGGGGTAACTCATATTCCAAATAACAAATTTTGTGAAATTACGTATTCGTTAATCATTTTGCTCTTAGAATGAACTAAGAATGAACAAATTAACAAGAACGCAACTTATTAAGGCGCTTGAGTGGATGTGCCACATTCAGCTTCCTTGACCCAACTTCGGCAACTTTACGAACGTGTTTTGAATACTTCCGATAAAACTTCTGATGATGCACCCGTTGGGGTGTCCGATGGAACTTCTGATAACCAAGCTTCTGATGAGATATTATCCGAAAAAACTTCTGATGACGCCGCGGTGTTAAATAAAACTTCTGCCGGGGCTTTAGCTGGAACATCTTCCCAGGATCCTAAAGAGATGTTTTGTGAACCTTCTGTTGAGCTTAATGGAGCGACTTCTGTTCCGTCAAATAAAGAGAAATCTTCTTCTGTAGAAGCCACTTCTGGTGATTGGTCTGCAGACGATATTGATGCCGAAGAAGAAAAAAAGTTGGCCAGACTCGAGCGGAAAAAAAAAATCATCGAACTGAAGAGAGAACTGGAGCAGATGGAAGCATCTCAGGCACCTTTAGTAGCATCATGGCGCACAGTGGACTTCTCCGAGATTGAAAATGTTGTCCCTGTTTTCAGTGGCGATGATTTGTATAGTGTCACCAAATGGATTGCAGACTATGAAGACGTCGTCGATTCGTTGGGATGCGACGACCGATGTAAATATCTTTCCGCACGTCGTCTCATGCAGGGTACTGCAAAATTGTTGTTGCGGACGATACGTGTTGATGATTGGGTTTCGCTGAAACAGATACTTCTTAGCGAGCTTGACCAAAAGATCAGCCGACAACAGATCTATCGACAGTTGAGCGAAAGGACTCGGCGTCAAAAAGAGTCACTCCTTCGGTATGTCATATGTATGCAGGAACTTGGATCCTATGCTGACATCAATGATGCAGAATTAATAGAGTTTATTATTGATAGACTTCGAGACACACCGTCAAACGTCTCTATACTTTACGCAGCGAAAACTATTTCAGAACTCAAAACCCTTCTGCCAAGATACGAGAAGAGAAGAATTCCGAAACTTACGTCGATTAGAGTGTCGTCAACTTCTGGGGGGAGTCAAATTGCCACAACTGCAGTATTAGGTGGTGAGCAGCCGAAAAGATGTTTCAACTGCTCTAAGTTCGGGCATATAGAAATCAGGTGTCCGAAAGAACAACGTCCAGCTGGATCGTGCTTCAGATGCGCTAGTACAGGGCACACTTAAAAAAATTGTACCAACGCTTTGAAGACCAGCCGTGAACAGAGGAATTGAAGATGACGATTCGGAAGAACTAGCTCAGCAGTTGGATGCTGTTCAGATGGTAAGTGTCGCTTTTATATTAAATAAGAACAAGTGCACAATGTTTAGTAATTGTAATTCCCTTCTGGAAACTGGTAGTCCGGTTAGTTTTATGAAAAAATCCTTATTGCCTAAAGAAGCTTGTTTTAGAGATATTTTAAAGTATTCGAGATACAAAGGGTTAGGCAACATAAAACTTTATTCATATGGTAGCATTAATTGTTACATTAAGTTAAAAGGTGTTGTAAAATTTGTTTCTTTATTGTAAACCTTCAGATGAATTTTAAAAACAATAATATTACTTCAGAGAAGTTATGTAAAAGAGAAACTTGTTCAAATAAACATTTACTTTCAAATCAGTTGTATATGTGCACTTATTCTGATAAAAGAAAAACCGAATCTTTGGAAACGTGAAACCAACGAAGACAATTGTGCTCTAAAAGATATTTTTGAAAATTGTGCTTCAGCAAATAGATTTGATGATTGTTATGTTGATATGTTGGAAGAAGTTAATGAAGAAAAATTGAATAAAAGTGATGTCATAGAAGATTATGCTAGGGAAGGTTATGACATTTCAAGTGACAATGTATTTGATATTGAATTGGATGCAAGTGATAATTTAGATATTGATCGAAATCTTAGTCTATGTATTCTGAAAAGCATAAGAGATATAATAGCAGAAAATTATTTAAATTTTGATACGGCTATGGTTTTACCAATTGACTTTGAGATGCAAATTAGAATTAACTCAGACGCTCCGGTTTGTTTTGCACCGCGTAGATTGTCTTATGCAGAAAAGTGCACAGTGAATGGGATAATAAAAGATCTTTTGGAAAAACGAATTATTCAGCCAAGCAGTTCTCCGTACGCTTCACCAATAGTCTTGGTAAAGAAAAAATCAGGTGAAACCCGAATGTGCATAGATTAAGCATACTGTCAGAGACCCTCATCCATTACCATTGATAGAGGATTGTATTGAATACTTGGAGGGAAGGAAAATTATGACATTGTTAGATCTTAGAAGTGGGTTTTATCAAGTGAACGTGTCGAATGACTCATCGAAATTAACTTCTCTTGTAACTCCGAATGGTCAATGGGAATTACTAAAAATGCCTTTTGGCCTCAAGAATGCGCCAAGTGTATTTCAAAGGTTCATAATAAAAATTTTCCGTGAATTTATAGATAGGGGAGACATAGTGGTGTACCTTGATGATATATTAATTGCCAGTAGAAATATTCCTGAGCACCTTGAGATACTTACGAAGATTTTGCGGTGCATAGCACAAAATGGTCTAGAACTTAATTTGTCAAAATGTCGTTTTGCGTATTCAGCAATTGAATACTTGGGATTTAAGATAACAGAGCAGGGCATCCAGCCTAGTGATGCTCACATTCGAGCAATCTCTCAGTATCCTATACCAAAAGATGCTAAGCGGCTACATTCATTTTTAGGACTTTGCTCGTACTTTCGTAGGTTTGTTCAGTCGTTTTCAAGGATAGCAAGACCCCTTTATGATTTATTGAAAGTGGATACTCCGTTTAAATTTACTTCTGAATGTGAAGACGCTTTTCAGACTCTTAGAAGCTGTTTAACCTCACCTCCTGTATTAGCAATCTACAACCCAAGGAAGGAAACGGAATTGCATTGTGATGCAAGTTCTCTAGGGTATGGTGCAGTTCTTCTTCAAAGACAGGAAGACGACAAATTGCATCCTGTAGCCTTTTATTCTAAGAGCACTACTGCACAAGAAGCTAAATTTCATAGTTTCGAACTTGAATCATGTTGACGCTTTGAGTAGATGTAATGTTATATCTGTTATTGCTTCTGAAGACATCGATTTTCAACTTAGAGCCGCTCAGAATCGTGATGTGAAAATTCTGAAATTACGAAATAAATTAGGGCTAGAAGATAGCCAAACATTTGCTATTCAAGATAATATCGTTTTTAAGAAGAATAAAAGTGGCAAACTTCGATTTTACGTTCCATCAGAAATGGAAAATAATGTTATAAGAATGATCCATGAGAGAATTGGACATTTAGGTATTACAAAGTATTCTGATCAAATTGGTCGATATTATTGGTTTCCGAACATCCAAGAGAAAGTAGAAAAATATACGAAAAATTGTATTCGATGTATTGTGCAATCTGCACCAGTCCGTTCTAATAAACGCAATTTGTTTAACATTCCGAAAGAACCTATTCCGTTTCACACTATACACTTGGATCATCTGGGTCCTCTCCCTTCTAAAAAATCTAAGAGAAAGCACATTCTGGTTGTTGTAGATGCTTTTACTATATATATTAAATTATACCCAATAATATCTACAAGCACGAAAGAAGTATGTGCATCCCTGAATAGATATTTTGAATACTATAGCAGACCTTCAAGAATAATTACGGATAGAGGTACTTGTTTTACTTCATTCGAATTTAGGTCATTCCTTATAGATCGGAATATAGATCATGTGAAGGTGGCAGTTCATTCTCCACAGGCCAATGTCCAGGTGGAACGGGCTAATAGGGTACTAACTGGTATGCTTGCTAAACTTGCGGAACCTATTGAGCATTCTGACTGGGTAGTTACGCTGACACAAATAGAATTTGGACTAAATAACACTGTAGATAGAGCAATCCAAAATACTCCAAGTCAGCTCTTATTTGGAATTAATCAACGGGGAGTAATAGTGGATAAATTGACTGAATTTATTGATGATAAGCAATCTAAACAGAATGAAAGAAATTTAGAACTTTCTAGAAAAAACGCTTCCGAAACAATTACTAAATTTCAAGAATACAATGCAAAATATTTTGAAGAGCATAATAGTCTGGCTCGTGTATATGCCGAGGGTGAATACGTCGTAATAAAAATGTTGATACGACAACGGGTTCCAACAAAAAATTAATTCCTAAATACAGGGGACCATATGTTGTCTATAAAATTTTACCTAATGACAGATACGTAATACGAGATATTGAGAACTGTCAAGTCACACAAATGCCATATTATGGAATAGTCGAGTCTCGAAATATTCGACTTTGGAAAAATCGAGACTCTGAAGATTCGGTTATGTAAGAGCGACACCTAAATGTTAAGTATAAACCATTTAAGTCTATTGTTGTTACAATTTTTAGTTCTGCTCATGTTGTTGATCGAGGTCGACCAAACTGTCAGGTTGGCCGAGTTGTAGTATGTAATATATTGTAAAGTAGAGAATATGGTTCACTAAATGTAACGATACCATTAATTGTGTTTCTGGCTTTCGCAGATAGATGTCGCACACCTATTCTTCGATAGTCAGGAGCGAAAAGTATATCTGTCTCATTTTTCAAACGTTTTGATTCATTCAAAAAAAGTAACGCAAGTCGAGACGAGACGACATTTTTATACCACATGAAAAAGAATATTTAATTTGGAAATAAAAGTAAAGTTTAAAATTTTGTACTGAACTTCTTTATTTCATTTTGACCCACGCCCACTTTTTGGAGGCGTTTTTATACAAAATCCATTTCTGCTCATAGCATAACCAGGGGAAAATCGATGTTTTTTGTCGAACCTTAAATGATTTTGATAGATTGTTTGAACAATATGTTCTAGCAATGACATTTTCTATATTTCATCGCCAAAAAGCCGACATTTGGAGGATGTTTGTTTTAAGGATGGGATGGGATAGGATATAAAACGATCCACACCTTGGATTGTAGCCTTCTCATATGTTTTTTTTATTTTATTTAAATTTACATGCTAATTAAAACTACTTATCGACTAACTTAAACTACTTAAAACTAATTAAAACTACCTATAAATAACTAAAAAACTAGAACACCCACAGCAAGCGTTAATTCGTTGTTTTAATATATATATATATATGTACATATATATGTTTTTGTTGCATTTTTTTTTTGGTGCCACCATGACTGTTTCACAACTAAACCTTAAGACTAAAACTATACAAGTCGGCCAAAAGTCAACTATCTTTAACTAGTTTAACCACCACAACAGGTTCTCGTGTTGTAACCTACTCCGACGGTCTCAATCGGACACACTCCTGCTGAACCGCAGGCGCTCGCCGCCGCCCTGAGCGACAACGTCTCGGTCGTATAGGAGCCGCCTATTCACAGTTCGTCGGAAGACGTGGTAGATTAGCGGAACCGCCATTCTATTATGTATCAGCTCGACTATCTAAATATAGGAAAGCTTTGGGCGGAATAAAGCCGCTTAAACGCGCACTCTCAAAATATTTATCATTGGGGTAGAAGGCCCCAAAGATGAGACTATTGTTCGAAGCCATCGTCTTGCAGCGTGAAACCGAATATTGTCAGCAGCAAATTGTCTATTCGGTTTATGTTGGCCCCGTTGAATAGGACCTGGTTGGAATAGTATTTTGTGTAGTCAGATACTGGCGCTCTGTGAGGTCCAAGACACCATCTAGATACTGCCTCTCAAACACCCGTATCTTTTCCATTTGAGATGGGGCAACATTGAACCACACAGGGCACCCATGGGCAATCATCGGCCTAATGAGGGCCATGTAGCAAATCACCTTTGTGTATCTATATTTGTCTTCCCAAATATAGATACTGCTCAAGCAGATGCCAAGGTACTTAACTACACTTTTACTCGCCAGTGGCTGTCCGTTTGGTCCAACGATCACCAGCTTTCCCCAGTTCTTTCTCGTATCCCTAGAGGCCTTAGAAGCCCTAGACAACGGTGTCCTAAACAGGATAGTTTCTGATTTCTGAAAGTTGATTTTTCATTTCCAGTCATCACAATACCTCTGGATCTTGTCGAAGTCCCGCTGCAAAAGAGTTCGAATGACTTCGACAGTAGAGGATTGAGACCATGCTGTTTCTCAGGCATAATACTATTTTCCTCAGACAACTTAAACAGTGCTCGATTGAGAATCTTTTCGAAAACCTTGCTAATACTCGGAAGGATACTTATCGACCGGAAATTTGCCGGATTGGAGTTGTCCTTTCCCTCTTCCCGAAAAGGATGAACCATCGCTCTCTTCCAACGCGCTGCATGATATGCATTATTCAGCGCGTTGTTGAACAGCGTGGCGTAAATCTCCACAGCTTCAGGAGGTAAGTGTCGCAGTACAAAGTTGGATATACCATCGACTCCCGCTGACTTCATTTTCTTTATGAAATCGAATATAATCTGGAGTTCCACCTTCGAGATTATCAGGGAACAAGACCCACTTCGCTCGGCGACTATGTCGTTTGCCAAGTTTTCGTCATCAAACCGGGTGAAACCACGGTTCTCAGATCGCAATTGCGGTGTTTCGTTTCGGAGACAGAATTGATGGAGCAGGCATTGTTTTCCAGTTCGCGGTTCGGGCGAATGCTATCATTCACCTTATACACTTCCTGAAAGACAGCCCCCACTGCCTTCACTTTCTCCTGAGGATCTTCAATAACATAGAAATCGTCTTCGAAGACGGCTTCCCCCGGATTAATTCCTGCTGTCAAAAGTATGTTTGTATTGTCAGTTGTTGGTTAGAGCTTACTACACAGTAGGTCGTTATGACCTTTCCTCCTAAAGATCTTATTAATTTGTGGAAACATACTCGGGTCGCTGGAATTTAATGGACAACCGATAGTTCCCCTTGATCAATTGGTTGATGTTTTTAGTCGACGCCTTCAGTGTACTAATCTCCGGGTCGCGCGGTTTTGTCAGTCTTCTGTACAAGAGTTTAAGTCTTGTCAGAATTCCGCTTTTTTGCCAGTGTAGTGCGTCAATGGTCGCGTTTCTGTACGTAAACGTTATGTCACGTTCTTTGTATTTCGGTATGGTCCTGTACATTGTTCGCTAAATCGTTTCGCCCATTTGTTGTTAGTATTCGTCGATTTCGTTGTTCGTAAGGTTTCTGTTGTTTGGTGGTGAAATGGCCCTCGAGCGTAGTTCTCTTGATAAGGCGTTGGTGAAGCGAGGCCAGCGCATCTTACCGTAGTTATAAGAATGCACAGGCGCATACTCCTATAATGCCACAAGCTCGTTCGGAAGCTGTATTTCGGCGGCGAGTCCGCATTGATCACGGTCGTACTCGATCGTACGTAAACAGTTTCGCTGGTGCTGACCTACTCTGTTAGTAACTGTCGGTCTTGTGTCTCGCAGTTAAAGATCCAGGAAAGCACCGCTTCTCGGAAAAGATGGCCTATCTTCGGCGAGAATGTCAATCCTATATTCAACATTGTAGTGGACCATCCAATCGTAAAGATGGTTGACCCGAGGATTTTGTAATTGATTTCCC
Organism: Rhingia rostrata; assembly: GCA_949824845.1. Classification (NCBI taxonomy): domain Eukaryota; kingdom Metazoa; phylum Arthropoda; class Insecta; order Diptera; family Syrphidae; genus Rhingia; species Rhingia rostrata. The sequence continues at coordinate 47,560,847 of OX463759.1, forward strand.
CAATCTTCGTGTTTGGCATATAAATCTCCGTCCAAAAGATAAAAGTTCTCCACTGAGTTCAGTCTTAGAGATTCGAAAAGTTTTCTGAGCTCTGCTGTAAAAAGTGTAGGCTGAGGTGCTACCGGTGCCTCCGGTGCTTCTAACAGCCGTAATCGGCGCACTTCACCACTATATATGACCTTATAACTACTGCCTTTTCGTTTAAAGATAGCGACCCCGCCTCTTTGAGTGGATTTGGGCCGGTATCTTCTCACGATGTTGTAATAACTATAGGTCAATTTATGCTTCTAGTTAAGCTTAGCTCACTAGCCAAAAGCACATCGGGACTTTGGTCTGTAAGCAACTGGAAAAGATTAGCTCTACGTTCGATCCTAATCAGCGAATACACATTCACAGCCAGGATTTTTAAGGGTATCTCTGACAGCGCGCCCATTATGATCTAAGTTTCGTTAAGCTCATCAACAAGGAGTAGATATAGTCTACCCTTGACGCCTGCTCCCGTAACTGGTTTTGAAGACCAGTTAGCTGAACTTGAATGGCCCACAACGCAGTCAACGAATCCGCATCCACTGCTGGAGCCTGAGGCACGGGGGCCTGTCTGGCTTCCTTAGGTGGATGCTGTACCATTTTTCCCTTTCCTAACGCCATTTGGGCGTAGGAAATTTGGGGATTGACGGACATTGAGGGAGGGCGAAGGGCTGGCTGAATCCACACTATCGGTTGCTTAGCTTTTTTATTTATTTTTATTTGCTGAAACTTTGGACAGCTGCGATAGTTTGCAGGGTGCCCGCAGCCTCCGCATAGTGCACATTTAAGCAGGGTCATGTCTATGACCCGCTCCTTTCCTGGCCCACGCCCTCCTTTGCTGTGGTTCTCTCCACACTTGACACAGCGTGACTGCACTTCGCAGTTTGCTGAGGCGTGGCCGAACCTTTGGCAACGCATGAATTGAAGCATGCTGTCATATCATTTGAATTTTTCCAAGTGTACAACCTGGAAGTTGAGGACTGAGATACTCCTCAACTTTTCCAGTTTGCTTTGGGGGCATAACTGAACTAGGAAGATCGGTAGTTTCCGGTTCTCCCGTCTGGGCTTCACTGTGGTCAATGGCTTTGCACCTACGACTTCGAGCTCGCCCGTCGCTACTTGGCGGAGCTCACTTAAAAGCGCCTGCGGATCCGTTGAGGAATCTATGCCCTTTAAGACAACCGCCTGGCACTTTTATACTTTCGGAGTAAATGTGAAGAACTCCATTGTGGTGTCTACACGCAATTGCTTTACTGTCTTATAGTGCTCCACTGTTAGGCAGTGGATATCATGCCTATCTTGACTTAAACGTTTAATTCTAAAATTGTGCCTATGGGCGACTAACATATTTCTATTGTCTCGTTTAGGTCCATTTTGTATGTATTGATGGGAGGCACTTTTTCATTCTTATTTTGAGACAGCTGTGGCTGCTGCTGCTTGCGCTGCTCCTCTAGTTGTTGCTGCATCTGCTGCTGATGTTGTTGTTGTTGTTGTGGCTAATGCTTCTATTGTTTTTGTTGCTGTCGATTTGGTTGCTGTTGTTGCTGGGTTTGCGGTCGCTGTTGTTGCTTTGGCGGCAGAGTTGTCGTTAGCTGTTGCTTTTTTTGTTGTTGTACTTCTTTTTGTTTATTCTTTGGCAGTGGCTGTGGTTGTTGGGATTTTGGTATTGGCCCCGTTCTTGTTTTTTCCACTGCCGTTTGTTGTTGTCGTTGTGTATCTTCGTCGCGGGCTTTCTTTTCTCGCTCGCGACGCCCTTCTTGCTTCTTTTTCAACGCTAGGACTTGCGGTTCAAGTTGGGATTTTAACTTTTTTATTTTTTCCTCAACTATTTTTTCCTCTTCATCGTGACAGCACCGCAGGCCTGTTGCTATCATCGGTGGTATATCGCCCTTCTCCTTCATCAGACATGTGGGATATTTCCTCTGCATCATCTGATGGTGAGGCCAATTGTTGTTGTAAAGCTGCCACCGACGTTGTTGCCAACTTCGTCATCCCCCTCGCTTCAGCAGGCAGCATGACTGAAGCTGTGTTTCTACGCCGTTTGCCCAAGTTCGGCGTACAAACTATTTTTTTTCTTTTAATTATTGGTCCCGTAATTGCTGGGCTATCTTTCGTTACCTGCCGCTACTTTCTTCGCTTTAATTTGCCGATTTTCCCACTCGATGAAATTGGTGATTTCTCTATTGTGGAAAAAAGCTTCTAATATTTCCTTACTCGGGCGGTTTGAACACCTCGCCTCTCGCTTGACCATCGCTCGCCACTACTTCTCCGGCCACGGACCACTTAACAAAATACATGTTATTTAATTTATTTTTTGTTACAAAATAAAAGAAAAAGAAAAAGCATACGCCTGGTTGGGAATCGAACCAGGGTAGCTCGGAATGCCAGTCGAATGCCATCATTCTTTCAGCACGGAATGAATACCTGGCCTGCTGTCCCAGGCGAACCTAGACAAACTGCTTCGACATATTCGGACAACAGGTTGTCTAGGAATTTCAAGGGTTAGTCAGGCCCATTGAACAGAGCTGGCGGCGGATGAACCGGAAGGCCAACGGCAGCGCTCAATCCCGTAGTGGATACTGAGGGCCCCGTGTCCTAGGGGTATCTAATAAATTGGATCTGGCCCTCCAGGTTGCGGGTTGTGCTTTGGGTTAACTACCCAACCATGGAAAAATCTAACGGTTACGAAGCAACCAATAGCCTCGGAATGGACTGATTTTTATTGTTGACGCACGGCTAAACGAAAAAAGGACAACAACGTTCGTATCTGCACTTGTAATGTGAGAACATTAAACAGAAGAGGTGCAAGCAAACAACTGGCGGAAGCCCTAAACTGCAACAAAGCAGACGTTACTGCCAGCCAGGAAATACGTTGGGATGGGCCGGGCAAAAAGACGATGAAAAAATGTGACATCTACTACGCACCGTGTTATAGTGAATAGAAACAGCGACTATTCGGTTACGGATTTGTTATAGGTTCCAGACTTAGGCAAGAAGTCTTATGTTTCCAAGACATTAGCGATGGCATTGTAACGATCCGCATCAAAGCCAAATTCGCCAACCTTAGCCTTATATGCGCTCACGCCAAAACGGAAGAAAAAGATGATATAGCTAAGGACTGCTTCTATGAGCTTCTTGACAAAACCTGTGAGCGTTTCCGAAGTACGATGTTAAAATCGTGCTGGGATATTTTGACGCAAAGGTAGGAAGAGAAGACATCTTGAGCAGTATTGTCGGAAAACATAGCCTACACGACAACACGTCTGGTAACGGACGTAAGCTAATTGACTTCGCTACGGAACGAAAAGCCACTATAGCCAGCACACGGTTTCCTCACCTCGATATCCATAAGGGGACATGGCGGTCTCCAGATCAACGAACGGTCAAACAAATTGATCAAATAGTGATAAGCAAGAGGCACGCATCCAGTATTTTGGATGTCCGAACATTCCGAGGACTTAACATCGACTCGGACCACTACCTTGTTGCAGCCAAGGTTAGAATGCGGATATCCACCACACCACAACAATGCAGAAATACTGTAAAAAAATTTATGTCGAAAGACTGCAATCGCAAGAGACCGCCTAGACCTTCGCGCAACGCGTGTCCCTTAACCTCTCGATTAACATCATACCACCAGATTCGAATGTCGAAGAACTATGGCAACGATGCCGACAAACCATTAGATCAGCCGCAACTGACGTGCTAGGTTTCTCGCGGCCAACTGCAAGAAGTCCCTGGTTTGATGAGGAATGCCGACAAATGTTCGCAGCCAAGAACGAGGCCTACAAGGCTAAGCTGCAGGTGAAGACGAGAGCTGCCGTTGAGCTCTATAGGCATGGAAGAACGGAAAAACACCGGCTTATCAGAAAGAAGAAAAAAAGCAAGAAAAGAGCGCGATCGAGGATATAGATAGGTGCCACTCCAGGAAAGATGTCCGCAAGTTATACCAAAGTGTAAAACGTCAAAGCCAAGGATACAAGACTCGAACAGAATCCTGTCGAAATGAACAAGGATATATCGTAGTTGAGACACAGTCGATGCTGAGGATATGGAAGAACCACTTCTGCAGACTGTTAAACGGCGATGACGAACAACTTTCCGCTATCAGGCTAAACGAGCCATTCAATAATGGCAACGACAGCGAAAGTTGCCAACCAGCCGACCTGAGTGAAGTGAGGATAGCAATATCTAAAGTGAAGCTTAATAAGGCTGCCGGGAATGATAGCCTTCCCAACGAGCTTTATAAAGACGGCGGAGATGACTTGGTAAGTAACATCCACCAACTCACTAGCCGAATCTGGTTGGAAGAAAGTATGCCTAAAGAATGGAACCTCAGCATCGTTTTCCCGATCCTCAAAAAAGGAGACCCTCCAAACTGCGCCAACTACAGAGGCATAAGTCTATACAACATCGCCTACAAAATTCTATTTGCCGTAATATGTGAACGCCTGAAACCATTTACCAACAACCTGATCGGCCCTTATCAGTGTGGTTTTAGGCCAGAAAAGTCCACAACCGATTAAATCTTCACACTTTCACACTTTCACGATTTCAAAGCCGCATACGATAGCATTTATAGAGACGACCTATACAGAGCCATGTCTAGTTTTGGTATACCACCCAAACTCGTCCGTTTGTGTAGAATGACGATGGAGAGTTCTCGCTGCTCCATCAGGGTCGGAAACGACCTCACTGACACATTCGATACCTGAAAAAGGTTAAGGCAGGGCGATGCGCTGTCATGTGACTTCTTCAATCCGATTCTTGAAATTATTGTGCAAAACTCACAAGCCAACACTAGAGGCACAATTTTCCAAAAATCTGTACAACTACCAGCATACGCCGACGATATTGACATCATTGGTAGGACCCAACGTGATGTCATAGCCAAGTTTGCTATTATAGAGAAGGAAGCGGCAAAAATGGGTTTAGCAGTAAATGAGAGCAAGACGAAGTTCATGCTGTCAACACGAGAGAACACACAACATCGCCGAATTGGACAGAACGTCACCATTGACAGATATAACTTTGAGGTACTACGGGACTTTATCTATCTCGGCTCCGCTATTAACTCCGACAACAACATATCGTCAGAATTTAAACGAAGAATTACTCTTGCCAACCGCTGTTAATTCATGCTAAGAAGGCAATTCAGTAGTAAAGCCCTCACTCGAACTACTAAGGAGATCTTATATAAGACCCTGATCATCAAATTCTTGCTCTACGGAGCTGAAGCATGGACCGTCTCAAAAGCGGATGAAGAAATCCTTGGTCGATTTGAGAGGAAAATTCTTCGAAAAATCTTCGGTCCCGTTTGCGTTGACGGGCTATGGAGACGAAGATTCAACCCAGAGCTATAGCAGCTGTACAGCGACATGCCCCTGGTCAAAAAACTCCGCATGGGACGTTTAAGATGGCTAGGGCATGTAGAACGAATGGCCACCAATACTCCGGCTCGCAGAGTCTTCGATTCCCAGCCAGACGTCGGACGCAGTAGAGGAAGACCTTGCCTTAAATGGCGCGCACAAGTAGAAACCGACCCCAACCAACTTGGAGTGCGCAACTGGAGGCAGTTAGCTAAGGACTGGCCTAATTGGAGAGGCATGTTGGTTGAGGCCCAGGTTCATTCCGGACTGTAGCGCCACTTAAGTTAGTAAGTAAGTTTGATGTTGCTCCCAGCCGAAAAGTGTAAAAAAATTTTAAATCCGCCCACTGCCACCTCTTTTTTAAGAAAAACCTAATTTTAGCCCAAACTGTTAGAGATTTCAAAAATTTTTCTGAACAACATATCTCGACAATCTTAATTTCTATATTTCGCCTGTACATTCATATGCTAATACCCTATCCCATAGGGGTATATTAGTTTTGATACATAGTTTGTAACATAGAGAAATAATTGAGCTAGGTATACCTCAAAGTATATGGATCGTCTCAGAATCGATAGCTGAGTCGATTTAGCCATGTCTGTCAGTCCGCCCGTCCATCCGTACATCACCAGTTCTTGGGCCTTAAATTTTGTAGCAGAAAAATTAAATTTTGTACACGTGTTTGTTGTTGCTCCCAGCAGAACAAGTGTTAACATTTTCGAAATCCGCCCACTGCCACGTCCCCTTTTTAGAAAAACCTAGTTTTACGCCGAACCGTTAGATAAACTGAAAAAGTGTCTGAACAACATATCTAGACAATCATAATGTCTATATTTTGTTAATACAAAGTTTTTTTGCCACGCCTGCTTTTTGGGGGCGTTTTTATTAAAAAAACGTTTTTCGAAATGTTTAAAAAATTGTGATGCAAAATCATTGGTTCTGTTAACATAATCGTTTCTCACATATATTATTTTAAGCCACGCCTACTTTTTGGAGGCATTTTTATACAAAAACCATTTCTATACACTACCTCATAGCATAACCAGGCGACAAACGGTGTTTTTTTGTGGATCCATAAATGGTTTTGATAAACAGTCTGAACAATATGTTATGCCAACGACTTTTGCTATATTTAATCGCCATAAATCCAAAATTTTGGGGTTATTTGTCTTAATTATACCCTATCCCATAGGGGTATATTAGTTTTGATACATAGTTTGTAACATAGAGATATAATTGAGCTAGGGCGTTTTCCGTAAAAAAACATTTTTAAACATTTCGAAAAAAATGTTTTGCAAAATAATTGGCTTTGGTAATACAAATATTTCTTCCATATATCCTTTTTACCCTCGCCCACTTTTTAAGCGCTTTTATACAAAAACCATTTTTATACCCTACGCCATACCATATGCGTTGTTTTTGGTCGAACCATACAAGATTTTCATAAACTGTCTGAACAATATGTTGGAACAATTTCAATTTTAATATATCTTAGCCATAAAATCCACATTTAAGGGATATTAATTTAAAGAATGGAATGGGATATGGTATAAAACGATCCACACCATTGTTGAATTGCTTTTTTCAATAAAGTTCTGCTTGGTTGTTGATCCGTGTTTGAGTTCCGATGTTAGAATTGGATTGTTGCTATTGCTGTTCTTTGTTTGGTAAAGTTGAATCTACGAAAAAGACGATTACAACAAACATAGTCGATTTAACAGGGATTTTAAAGCTGCCCATACACGAGCGGGCCAAAATCCACCGTGTGTGGGGAAACTCAGATGGCTCGGCAGACTCGGTTGGATTTTTGGCAAGTCCAAAATCCACAAGCCTGAGCCATCGAGCCATGGCTCGGCCTCGCCGTGTGTGGGAGATCGCCGAACCAAGTAGTTCTGTCTGTTTTCAGATTTTCAATAGCGCCCTTTACCAAACAAAAACACACCACTTTCTCTTTGTAACATAACGAGTACAATTCCTTGTTAAATCCAGTAACAACATCAAAGTGTCAAAGTCTCTACTTCCCTAGCAAGTTTTTCAACATAAAAATCTCAATAAATTTAAATTCTGTTATCTATTGTTTTTATTGTTTTTGTGTCCGTTTCTGTATCGGTAATATCTAGGATGTCATCTACCAGCGCCCGTGATTTTGTTCTCGAGATCATTGAAAAATATAAACACCATCAATGTCTGTGGCAAGTGCAGAACGAAGATTATCACGACAAGGACAAAAGAAATCGTGCTCTCGATGATGTAAGGAAATCATTTAAAAAAAAGGACCCCCATGCCAACCGGGAAACGGTGCAGAAGAAGCTTAATTCCATACGAGCATCATATAAAAAAAAGCATAGAAAGGAAAGCAATTTCAACCGCATAATAAAGTGTGATCCATTTCGAGGTTCCCTACTTTTTTAAAGAAAAAAACACAGAAAATTCAAATTTAATGGAGAATGTTTATTATCATTTGAAAGAACATTCCATGGCATTTATTTTTTGAAGATTATGTCTATCAAATGTTGGCCGTTGCTACGTCGCAGATGGTCCATCCGTTGAGTCCAATTTTCGATCACATGTTCGAGCATTTCGACTGGTAACTGGCGAATGACACGCGTGATGTTTTCCTCCAAGGCCTGAATCGAAGCGGGTTTGTCGGCATAAGCTTTTGACTTTACATATCCCCACAAGAAAAAGTCTAACGGTGTGATATCACACGATCTTGGTGGCCAATCGACCGGCCCAAAACGTGAAATTATGTGCTTACCGAAATGTTCTTTCAATAAGTCCATTGATTGATGCGATGTGTGGGAACAGAACAGAACACAGAACGTGAATTTTCATAATAAAGTTGAACAATTTGTAAACGTTGTTCACTCGTAAGTCTTTCCATTATGAAATGCCAAACAATACTAAACAAAAATAACATGACACCATGACACGACTCACACGTGATCTGTCAAAAAAGGCTATTGAAAAAAGTATCTCTACTTGGATCACCCTTTATATAGCACTTGGTAATTATAACATTATTTCTAGGTGAATGCTTCAGTGACCACTGGTTCTGATCTAAAGAGTGTCCACGTGCCAAAATTGAGGTATTATACATACATACCTTTACTTTTTAGATAATCACGATACTCCACAAAAGTCTATGACGACTTCATCTATATTGGATGAAATGCCATTTGAGGAGGAAGAGGTAATAAAAACAGGTTTATATATTTTTTTTATTGACGCATTTTATTTTGCATTGTTTTATTATCTTGATTCTTGCCAAGGCACTTGTCCTGCACCTAAGAAATATTCCTTGAACATTTCACGAACAAGCCTTGCCGAGTTTGATAGACTTAGTGATAATGTACTTTTCAGGGAAATTAGCGAACTGTCCGCTGAAGACAATCTTTCTTCATCTGACTCCATTTCTTCTACATCATATGTGGAACTGGTATTTTTAAGAAAATTATGCAATATGCAACATGACAATACAAAGATAAATTGATACTGCTGTGAAATATTCGAAAACGATTGGCCATGATTCCAAATACATTCTCGACTATTCTTCTCGCTCTCGACAAACGGTAGTTAAAAACTCGTCGTTCTTTGATTAGTGTTTTCTGACTAAATGGCTTCATGAAATCTTCTAGTAGTACCAACATCCGAAAGATGTGCTACAGGAGGTAAGTTGATATTCTACCATTCGTTCCGGCGTCTACCCAAATAAACTCATAGTCAGCGTTAACACAAGGCATAAGTACAATTGAGTGAAAATGTTCATAGTTGTAAAAGTAAGATCCACTTCCTGGGGGTGGGATGATACGAATATGTTTCCCGTCACAAGCGCCGAGGCAGTAATCGTTTCTTACATATATTATTTTAAGCCACGCCTACTTTTTGGAGGCATTTTTATACAAAAACCATTTCTATACACTACCTCATAGCATAACCAGGCGACAAACGGTGTTTTTTGTGGATCCATAAATGGTTTTGATAAACAGTCTGAACAATATGTTATGCCAACGACTTTTGCTATATTTAATCGCCATAAAACCAAAATCTTGGAGTTATTTGTCTTAATTATACCCTATCCCATAGGGGTATATTAGTTTTGATACATAGTTTGTAACATAGAGATATAATTGAGCTAGGGCGTTTTCCGTAAAAAACATTTTCCTTTTTACCCTCGCCCACTTTTTAAGCGCTTTTATACAAAAACCATTTTTATACCCTACGCCATACCATATGCGGGAGAAAAACGTTGTTTTTGGTCGAACCATACAAGATTTTCATAAACTGTCTGAACAATATGTTGGAACAATTTCAATTTTAATATATCTTAGCCATAAAATCCACATTTAAGGGATATTAATTTAAAGAATGGAATGGGATATGGTATTAAACGATCCACACCATTGTTGAATTGCTTTTTTCAATAAAGTTCTGCTTGGTTGTTGATCCGTGTTTGAGTTCCGATGTTAGAATTGGATTGTTGCTATTGCTGTTCTTTGTTTGGTAAAGTTGAATCTACGAAAAAGACGATTACAACAAACATAGTCGATTTAACAGGGATTTTAAAGCTGCCCATACACGAGCGGGCCAAAATCCACCGTGTGTGGGGAAACTCAGATGGCTCGGCAGACTCGGTTGGATTTTTGGCAAGTCCAAAATCCACAAGCCTGAGCCATCGAGCCATGGCTCGGCCTCGCCGTGTGTGGGAAATCGCCGAACCAAGTAGTTCTGTCTGTTTTCAGATTTTCAATAGCGCCCTTTACCAAACAAAAACACACCACTTTCTCTTTGTAACATAACGAGTACAATTCCTTGTTAAATCCAGTTACAACATCAAAGTGTCAAAGTCTCTACTTCCCTAGCCAGTTTTTCAACATAAAAATCTCAATAAATTTAAATTCAATTATCTATTGTTTTTATTGTTTTTGTGTCCGTTTCTGTATCGGTAATATCTAGGATGTCATCTACCAGCGCCCGTGATTTTGTTCTCGAGATCATTGAAACACCATCAATGTCTGTGGCAAGTGCAGAACGAGGATTATCACGATAAGGACAAAAGAAATCGTGCTCTCGATGATGTAAGGAAATCATTTAAAACAAAGGACCCCCATGCCAACCGGGAAACGGTGCAGAAGAAGCTTAATTCCATACGAGCATCATATAAAAAAAAGCATAGAAAGGAAAGCAATTTCAACCGCATAATAAAGGGTGATCCATTTCGAGGTTCCCTACTTTTTTAAAGAAAAAAAACACAGAAAATTCAAATTTAATGGAGAATGTTTATTATCATTTGAAAGAACATTCCTTGGCATTTATTTTTTGAAGATTATGTCTATCAAATGTTGGCCGTTGCTACGTCGCAGATGGTCCATCCGTTGAGTCCAATTTTCGATCACATGTTCGAGCATTTCGACTGGTAACTGGCGTATGACACGCGTGATGTTTTCCTCCAAGGCCTGAATCGAAGCGGGTTTGTCGGCATAAGCTTTTGACTTTACATATCCCCACAAGAAAAAGTCTAACGGTGTGATATCACACGATCTTGGTGGCCAATCGACCGGCCCAAAACGTGAAATTATGTGCTTACCGAAATGTTCTCTCAATAAGTCCATTGATTGATGCGATGTGTGGGAACAGAACAGAACACAGAACGTGAATTTTCATAATAAAGTTGAGAAATTTGTAAACGTTGCTCACTCGTAAGCCTTTCCATTATGAAATGCCAAATAATACTAAACAAAAATAACATGACACCATGACACGACTCACACGTGATCTGTCAAAAAAGGCTATTGAAAAAAGTATCTCTACTTGGATCACCCTTTATATAGCACTTGGTAATTATAACATTATATCTAGGTGAATGCTTCAGTGACCACTGGTTCTGATCTAAATAGTGTCCACGTGCCAAAATTGAGGTATTATACATACATACCTTTACTTTTTAGATAATCACGATACTCCACAAAAGTCTATGACGACTTCATCTATATTGGATGAAATGCCATTTGAGGAGGAAGAGGTAATAAAAACAGGTTTATATATTTTTTTTATTGACGCATTTTATTTTGCATTGTTTTATTATCTTGATTCTTGCCAAGGCACTTGTCCTGCACCTAAGAAATATTCGTTGAACATTTCACGAACAAGCCTTGCCGAGTTTGATAGACTTAGTGATAATGTACTTTTCAGGGAAATTAGCGAACTGTCCGCTGAAGACAATCTTTCTTCATCTGACTCCATTTCTTCTACATCATATGTGGAACTGGTATTTTTAAGAAAATTATGCAATATGCAACATGACAATACAAAGATAAATTGATACTGCTGTGAAATATTCGAAAACGATTGGCCATGATTCCAAATACATTCTCGACTATTCTTCTCGCTCTCGACAAACGGTATTTAAAAACTCGTCGTTATTTGATTAGTGTTTTCTGACTAAATGGCTTCATGAAATCTTCTAGTAGTACCAACATCCGAAAGATGTGCTACAGGAGGTAAGTTGATATTCTACCATTCGTTCCTGCGTCTACCCAAATAAACTCATAGTCAGCGTTAACACAAGGCATAAGTACAATTGAGTGAAAATGTTCATAGTTGTAAAAGTAAGATCCAATTCCTGGGGGTGGGATGATACGAATATGTTTCCCGTCACAAGCGCGGAGGCAGTCTGGGAAACTGCATCTATCTTCGTATCGTTGAGCTATCGCCTTCCACTCTTGGACGGTATTAGGTGTCTGCAAGAGAAGCGAATAAATATATTAGTCATTTATTAAAAAATACAATAAAATTTGAAACTGCATTTATGTTATTGAATTCATATAGCTTCATTGATTTTTTTTTCAGAGTGAGGACCCTTTTGCTGATAATATGCGATTAGTCAATAGTCAAAATTCCTTGTCATCCACGTCCAGTTCATCGAAAAGCTTTAAACAGCCAGCGTTGAAAGCCGATCAAGTTTTGGAAAAAATTGCAAAAAGAATGGAACAACCTATCGTTTCTCCCGCGTCTATTGAGAAAAAAGAGCACAGTGCATGTGGAGAATACGTTGCAGAGAAACTGCGATCTATGCCAAAGTCAGTGGTGCCTTATGTACAAAAAATTATAAATAAAATTGCTTAGATAAATGATGCGATCCCTCAACATTTCGTCTAAGATCGTTTCAGATTCGGACCTATCCAATACTTATTGCACATCTTTTGAATCACTAGATTCTAACGAAGAATCTTAAAAACATCCTGTCAAATGTATATTATTTAATAAAACTTACTTTTAATTAAACTTTTGTTCATTTTGATATAATACCTACCTTCATGTAATCTTGGAGACAATGCAAAATCGCTTTGAGGTGTCAGGTATTATCTTGCCCAAGGCCTGCGATGAAATAGCTTGCTAAATACCGAAGAGTAGCTGTTAGCCTCTCGTGAGGGGTGATGGCTTGTCTCATAATCATATCCTTTCTCTTGATCATAGGTGTGACCATTTAGAGCAGCGTATTATATGTATGTCATCTTATCCATCCTTAAATAATTTCGCCAATCAGCAGGCTCGAGCGAGAGTTGTTGAACCATATTTAAGTGAGTTAATTGCTTTTTAGCTTAGAGCCACTTTTTTGCAATTTACTTTTTGGTTTTCTTTCCTTTATCTTAATATAAACTGTAGCGGCTGCTAAATTAATAAAATCTTCCTCAATCATATTTTAATTAAGTAAAAGCACATTTATATTCCAAACAAAATTAAACAGATGATTGTGACAAGGAGCAAACTGTCAAAAAACATGGCTCGGATCGTTCGTGTATGAACCCGAATTTGGACTGAGTCCAAATGGCTTCCTTCCAAATGGCTCTCTCGAGTATGTCCAGCTTAATACTGACATACATTTGATGACAAGCTCTTATATTTTTCGATTTTGGTAACGACAGTCGAACACGATTTTTGTCCTGACGAACTGCGCGGCGAACTGCGATAATCCAATTCCAGCCGCATTATGTGCCTAACATTTATAAACCTTGGCGTCATGTGAGAGCCGAGTTCATAGAAAAAATAAAATAATACGTTGTAAATGCGACCACTCCCTCTCCAATAACTTACCCCATTTCGACGGCCTATTCCATGTAAAGGTGGAGCAATCTGAAATGAGTTCCAGAATAGAATTCAAGTTGGGAATACTACGCTGATTCCGCCTGGCTGGCCATCTGGAAACTTTGTGCGATTATATAACATAATTTGTTGCGTGGCGTGTGTTTTAACAACTAAGCAAGGAAAGCACGATCACGCTTAGCATAAATATGAAAGAGTGTCTTTTGTGTTTTTTTATATAAAGGCTAGTGAGAAAACATAAAATAACTTTGACATTAAAAGTGAACATGGATCATGTTTCTCAAATTGAAAGTAATTGGATTTCATTGATTAGCGAATAGTTTTTATTGTTTGTATTTGGAAGAAAAGGAAATTGTTGTGTCCGGTTTGATGTCACATAGCTATGTTGTTACTTTGCTTATTAAAAGCGTTTGCTTTAATTGATAAATATGAAATTTGATATAACCGGTATGAGAGCAAACTGTTAGTTGGATTTTACTTTCAATTAGTAAACTTATTGGTATAGGTTGAAATAGAAGTGCATAGTAAAAGTAAGTGGAAGACATTAATCGAATGATTGTAACCTTGCTAAAGATTAAATTAAAAAATTATAACTGTTTGTAGGAACCGAAAATAAATGATGGTTAACTGGATTTGAGTTGTATATTAAAAATTGTTTTTTCGTTCTACCGTACCTCTGAGGTCTTTCTGGAACACACTTACACACTTCAGAGGCATCTTTTTCGAACTTTTCCAAGCATGTACCATATTTCGGAAAGATTAAGTTGTCAGATGCGCGACAGAACGTCTGTATTGTCGAATTTTCATCCTGCGACTTATTTGCATGCCGGCGTGAACAATTAGGCGCATTGCCCTTAAAGACTTCTGTTCATGATCGAAAATCTTACTAAATTATATGTACTTACATCTTTGAGAACATCAAGTAGAGTTTCTCCGGCACATTGTCGAAACTCAATCGTTTGCGAACAAAATGCCATCATTTATCTTTCACGGTATCGGCTGATTCGGGCCTATAGCTAAGGACATTATGTCCATGGACGGGTGGAAGCAGCAATAGTTGAAATAGTGTATTTAAGTAATGTTATTGCTCCAAATTTTTGCACAATCTTACCGTCTCGTGCGACCCTGAAGCCACTATTGCCTATATTTGCTGACTACGGTTCTCACAATTACGTACCAACATACCACCCTCGATTGGTTTCTTTTGCTCGATCAATTCAGAGTTACATTAGGCTAAAAGATTAACTGCTGAGGATTAAAGTTAACTAAGGGAATAGATACTCGCAGGTGTTGCTGAGGAATGATGGAAATTCAATACCTGTTCGGGCATTGAACAAAGGAAAATTATGGAAAGGGTTAAACTTCATTGTTTCAAGTTGCACTGTTTTGTTAATGCAGTAAATTAAAAGACCCGCTCTTCTCAACGTTTTAAAAAAAAGTATTTATTTCATCTATTATTTTGACAACAATATTTTTTATATATTATGTACCCCAATGTAAACAATAGCGTTGTTGATTTTAGTACTCTGTACAGTGGTCAACAAGTGAATTTGCTTTGCTGACCTCACGGGTGGGTATTGATGTTTATCATGAACAATACCATAATTTCGCTTGGTTTTGGATGTGAAGAAGTCCTTGGGGATTCCACAGACGACATATACAAAATGTGGTCGGTTTTTACTGCTTGCAATGGGCTTCAGTAATGTGGAGAAGGCATTGTGAGATCAGCCTCGTTGTTCATCCATTATTTATTTTTCACGAATTTTAGAATTTTTATTAAAAAAAAAAGTGAAATCAATTCTATTCGTCGGTAAAGTTAAGAAAATCCGCGTCATTGAGCGGAAAATTTTATTGACATAATTACATTGCACTGTGAGAGAGTAGTTTGGATTTTCAATGGCAAAATGTTTTTTAAACGAATTATTATTACAATTACACTCCTTAAACTTGCTCCCGTAATTAATAATGAAAAAAAAATTTTGTAAGTTAATTTCGACAATTGCAAAAATCCCCAAACCGCACAATATGAATTAATATAGAAATTCACCTTGCGTATTTGTTTACAAGGTCGGCCATCCAGAAATTGTTCTTGTTTTTTCAAGATGGTCGCTCACATGTATCCACCAATAGGGATTTGAAGTACGTAAACACGAAAAAATGCCATGTAAGAAATCAGATGATAACCACCAACAGTATTACTTAGTCATCGAACTTGCATACGCGAAGGACTTAATGCGTCACATGCAGAATACCTCTACGGCACAATCTATCGTGTTGCAGTCGAATTTTTTACATACAACGATTTCGCAACAGAACTGCAACAATCTCTCGATGTATTTAGAGGACACATGAGAGAACTTAAGTCAGTTCCAACAACACATAACTGTAAACGAAAACTATTTTGCTACAAAGAACTCGCATCCCGTTCTATACGCTGTGAAAATACTCAAGCCTTGAAAGACCGAACGCTGGACTGTTTGAAATCGTCGATTCGAACGAATTTTAGATAAAGTCCACCGAAATAAACAGCAAAACAAAGTCATCAATATTTCAATTGAGAGACTCAAGCCAGCTCACTTGGAACGCATTTATATTGATCCAGCTAGCGAGACTTGAACAAAATTTACTGGATCTTATGAAAATGTTCAAATAACCGTGCCGACATCCAACTAAACGCAGAGATCTCAGCCAAAAACAAACCTATTGCCGATCCATATCACGGAACATAGCTATGCAGTCACAACCCCAAACCACATTCCGAACCAACAAGACACATCTTCTTAAAATTTACAAATTAACTATAACTCCGCAACTTCATTTGTCAAAACCTTAAGAACATATTCTAATGAAAAAAAAAAAACTGTCAATTTTAAAAAGGTTAGCTAACTTGAACTTTAAAATAATTGATTTGTTTGCTATGTCTACATGTTTTAAAAAGGAAATTACTTCCTAAATAGTTAACTTAACTGAAATAGAATTTTGTATCAATTTTTGTTCAATACTGTACATAATGTCATAAATTCTGATTGCAGTGTGCGAACCTACCCTGTTGTGTGAAAATATAACAGATCCATTTAGTGTTAGTTTGTGGTTCTGGATGCACCCACTGGAATGATTGACTGGAATAGTGGTATATGTAAAAATCACTTCCCGAATAATCGAGTAACTGCGGGAATCTCCGAGAATATGCCATCTCTTCTGGACTCTGTATTTGGATTGGCCTAAATAGAGACGAAGTGTTAAACAGCGAGTCAGTCTAAATTGTGACCTGAACGTGAGTTGAATGTTGACTGAGTGAATTACCAAAGAGAAGTGAACGTGATTTGAATCAGAGATCAAGTAAGGAAGATATAGGAAACTTTCGTGCTTATTCCTTTTCATCACCCGATATCTTCCGCGTCGCTCTTTCGTAGTTACGTACTTCAAATCCCTATCGGTGCATACATGTGAGCGGCCATCTTGCAAAAACAAGAACAATTTCATGATGGCCGCTTATGTAAACAAACGCGCGAGGTGGACTTCTTTGACATTTCAAATTGTGCTGTTCGTAAAATTTGCAATTGCCAAAATTATTTCATAAATTTAATTGTTTAAGCGCGTGTGTATTTTTATTCCGCAACCAGACACAATGAGCAATTTTAGTACGATCCAGCAGTGTGCGAATAATCCCAATCGTGCTTTGGACTGCTCGTTCAAAGGCCACATGACTTTGTTGTGCCGCGAAACTCGCAGCCCAAGATATTTGATCGGAGTGGATTCAAGAAATTGGTTTGGTTGTTGGCATTCGACACTCGAGAAATCAGTCACATCGGCGATAGATGCTATTCTGAGGATTTGGAATAACTTTCGCTTAAAGCAGCAGAAGTTTCTGTTCAAACCTTGTGCACAAGATGGACTCAATACAGGCCTATAAGCATGCACATTCAATCTCGATAATGTGATTAGCAATCTGTATCCAAAAAACAATCGTCTGGGATTGTCACGCGCAACTACCAGCTGCAATATTTTTTTTGACTATCTATATTTCATCAGATAGTAGTAAGTATTGAACTTAATGTAG
Organism: Rhingia rostrata; assembly: GCA_949824845.1. Lineage (NCBI taxonomy): Eukaryota > Metazoa > Arthropoda > Insecta > Diptera > Syrphidae > Rhingia > Rhingia rostrata. Next base: position 47,578,406 of record OX463759.1, read on the forward strand.
TCTATGCGTGTTATAATCTTTTTTTTGTATTGTCAGCTTCAGCAAATGAAAAACCGACTGCGCCCGATGATTTGCAGTAGGGACACAACATCCGAATTAAAACAACACCAATGAATCAAGGTGAAATATAACAACTACAATCTGTCAACGGCCAACCAATCACCCCAAACAGCTGCCCAACAAGAACATACGTTTATAATTTCAATCATCGCTCTTGCATCTGCAACAAGATAACTGGCGCAAGAATAAGAAAATACAAAATAACAGCAGCTACTACAGCAAAAGTGGACTATCTTCATTCGTGTCTCAGTTCATCAGGAAAAAATTGATACCGAAAGCGTCGCCCCAACAGTCATCTCCAGCACCGCCGCCGCAACAACCGACTCTGTCCACAGTTTCACTGGTGACGAGCCTGTTACGAGCAATGTACCACAATTGAAGAAATTGATGCAGCGGTAAGTAATCAAAGTGCGAAATACAGTGGGCAGAGAATAACCCATTCTTTTGTTTAAGCTTACGGAAAATCCAACACACGAAGTAGATCTCAAATGTCTGGAGCACATGCAGAATCCAGAGCAGCCTTCTATGACTTTTGATGGTGAAGGTGACAACAGCCAGCTTACATAAAAATTTCGATTGTACACAACAGCACGCTTCGGGATAGGCTAATAAAAGTAAAACCAAACGAAATTGGTTCGGTTATCGAAATAGCGCCGACAAGGCCTACGAAGACCCACAATAAACTCATCATATGCGCAAACTACAGTACGAATAAACGCCACGACAGTCAATGATCAATTAGTCGACGACGAACCAATTGGATTTATTGACAAATACTCAGTATACATTTTTTTATATTATTTTTCAAACTAAGTTTAATTTACAATACTAAGACTCAACACTTAATTTATTCTCATTTCTGATTTGTAATTACTACTATAACTAACTACTCATGTCAATAACTTCTAACAACAAAAACGTAAAACAATAATTTGTTCCTTTATATTTAAATAAAACAAAACATTTCCCTAAAAAATAATCTGTAATTTAATTTTTTTTTTTTGTGAGAAGGTTCTCATCGCGATTTTTACTATCGAAAGGTTTGTCAACTTCAATTGTCAAAACAAATTTAGATTCCTAACTACAGGCCAATTCTAATCCAATAGTAAAATTTGAGACTTAGGAGGTAAAGCGTAAGTAGCACATCAAACATATGTCTATGGATTAGGACATGATTCCGATTTTGCTTGTCTGGACTAAACTGCATGTAATTTGTTCTTCTCTCTTGTAGAAACGTTAAAATCGAGTGTTGAACAATGAATGGAAATAAGCAACACCATTAGCACCAACACCAAGTATCAAGTACTTTAGACATCTAAACAGTGAACTTCCTGGTATAAGAATGCGGATATTTCTTACGCTGCAACAAATGTGATAATAAAAAAACTGGAATCGCAAGCGACACAAGTCCCCAAGCATCGCCTACAAAATCCAATACGCTGTAATCAGTCGCTCTCCAACTCCTTTTTACTTTTAAATTCATTTTTATTTCCTTAAAATATTAAATTAATATTAGACAAAAATGCTTAAATCTAACTTATCAATAACATATTTACTTAAACTAAATTATGGCCCTTAGCGGGAGCTGTAAGCTTACAGTTTTTTTTTTGCCTTTCGTCTTCAAGTTTCTTTTTTTTTTATTTTAAAATAAATTAATATTTCAAAGAAAAATTTAAAAAACTTTGATTACCGACAATTTTATATAAAAAAAAACTTAATCTACTTAAGACTACTTAATACTACTCAAATACTTAATACTACTTAACTACTTAAGACTACTTAACTACTTAAGATTACTTAACTACTTAAACTTAATTATAATCTGGGTGGCGAGCCCTCGCTGCATATGCCCCGAGGGGTCGCCATCCTGATCGAGTCTTTTGGTCCACAGGCAGCATGCAACCACCCATATTGTACGCCAATATGGAGCACAATCCCCGCCACAGACCTATTACTAGAATAATTTTTTGATCTATTTATTGGACTAAAAGTCCGCAAAGTCTAGAGGAAGTGCTGAATCACTTCCCTCGTGTAGCCACCAGAATTCGGTGCGCTGCCTTTCGGCCTCGGTCCTATCGCGATCCGATACCGCCGTGCTAAAGCGGAGGAGCTCCGGAGCATTGTCAACGTACCCGTCGCGGATTAGCCGTTTGTCACGCGCGTCACGGTAGCGGTGGTATAAAACCGGGATACCGTTCCTGTCTTGTACCAACCCTAACGAATCGATATAAACAAATGCCTCTGGTGGAATAAAGCCAGACATGAGCGCACTCTCTATATATGTTTCATTGGGGTAATAAGCCCCGAAGATCAGGCTGTTGTCGCTAGCCATCGCCCTTGCAGCGTGCCTTCGATTCACCTTAATTAGGAAATTGTCAATTCTGTTCAACTGGGCCCCATTGTATAGAACCTCGTTCCGATAGTATTTTATGTACTCGGAGTCTGGTGTTCTGTACAACCCTAAGCAGGATCGGAGACAACGCCTCGCGAATAGCCGTATCCTTTCCATGTAGGATGGTGATACATTGAACCACACGGGATAACCGTAAGCGATGATCGGCCTTATGAGGGCCATGTAGCAAATGACTTTCACCCTTGAATTAAGTTGACTGCTATGAAACAATCTTCTTGTCATTGCATAAGCCCCCCTAGCCCTGGCCAGACAAGCATCCACATTTTTATTAAAATATAGAAACTTGTCAAGCCAGATGCCAAGGTATTTGACTTCACTTCTCACCGCCAACGGCTGTCCATGCTGTCCCATGATACAAATTTTTTTCCAGTTTTTTCTGGTATCGTAAGAAGCCCTCTGCACTGGGGTCCTGAACAGAATTGTTTCGGTTTTTTGGAAATTGATCCTCAATTTCCAATCATCGCAATATCCCTTAATGTGATCGAAGTCACGTTGCAAAAGTGTGTTGATGACCTCGATTTTCGGACCTGATCTGTACGCCACTAGATCATCTGCGTACGCTATAGCGTGTCTGAGAGAACCTACAAGATCACTTGTATAAATGTTAAACAATATCGGGGAGTTCACCGCCCCCTGTTGTAAACCGTTTTTAATTTCAAAGACTTTACTCGAAGTTACGTTGCCACATTTGACAACGAACTTCTTTCCCATAAGCATTTCATAAATCATATATAGCATGGGTTTACGCATGCCCAGTCTGGTCAGCTTGTAGAAAAGCCCCTCTAACCATACGGTGTCGAAGGCCTTCTCAAAGTCAACCAGACAGGCCCCTGTGCATTGTTTTGTTGACTTATTCCATTGGATGTCGGACACTAGTTTCGACTCGGCATGAATGGTATTATGCCTCGCTCGAAAACCAAACTGATTATCCGGAATAATTTTGTTTTCCTCAACCCACTTAAGCAGAGCTCTATTGACTATCTTCTCGAAGACCTTGCTTACATTCGGCAGAAGGCTTATTGACCGAAGATTTGCAGGGTTTGTTTTGTCCTTGTCCTTTTTGGGGATAGGATGTACCACCGCCGTTTTCCAGTGCACCGGATAGTGCGCATTATTCAGTGCATTGTTAAACAGGGTGGTGAAGATATCGACTGCTTCTATTGGCAGGTGTCTCAATACGACGTTTGGGACACCGTCCTCTCCTGCCGACTTTTTATTTTTCAATGATACCAAGATGTCCAGGAGTTCTTTTTGCACGAACAGCATCAGGCTATTGGCGACTATGCCATTGGAAGGGTTTTCGTCATTGAATACGGAAAAACCGTGATTCTCAGATCGCCAAGCTTGAAGTTCAGTGCGCAGATGAAAGTGATTCAGAAAGGCTCTTTCCTCAATATCGCGATTTGGGCGAACAGGATTGTTCACCGTATACACGGTCTCGAAAATAGCGCCTATCGAATTCGCCTTCTCTTGGGGATCTTCGATCGTGAAAAAACCGTCGTTCGAGTCAACGTTTTCCGGACTTATACCAACAGCCGTGAGTGTCTGTCTGTTTTCTGTCGTTTTCGAAATTCGAACACATGGAATGTCGTTATGATCTTTTCGCCTGAATATTTTATTTATTTGGGGGAACATATTCGGGCTACTGGTTTTTATAGCCTTAATTTTGTTGCCCCAGTAAAAATTTATAGATTTTCTGTAATTTTCCGATATTAATTTTTTAAGATTTTTGATCAGTGACTTCAGTGTCCGAACCTCCGGGTCTTGTCTGTCAGTGAATTGTCTTCGCAGCCGTTTAAGCCTCGAGACCAGTCTGCTTTTGTGTCGGTGGAGTGCATCGATTGTTGGCGTTCGATATTTCTCCGTCTGGTCGTCAGAACTAGTTATCTTAGGGATAGCTAGATCCATTGACCTTGTGAGGACCTCATTCATTTTTAGTAAATTTTGGTCAATTTCGTCGTTTGTAAGGTTTCTGTTTGTCGGTGGATCAATTTCGCTCAAACGTAATTCTCGCTTTACAATTCTGGTGAAACGCGGCCAGTTCGTCTTTCGGTAGTCGAAAGAACGCACTTGGTCGAACTCCTCCAGTTGAGTTTGCTCGTTTGGGATCCTGAATACGGCATCAAGTCCGAGGTGGTCACTGTCATCGTAATCGAATGCTCGTACACAGTTCCGCGCGTGTTCGTTATTTGTCAGTTCTAGTCTATTGTCCATAAGGGCTAAGTCCAGAAAAGAATTTCCTCTCGGGAAAGACGGGATATCCGTTGCGTACAAACTAAGTTTGTACTCAATCATATTTTGCTCCCTCCAATTTTGAAGCAGTCGACCTCTAGTGTTCGAGATTGCATTTCCCCAAGCCGCGTGCTTAGCGTTAAGATCACCGGCCAAAAAGTAATAATTATCAGCCGATTGAAGCTGTAGGCAACGAAAAAGTGTTTCGAGCTCTGCTATAAATTGAGTTTGTTGAGTTGCTTCAGGTGCATAAGGCGACACCACATACATTCTCCTCCGACTATGGAGAGGAATGCATACGATGCATGCTTCCAACACCTGGAACCTACGTACATCCCCGCTATATATAATGTTATGGCGTAAGCCTTTGCGTAATAAGACAGCGACCCCACCCCCTTAGGAGGAGTGGGGTCGGTCTCTTCTCACTACATGGTAGTTGCTGTATCCCAATTTGTGTTTCTGGTTTAGCTTAGTTTCGCTGACCAAAACTACATCCGGGAGTTGGTTTTTCAACAGGTTTGTAAGGACGGTTCTTCTCTCGACCCTGACTAATGAATTAACATTCACAGCTAGGATCCTAAAGTTTGATCGATCTTGCTATCTAATGACAGCAAGAACTTTTTCATATCCAAATCGGCTTCAGGTGCTTTTTCAGCGACCTTAGGCCTGTTTAATGTCTGGGAGCTACCCGTTACAGCTGCCATTTGGGCATAGGACATGTTGGGCTCAACCCTATTTGTGAAAGAGCGACTTTTAAGCCGCCTTTCTTCTTCTACAGCCTGTTTCCGAGCTAGCATACTCTTCTTTTTCTGTTCGAATACAGGACATCCCTTATAGTTAGCAGGGTGCCCCGCATTCCCGCAAAGAACACATATGAGCTTGCTCATATCTTCTACTCTATCGCTACCTAGGGGACATTCGTTTAAAATGTGGTCCTCGTCGAACTTAACACATCTAATCTGCATGTTGCAGTTAGAAGCGGCATGCACGAACCTCTGACAGCGCATACATTGCAATATGCGATCTGTCCTTTTTAATTTATCCCATTTTACAGCATGATAGTATACGCGATTGATTCTGCGTAGACTATCGATTTTGCTATTGGGGGTTAGTTGTACTAGGAAAAACGGTAACCTTCGGTTACCACCCCTACCCTTAACCGCGGAAAACGGCTTTACACCGACGAACTTAAGGTCGTCGCTATCAAAACACTTGAGCTCGTTTAAGAGCTCCTCCGCATCAACAGCGGCGGGATCGATTCCCTTAAGAATCATCGTTTTTAATTTTTCGGTTTTGGGCGTGTACGTGAAGTACTCTGCCTTAACCCCCTCCAGTGCTTTGCGGGCTTTTTTGTAGTCCTCAATACTGTAACATATAATCTTATGATTTTGGGTCGAGATATGCTTGACCGCGAAATCCTTTATGTATCTCTTACACAATTTAATACTATCACTAGTACTAAGGTAACTTACGTTGATGGGGGGTACTTCTTCCCTCTTTTCCTTTGGGGGTTGCATCTGCTGCTTCTGTTGTCTTTGCTGCTGGTGTTGTTGCTGCTGCTGTTGCGGCTGTTGTCGTTGCTTCTTCTGATGCTGTTGATGCATAGCAAACCGTTGCTGCTTTGGTTGCAGTTTATTCTGCTGAAGCATTGGCTTCGCTTTCAACTCGATTTGTTGTCTCAGCTTCTGCCTCCTTTCTTTTTCCACGAGGGCATCTTTTTGTCTGGCCTCTCGCATTTTTTCGAGTTTAGCCGTTAACTCTGCGATGAGGATGCTCAACTTGGCCTCCTCATCATTCACAGCAGGCTGCGCTTCGTCAACCTCTGCGAGCTCTTTGTACGGGTTTCCCTCGCCAACGTAGCGGGGTTCCCCTTCATCAAACGCGGATTCATCGAGGTCAGAGTTGCACTCCTCCTCTTCTTCCATTGTTGTTGGCAGCGGTGTATTTTCCGCTACCTGCATACATCTCCGCCCGTTGAGATTAGGCACGGGATTTAGCTTCCTCCGCCTCCCCATTTGGGTTGTTGCCATTGCACTTTCTGCTGCTGCTGTTGTCGCTGGTACCTGCTTTGTTGGCATACCTGCCGTAGCAGATGCCGATGATGTTGTTGCTGTTGATGTTGTTGCTGTTGATGATGCAGGCATCGCCAGCTTCTGCCGTTTGTTTGTCGGCGACCTACTTCCACCCTCTTGCGGGACTTCTTTCACCGCACCGGTTTCCATAGCCGGTAATTCGGCCGAGACACTCTTCGTTATGTGTTTTCTTCCCGTGTGAGTTGAAAAAAAACTTAAAAGTACTGGGGTCTGGTTGGGCTCGAACCCACGACTCCCACTCCTGAGTCAGGTGATAGCACCACTACTCCACGTGGACAATAGAATTCACTTGGCTTACTAGCCACTTATTCACTTTTTCACTTGGAAATATACTTCCGCACAGACTAGTCAACTAACCACTACGAGAGTTGGAGAGCGACTGAGCTCTCGCTCTCCAACTCCTGAGGTGGTTAGACGGTTTAGTTAGCGGAAGTGATTTACAAATCTAAAAATTAAAGCAAATAGTTTCAAGTGGCAAGTTGGCCAACCAGAAGTTTGTAAGCCATTGGTGCAGTGCGTGTAGCACTCGACTGGCATTCGAGCTATCCCTGGTTCAATCCCCAACCAGGCGGATGATTTTTTTTGTTTTTTTTTATCAAAAAATTATAATAAAAAAAATAATAAGTGTTTTTTTAAGTCGTCCGTGGCGAAACGTGTAGTGTTGTCGGTCGGGCAGGCGACGGGTCAAGGGTCCAAACGCAGGCCAAGTCAAAATTATTGGAGGCGTTTTTCCACAATCGCGAAATAACTAATTTCATCGAGTGGGAAAATCGCCAGATGGAACAACAAAAAATAGCGGGATTACCCGCTAATATGGGACCGACGTCGATGATGACAAAACGGAAGAAAAAGATGATGTGTACGCCGAATTTATTGAAACGGCGTACAAACACAGCTTCAGCCCGCTGCCCGCTGAAGTGAAGGTGACGTCAGGGCCTACGACGTCAGCGGCAGCAAAAAAATACAAAACCAGCTTGCCTTATCAGTGGATGATGCTGTAGAGGAAGTGGGATATGTATCCGACGAAGGTTAAGGTCGGTACACTACAGACGACAGCAACAGGTTTGCGGTACTGTCAACTGATGATGACGATGAAGAGGAGGAGGATTTTCTCATTGCAAAGATCGATAATCTTAAATCCCAACTGGAGCCACTAATTATGGCTCTAAAACAAAAACAACAGGAACGTCGCGATAAGGAAAAAAAGCCAGCGACGAAAAATGCGAGAAACGAAACTGCAACAACAACAAACACAAACAACAGCGGCACAAACCAGTGGTAAAACTGCGACAAAACCAAAAGCCCAACAACCACAGCCAATGCCAGCAAAACAACCACACCAACCACAAACCCAGCTAAAACAACAACAAAAACACCAAGCTGAGCAGCAGCAACAACAACAACAGCAACAGAAGCAGCAACAACAACAGGAACAGCGGCAGCAGCAGCAGCGAGGACACCAGGAGCAGCCACAGCCGCCTCAAAATAAAAAAGAAAAAGTGCCACCAATAAATACCTACAAAATGGACCTCAAGGAGACTATTGAAATATGTAAGTCGGCCATAGGCTCCAATTTTACAATTAAACGATTGAGTCAAGATAGGCATGCTATCCACTGCCTAATAGTGGAGCACTATAAAATAGTTAAGCAATTGCTTGCAGACACCACAACGGAGTTCTTCACATTTACTCCGAAAGTAGAAAAGTGCCAGACGGTTGTCTTAAAAGGAATAGATTCCTCAACGGATCCGCAGGCGCTGTTAAGTGAGCTCCGCCTAGTAGCGACGGACGAGCTCGAAGTCGTAGGTGTAAAGCCATTCACCACAGTTAAGGCCAGACGGGAGAATCCGAAACTACTGATCTTCCTAGTACAGCTATCGCCCCAAAGCAAAATGGAAAAGTTGAGGAGTATCTCAGTCCTCAACTTCCAGGTTTTACGTTGGGAAAAATTAAAAAGAGGTGACAGCATGCTTCAATGCATGCGTTGCCGAGGGTTCGGCCACGCCTCAGCCAACTGCGAACCACAACATAGGAGAGTATAGGTTAGGAAAGGAGCGGGTCGATGACATGACCCCACTTAAATGTACACTATGCGGTGGCGGCGGGCACCCCGCAAACTGTCAAGGCTGTCCAAAGTTTCAGCAACTTAAAATAAATAAAAAAGCGGAGCAAACGGTAGTAGCAAATCAGCCAGCCGTTCGTCCTCCCTCAATGTCCGTCAATCCCCAAATTTCCTACGCCCAAATGGCGTCAGGAAAGGGAAAAACGATACAGTATCCACATAAGGAAGCCAGACAGGCCCCCGTCCCTCAGCCTCCAGCAGTGGATGCGGATTTTTTGACTGCGTTGAGGGCCATTCAAGGTCAGCTAACCGGTCTTCAAAACCAGCTTCGGGAGTAAGCGTCAAGGGTAGACTATATCTACTCCTTGTTGCCGAGCTTAACGCAACTTAGATCGTAATGGGCGCGCTGTCAGAGAGACCCCTAAGGATCCTGGCTGTGAATGTAAATTCACTGATTAGGATCGAACGTAGAGCTAATCTTTTCCAGTTGCTTACAGACCAAAGTCCCGATGTGCTAATGGCTATCGAAACTAATCTAAACCAGAAGCATAAATTGACTAATAGTAATTACAATATCGTAAGAAGGGACCGACCCAACTCCACTCAAGGAGGCGGAGTCGCTATCTTCATACGAAAAGGCATTAGTTATAAGGTCATATATATTGGTGAAGTGCGCCGATTCCGGCTGCTGGAAGCCTGCGTCATATGCATTCCTCTCCAACAAGGGAAGCGACTTTATGTGATAGCGGCCTACGCACCGGAAGCACCTCAGCTTACACTTTTTACAACCGAGCTCGGAAAACTTTTCGAATCTCTAAGACTGAACTCAGTGGAGAACTTTTATCTTTTGGCCGGAGATTTAAATGCCAAACACGAAGATTGGGGAAATCAATTACAAAATCCTCGGGGTAACCATCTTTACAATTGGATGGTCCACTTCAATGTTGAATATAGGATCGACATTCTCGCCACATATAGGCCATCGTTTCCGAGAAGCGGTGCTTTCCTGGATCTTTTACTGCGAGACACATGACTGACAGTTACTAGCAGAGTAGGTCAACACTCGCGAAACTGTTTACGGACGATTGAGTACAACAGAAACCTTACGAACAACGAAATCGACGAATACTTACAACAAATGGGCGAAACGATTTAGCGTACAATGTACAGGACCATACCGAAATACAAAGAACTTGACATAACGTCTACGTACAGAAACGCGACCAGTGACGCACTACACTGGCAAAAAAGCGGAATTCTGACAAGACTTAAACTCTTGTACAGACGACTGAAAAAACCGCGCGACCCGGAGATTAGAACACTGAAGGCGTCGATCAAAAACATCAACCAATTGATCAAGGAGAACTATCGGTTGTCCATTAATTTGTTTTGGAAAAACAGAATTCGGGCCGTAAAGTCCAGCGACCCGAGTATGTTTCCACAAATTAATAAGATCTTTAGGAGGAAAGGTCATAACACCTCCCGCGTATTAAGCTCCAACGAACAACTGACAATACAAACATTCTTTTGACAGCAGAAATTGATCCGGGGGAAGCCGTCTTCGACGACGATTTCTATGTTATTGAAGATCCTCAGGAGAAATTGGAGGCAGTGAGGGCTATCTTTCAGGAAGTGTATAAGGTGAATGATAGCATTCGCTCGAACCGCGTCCTGGAAAACAATGCCCTGCTCCATCATGTCTATCTCTGAAACGACATAACGCAATGGCGATCTGAGAACCGTGGTTTCACCCGGTTTGATGACGAAAACTTGGCAAACGCCATAGTCGCCGAGCGAAGTGGGTCTAGTCCCCTGTTAATCGCGAAGGAGGAACTCCAGATCATCTTCGATTCCATAAAGAAAAAGAAGTCAGCGGGAGTCGATGGTATATCCAACATTGTACTGCGACACTTACCTCCTGAAGCTGTGGACATTTACGCCACGCTGTTCAACAACGCGCTGAATAATGCATATCATCCAGTACGAAAAGATTCTCAATCGAGCACTGTTCAAGTGGTCTGAGGACAATAATATTATACCAGAGAACCAGTTTGGTTTCAAGGCTGGACATGACTGTATTCATGCCGCCTCCAAACTCGTCTCTGGTATACAATGGAACAAAGCCAAAAAACAGTGCACGGGTGCATGTCTGGTTGAGTTAGAGAAGGCTTTTGACACCGTATGGTTAGAGGGCCTCTATCTAAAGCTGACGAGACTTGGCAAAAGTAAACCACTGCTACATATGCTTCATGACATGCTGACTGGTAGAACGTTTGTTGTCAAAAGTGGCAACGTAACTTCTACCACAGAATTTTTCATTAAGAATGGTCTGCAACAGGGAGCGGTAAGCTCGCCGATTCTCTTCAGCATATACACCAGTGATATGATAGGTAGTCTTACTCAGGCAATTGCGTATGCGGACCATCTTATCGCGTACAGAACAGCCTCTACTGTCGAAGTCATTCGAACTCTTTTGCACCGGGACTTCGACAAGATCCAGAGATATTGTGATGACTTTAAGTTGAAAATAAACTTTCAGAAATCAGAAACTATCCTGTTTAGGACACCGTTGTCTAGGGCCTCTAGGGCTACGAGAAAGAACTGGGGAAAGCTGGTGATCGTTGGACCAAACGGACAGCCACTGGCGAGTAAAAGTGTATTAAAGTACCTTTGCATCTGGTTAGATCAGTATCTATATTTCGGAAGACATGTAGATGCTGCTCTGGCTAGAGCTAGGGGAGCATTTGCCCTGACAAGACGTTTGTCAGGGCAATTGACAGCACGGTGAAGGTGATTTGCTACATGGCCCTAATTAGGCCGATGATTGCCTATGGGTGCCCGGTGTGGTTCAACGTTGCCCCATCGCAAATGGAAAAGATATGGGTGTTTGAGAGGCAGTGTCTGAGGAGCTGCCTTGGACTTCACAGAACACCAGTATCTGGCTACACAAAATACTATTCCAGACAGGTCCTATACAACGGGGCCAAAATAAACAAAATAGACAATTTTCTGGTGAAACTCATTCGGTTTCACGCTGCTAGAGCGATGGCTTCGAACAATAGTCTCATCTTTGGGGCCTTCTACCCCAATGATGAATATTTTGAAAGTGCGCGTTTAAGCGGCTTTATTCCGCCCGAAGCTTTCCTAAATTTGGATAGTCGAGGGCTGATACAGGATAGATCGGCGGTTCCGCTAATCTACCACGTCTCCCGACGAACTGTGGATAGGCGGCTCCTATACGACCGAGACGGCGTCGCTCAGGGCGGAGAGAGCGCCTGCGGTTCAGCAGGAGTGTGTCCGATTGGGACCGTCGGAGTAGGTCACAACAGGAGAACCTGTTGTGGTGGTTAAATTAGATTAGGTTTAGGTGTATAACAGTCATGGTGGCAGAAAAAAAAAATATATATAATATATATGTATATACAAAAAAAAAACGGTTGTTGTGGCTGTTCTAGTTTTTAAGTTTTTTTTAGGTAGTTTTAATTAATTTTAAGTAGTTTAAGTTAGTCGATAGGTAGTTTTAATTAGCATGTAAGTTTAAATAAAATAAAAAAAAAGACAACGAACCAAGTTTTTCAAAGTTTTCTTGGTAAAAATTGTGTTACTTTTATATTTATATATTTGATAATAGGCCGAAAGGCATTAGAATTAGGTTATCGTATAATTTAGGGCGCCCGAGTTATGATTACTACTTGAGGGTTTATAAAAACCCTCATTCCAAAAACAACGTTTATGGAATGAATTTGAAATATAATTTCTTAACATAAGTTCTTAACATGTCGACTTCAATAGTGCTTCAGTGATTCTACGAATTGATTGTAAAATAGGTAGGCCGGAAGGGTACCAGACGTTTATTCAGCATAATTCGTGGGATCACCTGAGCAATTACAATATATGGGGAAATGAAATAAAATGAAAATGATTAATATGCAAAAATGCGTTTGCTGCTTCTGCTGCTGCTGGTGTTTATGGATATTTGATGACTTCGTGGATTATGGGGTGAATGATTATGCTGCTGCTTTGTGATGACCTCGTGAATTGTGGGGTGAATGGCTCTAGCGGATTGTGGGGGTGATAGGGGGTCAGGTGGCTACCGTAACTCCTCCCCCCTTGGTGTAGAGTGATGTCCACAAAGATTTCAAAGGGGCCGAAACGACTGGATGCTGAGGGAGATACTGTATTCGTATCCTTCTTGAAATCAGTCTGAGGGTTGCTGTTGATATAGCGCTGATTACTGCAATTGCTGCATAGGTGTAGATGATGTGCTGCTTCGTGTTGATCTACAGATTTGCTACTGCCATTTGGTTGTCGAAGTGAAACTGCTTCAGCTTTTGTAGACTCAGGGTGTCAATGATGGATTCCTGCTTTATTTTGAAGTAAGATGCTGGAGCTACATAAACATTGTCCCAGAATATAGATGGGTTGTCTTTGTAGGTGACCCCGTTTATGGTAACTTGACAGTTCTTGTAGGTCATCATAGCGGTTCCTTCGAGCTTTTGGGCTTTAGAGTTACTGCAAGTAGAGTTAAATGTTAATGGTGGGACATTAATAGAAAGAATATGATTGTCTTCAGGTTGTGTTATGGATTTTTCCATTCCGATGTCACTAAGTGGACATCTTGGCTCTTTGTTGTTCATCAGGTGTCCTATGCATGTGGATTCTGCTGTTGATTCTTGGAGTAGTGGGTCTCTACAGAAGTAAGTGTGTTCTACCTTTGGGCATGCTTTGTCAAAGTATTGAATTGTGTGCTCGTTAATAGTTATATATGGTTTTGTTATTATTTGTTTGGTTTCATTTATGGGTAATGTTATAATATGGAAAAATCTAGATATTTTCGGATTTACAATTGGTATTTTTATATTAAATATGATGTTTGTATCATTATAGTATGCTTGGAAATTGAGGAGTTATATAATTGCTCATTTGATTTAATTTCGACAGATTGTTTCAACATAGTACTTCTTATTTCTTTTAATTCGTTTTGACTTAGTATAAATTTAGATATGACGTTAAGTTTTGCGAGTACTAGTGCTTCGGCTATGTTTGTAATATGACTGGTTAAAAGATCAATGTTATAATTAATATTGTTAATATATTGTGTTTCTAACATTATGTCTTCGTTTCTATGAAAATTGTTCACAGATTGCTTGTAATTTAAATATTTTTCTATAATTTCTTGTTTTTTGTTAATATGGTCTGTTATGTTTTTGAATCTATGGAAAATTTGTGAGTTAATTCGGTTTTGGTACATAATGGATGTTTCGAAATTTTTTGTGTTTTCATTGAGGTTATCTATTTGGGAGTTTATATTGTGATGAATTTAACTGCAGTACCCAAGCCATCGATGAGTCCTCTTTTCTTCCTACTGAAAGGTTTTAGTGTATCTAATTTTGCTTTAAGTTCTGATAATTTGAGTTTTGTTATTTTGATAGGGTCCACTATTGGACTGTATCTTTTAAATGTACTTAGAGTGTTTTCGATTTTTTCGATGTTTGTATGATAGTTGGTCAGATTGATAATGTGTATTAAGTTACTGAAGCTTTCAATAGTCCTTGCTGGTCCTAGTTGAAGTTTAACAAGGCCTATGTTTTCTCTTAAGTCCTGAATTTCTAAATCTTGTGTTAGTGTTAAGGGTATTCTGAAAAGATATAGGGATATTATTTTCTACTTTTGAGACGTTTTCTAATTTGTATCTTAGCTTTATGTAATTTCCTATCATCTTTTGTTATTACCGTGATTCTATTGTTATTTTTGACAGTATGTTTTGAGAACCTAGGTGTTAGTTTATTTCTTCTGTTTTCTTTTCTGAATATAATTTCATTGGTTCGTTTCTGCTCGGGTTCTATTCTGTTTTTGTTTAATTTGTCTATTTTTAAACTCGTAAGTTTTTCTAATTTGTCTTTTATAGAGGGAAAGATCTTTTCTTGGAATTCATTAAGCTTTTTTAAGTATTCATGTTCATTATTAAATGTGGTTTCGTTATTGAATTTGTATGTTTTGCCAAAAAATAGTTCGTAGGGTGTGTATTTGGTGCTTGAATGGATGGAGTTGTTGTAGGTTATAAGGGTTTCTGTGAAAATCTCTTCGTGATCTGTGCTAAGTTTGTTTTCTTTACGTGTGGTAATTATGATTCTGTAAATTTCTGTGAGTGTTGAATGGAGCCTTTCTACTGGAGCATTGCTTGTACTCTGTTGAATTGAGGTGAAGTGAATGATGATTTCAAATTGCTTACAAAAGTCTCTGAATATATTTGCATTAAATTCAGAGCCGTGATCGCAAACAAACTTTTTGGGTGTGCCAAAGAGGCTCATGTAGTGTTTTAGTGATTTGAGAATTGATATACTGTTTCTTGCAGGTAGGGTGTAGCCTGCTGCAAATTTTGAGAACTTATCTATTATTGTTAAAATCTGTTTGTTATTCATGCTGTAAATATCTATGTGTAGGATGTCTAATGGTTTGATTGGTGTTTCTGGTTTTTCAAATTTAGGTTTCGGTGGTTGCCTATCGCATCTTAACGTTTGGCATGTCTCGCAATTGTTAATTACCTGTATAATTTTGTTTTTCATATGGGGAAAATAATATTTTCTTTTCAGATGCAGATACGTTTCGGTAATGCCTCTGTGGTTATTTTCTTTATGCCGATCTTTAACAAGTTGTTCCTGTTTATCACTTTCTGTAATGTCTTCTAGAATTTCTGTACAGCGTAATAAACGAAAAGTTTTATTGTTTGAAAAATATTTTGAATATAATGATTGTACAGTACGGAAGGTGTCGTCATCTGAGTATATTGCGGAGAGTTTATTGGGTGGTAGAAATTGTTTGAATATATCAATCCGAGTTTCCTCAGTGTATTCTAATCTACTAATAGTGCGCCGTTGTTTATTTTTAAATGGAACTTCTAACGACATATTTGGAGTTTCAACCGATAATTTAAGAATTATTTGAATGTTAAAGTCATTAAGTGGTTTTTCTGATATGGGTATAATGTCATCGAGATTTTCTTCGGCTGAATGGATGGTTGACCTGGCTGTACCTTGGATTGATGACGTATCATTTATGTTTATATCTGCAAAGTTGTTATCTAGTCTTGTTCGACATAATGCGTCAGCAATAGTGTTCTGTTTTCCTTTTTTATATATGATTTCGTAATCGAATTCCTCTAATTTTTAGCGCCATCTTATCAATTTTGAATTTGGCTCTTTTAAACTCATCAGCCAAGTAAGGGGCCTGTGATCTATTAGGATTTTGAATTTCTGTCCAAACAAATATGGGCGAAAGTACATAGTTGCCCAAACGATGGCCAACAGTTCTTTCTCGATAGTTGAGTAATTCGTTTCTGTGTCCGTTAAGGTTCGACTAGCATAGCATATTGGTTTATCGCTGCCTATCGGTCCTTGAGATAAAACGGCACCAATCGCATAGTTGCTAGCGTCTGTCGTCAGTAAAAAAGGCTTGGAGAAATCGGGGCACTGAAGGATTGGATCGTTGGTTAGTAGACATTTGCAATTTTCAAAAGTTCTTACGTATTCTTCGTTTAGATCTATTGATCGACCTTTCTTTAGGCAAATAGTCATGGGTTTTATTAAACGAGCGAAATCCTTTATGAATTTCCTGTAGTAGCCGAGAAGGCCAAGAAATGCCTTTATTTCTTTTTGAGTTCTGGGAATTGGGAAATTTTTGATAGCATGAATTTTATCCGGATTCGGTTTAACACCATCGGTCGACACTATGTGTCCGAGGAAGGCAATTTCCTTATGAAGAAACTCGGATTTGTCGAGTTGTATTTTCAGATTTGATTCCCTAAGTTTGTCAAATACTTTTGTTAAGTTCTCAATGTGTTCTTGTAATGACGTCGAAAATATAATTATGTCATCTAAGTAAACGAGACATATTCTTCCTTGAAGTTCTCTGAGAATGTTGTCCATCACCCTTTGAAACGTGGATGGGGCGTTTTTTATACCAAAAGGCATTCTCAGGTATTCATAGTGTCCGTTTTCTACGGAAAAAGCCGTTTTAGCAATGTCTTTGGGGTGCATTTCAATTTTGTGAAACCCACTGGCTAAGTCGAGGGTGGAAAAGTATAGGCATTTACCTAATTTATCCAAGATATCGTTGATGTTAGGAAGAGGGTACCGATCAGAGACAGTTTTATCATTAAGTTTCCTGTAGTCGATGACGAGGCGCCAATTTTGTTTGCCGCTAGCGTCTTTCTTTTTGGGAACTACCCAAACAGGTGAAGTCCAGGGGGAAAAGCTTGGCCGGATAATGCTTTGCTCAAGCATATTATCAATTTGCTTTTTCACTTCATTTTTGTGGACAAAGGGGTATCTATATGATATGGTGTAAATGGGGATGTCGTCTGTTGCATTAATTCGGTGTTTGACTTGGTTCGAAAAGGAAAGTGATTGGCCCTCATGGAAAAATATATCACTATATGTTTTGCAGACTTTTGATAAAGCTTTCTTTTCTTCACTGTTTAGGTGAGAGGAACGGATGAGGTCTGCAATACAGTTTTCAGGTTCTTGTTTAGAGTTTTTGAAGTTGAAGTTGTTTATTTCTATAAATTCTGTTGAATCGTATGGTTTTACTTTGAGAGGTTGTTCTAATAGAAGTTTTTGAGGTTGTCCACTTTTGTTGATTATTTCTACAAAACTGAACCATTCTTCTGATTTGTAGAAGCCTTCTGAAATGTGTAATTGGGGTTTAATTTCGGTGTGCTTTAAAAAGAAATCACCATTTTTTAGGTCTACTGGCATTTTTATTATTTGTTTTGAATTTTGTGGGATTAGGTGCTTTCCTGAAGTAAAGTTTGGTTTAAATTGTTAGTGTATAATCGAGTTTCTGGTTATTAAAGTTTTGTTAGATAGGTCGATTTTTGCTCCTACCTGAGTAAGAATATCGAGTCCAATTAGTCCATCAAAATAGTTGTGGAATTTGAATAACAGGAAAGTGAGAGTACTGAACTGGTTAAATTCTACGAAAGTGGGTAATATGACTTGCTTTTTAAGTTGGTATTTATTAAGGATAGTAGTGATTGTGGTTGGTTTACAATTAGATTGATCAGTGGGGTCGATGAATTCGGGGTTGACGAAGGATGCTGAGGCACCCGTATCTATCAGGAATTTAAGGGGTCTACCAAAAGGGGATGTAATATTTATGTACACTAGTTCAGACCCATTTTTCACGTCTAGGTATCCTGTTGGTGGTTGAAGGCATTTATAGGAAAATTTGATGGGTTTTGGGTATCTAGGGCTTCAAATGTGTCTAAAAGATTATTATCTTGTTCGTCTAACTGGTCTCCATCTTCCTGATCCTGAGGTTGGTTATTGTAGTAGAAAGCTTGGGGTGGTGGTGTTGTTTGTATGTTGTACATTTCTCGGTTACCACTGTTTGAAAATCTACTCATTCTCGTTTGCGTACTTGGGCTCATTTTAATTCTTGTTTGCGATGGACCTTGATTTCTATGGTGTGAGTGTGCACTGTTAGTGTCCGTGGGCTCCTGTGGGGGTTGTTTGATTTCGGGGATATTACCTTGGTGTTGAAACTGTCGGAATGTATTCTGATATGGTGTTCTATTTGGTGGTGTGTACTGGGGATTTCTGTTAAATGGATTTGGATGTTGAGTTGGGGCTCTACTGGGGTACGAATCGTTTCGGAATGTGTTCCATAGATTAGAATCTCTATTTACTTGGGGCCTTGTGTTATTTTTGGGGTATGAGTTGAAGTATCTTGGCTGGTTGGAAGCTATTCTGTTTGAAAAATAAGGGGTATTATTCGTATTTGTTTGCCTATTAAAACGTGGATAGGTTAATGAACGTGTTTGTGTATAGTAAATGTTTTGTTCTTTGATGCAATATGCCAATGCTGTAGCTAGTGAATTTGGCTTCATTGCTCGAATGCTTGCTCCTAGTGGTTCTTTGAGAATAGCTCTCAACGAAATTTGACTGTACGGTGTACCTTCTATTCCCCTTAGGTGGAGGAGAATCTCCTATACATTGTTTATAAATTCGTATAGAAGTCTTCGATTTCCGTCGAAGTGCGGAAGATCTTTGATTGCGTCCGGAATACGCAAAGAATTAAATATATCTGTTTGATTGTTTGGTAAGGAGGGCGTCGAAGGACTAGGGTTACTTGCGGGTAAACTCATATTGTCAGTAATAGGGAGCGCGATATCTAAGTGTTCCGGTATACAGGATAAGCTTTTACTTTTAAAGATATTATATGGGTTAAATTTGTAACTTTCCTTTTCCTCTTTCGGCATTAAATGTGATAATATAAAGTTTGTTAATTCTCGCTTTTGTTAATTTTTTTTTTTTTGATTACTTATTTGATAGTATATGTGTGCACTGTATTTTAATATAATATGTACGTGTATATAAAATTTATCTTATGTTATAAATATATGTTATTATATGTATTTGTTTATATATCTTTGTATGTTATATTTTAGCAACAATTCACTTGACTTACAGACACCCAAGGGCGATGATGATGTTCATCCTTAAAGGGAGATTTGTTCTTGGTGATGAAATGTCAAAACCCAGGTTTCTTTTTGTTATATTCCAGACAAATACTGATATGCCGTCAGTATGCTCGGTATATTATTGATATTCTCTCACTAAATTCCTTGCGCTGGTTTAACAATGTCTTTATGTTGTACACTTTTATGTATACTGATATTCCGTCAGTATTGTTAAGTATTTTTAATGATATTCAGTCACTGAAATACTTTTATTTTTAGTATACACCCACAAAAAAGTCTTATTTATTTCACGGGATTAAGGCGTTCGAAACCTCACCAGAACTACCGACTGCGCCAGTTATGATTACTACTTGAGGGTTTATAAAAAAAACACACTTGTTGATTACTTGAACAACGTTTATCGAATGAATTTGAAATATAATTTCTTAACATAAGTTCTTAACATGTCGACTACAATAGTGCTTCAGTTATTCTACGAATTGATTGTAAAATAGGTAGGCCGGAAGGCTACCAGACGTTTATTCAGCATAATTCGTGGGATCGCCTGAGCAATTACAATATATGGGAAAATGAAATAAAATGAAAATGATTAATATGCAAAAATGCGTTTGCTGCTTCTGCTGCTGCTGGTGTTATGGATATTTGATGACTTCGTGGATTATGGGGTGAATGATTATGCTGCTGCTTTGTGATGACCTCGTGAATTGTGGGGTGAATGGTTCTAGCGGATTGTGGGGGTGAGAGGGGGTCAGGTGGCTACCGTAACTCCCGCGTAGGGCAAGTAAGTTAGTTAAGTAGTTGATAAGTAAGCTTGTTTTTTTCATGAATTTTTGTCTAGCATGTAAGTTAGTTTTAAGAAAAAATAAAATAAAAATAAATTTAAAAAAAACATACGCTGTAATATGTGAACACCTCGTCCGGCAATAACTTGATCGGCCCTAATCAGCATGGTTCTAGGTCACGAACAGATTAAATT
Organism: Rhingia rostrata; assembly: GCA_949824845.1. NCBI lineage: Eukaryota > Metazoa > Arthropoda > Insecta > Diptera > Syrphidae > Rhingia > Rhingia rostrata. The sequence continues at coordinate 47,598,725 of OX463759.1, forward strand.
AAGAAGTTCAAGGTTATACCCATTACAGATTTAACGTTTTGTTATCTTTCCGCTAAATGGCTTTCAAACCATTTACGCTCAACTTCACGAATTCGGAGCCTGAGCGCATATAAGTCAATGTTGCGGAATTGCAGATTGCTACAATGCGCTTGTTGATGTCTTTGAAGCATGAGACTACTGGGCAAAGTCCTTCGCTTATGAAATCCAAATAGTCACTGATTCTGCTTGTTATAACAAGCCACACTGTTACAGTTTTTTGTATTCCTTTTGCCAGGCCATCCCATTGTATTTCCTGGATGACAACTATAACAGCTTATGGCTTCCACTAGTTTAGTTGTTCGGCTTTTCTGTTAGCAGCTCCAACAATCTGGATACAAACGACCGCGACGCCCTGATATTTAATTTGGTAAAAAAATTACTTTAAATTAGTAATTTCAAGTACAAACCAAAAGAGTAACTTGCTACGTGGGCTTAAATAAAAAAATAAATATCAATATAAATATTTAATCATCGCGGTTTCGAGAACCTTCAGTTGCAGGTAGGGTTGTTCGCTCCTATAACGAAAATATATTGTTTAGAAACTGAATATGAAACGACTTTGTTATGTTAACTTACTTTAGCCTCTTCAGAAGCTTCTGCACTTTGCTGCTCCTTATTAGTATATCTAGATGTAGTTGAAATTAGTCTGATTATATTACCTGCATTGTGACATCATATTCTTGGCGAATGAATGTTTTTTTATTAATGATGAGATTGCAGCGTGTTTGGGTTTTCACTTAAAAACAAAGCCTAATATCGTTTTCCCAAAAAATCCTATGGGATGTTTACAAATTTCATTCACCAGTCACTGTCATATTGTGCGAGGTAAATAAAGACAGCTGATGTTGACATACAAAAAACGAAAAATCCGAGGGTCGGCTTACATCAATATGTGGTGGGATTACATTCCAATACGGAAGACAAATATTAAAAAAAAACTACGTTAACATATTCGTTAATTTGAAATTCGACAGTTTTATTTTTTTTTTATATGGACTGGTTTAAACTGATTCACATATTTCAGGAATAAATCCTGGTATGCTTTTAAAAAGACGGATGATATTTGAAGTATATACAGTCAGTACAATTTCCGATTTCTTCATCAGTTGTTATTTATTAATTTTGTTCTTATTCCGTTGTAAAAATATGGTAAAATTATTTGTGAGTTTTTTTTTTTTTTTTTGTTGTTATAATTTACACGTACTCAAGGGGTTATGAATACCCTTTTATATGTTACCATAGTACGAGCGTTAGAGAAGGGGAAGAAAGAGAGGATAGGAAAGATTTTGGATGTAGTGGAGACTTAAACTCCATGGGTGGTGTCCAAACTAGCTTCGGGGAGTCACTTTTTCTTGTGTTCGTTAAGAAGAAGAAATTCAAGATGGTGTGGTATTACAGGTATTACACCGACCTTTTATTTCTTTTAAATAAAAGTGAAATGGATTTTGGTTGGGATTGAACGCGCAACCTTCCACTCAACAGACGAACACATTACCACTACACCACGGCCACCCACAACAGTTTTTATTACCAATTTAAACTGGAAATAACAAAAGGAATAGAAATAAAAATTGGACACAAAGCCACAAGGTATGTGCAAAATAGTAAAACAAATAATTAAAACTGCTCATAGAATTATTGCAGGAAGTTTGTGCCGAAGAAGTCTCAATTATTGAGACTTCAAATCTAAATTTAATTCCTACTTCAACGAATTAGTTAATAAATTTATTATATTAATAAGGCAACAATTATTTAAAAATATCGTTTTGAAAATTAACAGCCGTGTATTTAAAGAAATGTTGCATTATTTATTAATCTCAAATATCTCTTATAGTATTTTAAGCGCTAAATCAGTTTATATAATCGATTTTCATATTTTATCAATTTACGCTTTATATGCTATCTGCATGGAAGGTTCAGAATTTCAAGAAATTTTGATCCTACATGAATTGATTATTTTATTCCCATTCTCAATATTTTATTTTTGGTATACAAAAAAAAACAGAATATGATACTCAGCATTTTATGTATATATATACAAATATGCTCATATAAATAGAGATAAATGTCTTACATAATATATTAGTACCTGAAGTTCAAATCTTAGGGAAGTTATACCAAATGTAACATCCACTTAACCAGCATTCCATGAAATATGGACAAGCAGTGCGGAAATTTTGAATTTGGCTATTTTTCGGTTGAAAACTTTGAATTTGGCAGTTGTCTACGTTTTGACGTTTAAATGAGCAGGCTGCTGACAAGTTTGATTAGTGATTATATCTTCCTTACTTCATCTCTGATTTGAATGTTGACTGAGTGAATTACCAAAGTGAATTTTGAAAATGATAGTGAGAAAATTAATCGTTGGTATTTGATTTCAAATAAATTAATTGAAGTGATTCAATTGTTAACCGTTTTGAAGAAATGTGTTTAAGAATGTGTTTAAATAAATTATTGTTAAACATATAAGAGAAAAGAAAACAGAAAACTGTGAACTGTGAGTAAACGGTTAAAGAACATAGTGAAGTGAATATAGGGAAGTGTACATAGTTAAGTGCACATAGTGAATAAAAATTTCATATACGATTAAGTGTGTGATTGTAAGAAAAGAAAAGGGTCATTCAACAATAATGGTTCGCAAATCTTTAGATCAGCTCACCGTTGCGGAGATGAAACCTGAACTTAGTCTCCGGCAACTTTCCCGTATAGAAGGAAAGCGAGATTTATTTGTTCGTCCTCATGATACAATAAAGCAAAGTGGTAAAGATCCTGGTTCGATTCTGTTTGATGTCGATGAGCAAGAAGTAAGTGCAGGCTTTGATATGTCATCAATGATAAAGTTTCTTGAGGTTAAACTCGGTGAACAAAACAACAAATTGGAACAACTACGCGAGGAACAGCGCCAACAATCCGAAAGTCAAAATAACCATTTGGAAAAGCAGCTCGAAGAACAGCGCCAGCGGCTCGTGAAACAATTTGAGGAACAGCGTAACAAGTTTGTGAATGTCCTCGAGTCAAGACTTACGGTGATTTATAATCGATTTGAAAAAGTCGAGACTACATAAATGACGGTAAAAGAGAATGTTGGGAAGGTAGAAAATTATGTGGCAGCGATCGAACAGAAAGTCGAAAAAGTAGAGGATAGCTTTGAAAAGAAAGTTGAGAAAGTAGTTTAAGAATTTCAGCAGAGAGTTGAAAATCTAGCTAATGAGCTTAAATTTGCTAAGAAACAAAAGGTTCGGCAAATTCTGAAGATTTTCCATGAATGAAAGAAAAAAAGCCTCTTACTTGCGACGGTCAGACGCAATGGTCAGCTTATAAGTAACAACTGCTAACAGGACGAGAAAAAAGCCATCGCGCTTACACTAGCTTTTCGTGGTCCAGGTACGGAGCTTTTGAAAACCATCTCCATTGACAATCAACGCAACTACAAAACTATCGTGAAAGCAATCGAGATGCGGTTTGGTGATGACCATATGTTGGAAGTGTATCTCAGTACCAGCAATCGGGAAATGCTTATGAACCAACTTCGCGGGGCAGAAGTTGAGATCTGGAATCGACGCCTCCAGGACCACAATCCAAGTATCCCAGACAAAAAGAGACAACAGGAGTCCGACAGTAGATGCGACCATCGGTGGGAAAGAACTTGCGGTTACAATTGATACTGGAGCTACTGCTTCCATTATCCGAAAATACATCGTCCGTGAGTCGTGGCTGCATAACACCAGCAGCTATTGCCTGAGGACCGCATCTGGAGAAAGGGCTCGAGTATATGGGGAAGAACGGCTGACGATATACTTGGCGGAACTCATCTTCTCCCATGCATTCCTGGTGGCTGATATTTGTGACGAATGCATTATTGAAGTATATTTCATGAATGCTCATGGATTGATTTTGGATATTTGCATGCAATGGAATGCAGTATATCAAAAGCAGTTATTCTGGGACCAGTCGTCGGGAAAGGCCAAGTGCTACCACCGTCATCAGCAACTGTAATATGGGTCAAGCTGTAGTGTGATCCTGGGAGCCACCGATTCCTACTTGTAGAACCAGATGCAGACGATAATTTCCAAAACTACATAGTTGGAAAAATATTGGTGGAACCAAAGTACAACATGGTTACAGTAAGCTTCTTCAACACCATACCACAAGAGGTCAGAATCCAAAAAGGAAAAGTGGTTGGTAAATGTATTCCGGTTAACGCAATGTCAAGCATAACCGAATGGGAGACTGCTAGACCAGTGCTAAGAACTAAACGGACGGAAATAACGAGATCGATTCTCAATTAGTGTAAGAAAATTTGTTCGGAAAATCTTATTGAAGAATTTGTTGATGTATTTGCTGCAGAGGAATGGAAATATGGCCACACGCGCTTGGTACAACACCAAATCGACACTTAAAAAATACTTTTCTTGGTTAAAAATATATATATATATATATATATTTACGTTTTGTAAATGCATAATAGATAAAAGGGCAGAAGGCATTAGTATTAAGCTATCGTGTAATTTAAGGCGCCCGCATAGGGCCAGTAAGTTAGTTAAGTATAGCTGATAAGTAGGCTAGTGGTTTCATCATTTTTTGTCTAGCATGTAAGTTAGTGTTTAAAATGAGAAAAATAGAAATGAATAAAAAAAAACAAATCGGCACTGGAGAAGCTAGACCAATTCGTCAGCCCGCAAATCGTCCGCCATTAGTCAAGCAGGCTGAAGTTGCAAAAATGGTTACGACGATGGAAAGGGACGCATTTGTCGAAACTTCCAATAATCCGTGGTTATAACCAGAGGCGCTCGATAAGAAGAAAGATTGCAGCAGCCGGTTCTACGTTGACTATCGGCGGCTCAACGATGTCATCTAGAAGGACAGTTATCCTGTACATAGGATTGTTGATACACTCGATAGTCTAAAGGGGTGTGAATGGTTTTATACACTGGATGTGAAAAGCAGCTACTAGCAGGTGCAGATTCACCCTAAGAACAGGGAGAAGACGGCCTTAACCACAGAAAATGGCTTGTGGCAGTTCAACGTGATGCCATTTGGTTTGTGCAGCGCCCCTGCAACTTTGGAGAGGCTTATGTAGAGCGTTTCGCGAGGATTCACGTGGAAAATCTGTCTGGCGCACTTGGGTGGTATAATTGTCGTAGGAAAATCATTTGAAAAACCGAAGAACAACTTGCGGGAGGTATTCTTAAGTCTTCGGAGTTCCCATTTGAAGCTTAATCCAAGGAAGTGTGCACTGTTCAGATCCGAAGTTCGATCCCTGAGACACATCCTCTGTCTGGCGCACTTGGGTGATATAATTGTCGTAGGAAAATCATTTGAAAAACCCAAGAACAACTTGCGGGAGGTATTCTTAAGACTTCGGAGTTCCCATTTGAAGCTTAATCCAAGGAAGTGTGCACTGTTAAGATCCGAAGTTCGATCCCTGAGACACATCCTCTCGACTTTTGGAGTGAGGACCGATCCCGAGAATATTGAAGCTGTAAAAAATTTCCCGGTCCCCAATGACAAACATCAACTAAGGATCTTCCTAATACTTGCGACTTACTGCCGGCAGTTTGTAAAGGACTTGCGGGCATTGCTTAGAACTTACATAAGCTCACACAGAAAGGAAATTAATGCCATTTATATATTCAAGTGATTGTATAAATGCTTTTCAAAGACTTAAACACCATTTATGTCAACCCCTTCGAGTTAGGGGTTAGAATATACCCGAGGTACGGCGTGCCTGTCGTAGAAGGTAACTTATAAAACGGAAAAGATGCAATACCCAAGGTGGCAATCTAGTTACACTTAAAAATCATCCCTCTACGGAGGGCGGCTCTACGGATTATGAGGAGAGCCGTTTATTGCAATTTTGCAACACTTTGACAGATGGCTACATGAAAAAGGAGAAGAAAGTGGGTGTTGTGAATGGTGTGAAGTAATTATAAGTTATATGGTAAGATAAAATTAATTTTATTTAATTCATTTAAATTATAGTTGCAGTTATACTTTAATATGCTTTATTTTAGAAGTTTGTGTGGTTGTGTATAAGTAAACGTTTATTCGTTTAGCATAGCTAGAATGCAAAGTTTAGCTATAGGGCGCTTTAAGTTCGTAGTTGCAGTTTTTATTGTGACTACACGAATTTTTCCGTCAGTTCCAGGAGGCGCTGCTTCAATTCGTCATAGTCGCCATAGCCTTAGTGGGTTTTGCTCATCAGTCAGGATTACTAGCTGCCCCACCTTGTTTGGAGTAAGCCACTTCGGACGTTGTTGAAGCCGAGCCAAGTATTCTGTCTTCCATTTTTCCAGATGTCCTGCTTAATTCTTTGCATAAGCGCAACCTTTCCAAATAATTTTCTTTGACGTCAGTTAGATCTCCTTCGCGTGCAGTGTTGATCGGAGCAACGATGTAAAAGTTATCCAGGGGTCCAAATTGATAGGTCGTATGGGTCTTCGCTTACCGGACAGAGTAGCTGCGATTTAAGACAAGACTCAACCTGTGCTTGTACTGTCGCATATTCTTCAAATGTGAGGGTGTACTATCCAATGACTCGTTTGAAATGGTGTTTCATCGATTGCTTCCCACATTCCGCCAAAATGCGGAGCAGCGGGAGGATTAAAATGCAATGTTGTCTTATTACTGAATTGTCTAAGTGGGAGAGCAAGGAAAGCAGTTGATGGCTAGTTGACTATGCCGTCATGTGTACCACAGATCATCGATACTCTCAGATTTATGTTCCGAAGACCTGAATTGATAATTGAGTATCGCATTGAAAAGATTCGCAAAATGCCATCACCAAAAATGGAAAAGCTAGATACAGTAGTCGGATTTGCAGTTGCTGTCAGAAACTTATGCGCAACATTGCAGCAAGCAAATATCAGCGATCATCTATGCAACCCAATGTTCATAAGTGAGTTACTGGATAAATTGCCTCCGGTTATAAAGATGAATTGGGCAGCGCACAGACCTGTGCACAAAGTCCAAATAGTCTGAGCACTTTAGGGGACTGGCTGAATTACTTTGCTATCGATGCAAGTAGTGTTATGGCACTTACCTGGAAAATTTCAAAATCTTCGACACAACCGTTTAAAGGAAAAAAGGAGGATATAAATATTCAAGATCAGGACAACGAAAGCCAACCATCTACCTCAAGAGCAATGGTTTTAAACAGCTAAATCTGCATAGTTTGTAAAAAAAACCTTGCAAAACTGTGGCATTCTGTAGCAAGTTTATTGTAATGAAATTGTATGATCACTGGGAGGCAGTTAAGAACAAGAGACTTTTTCGCCAACGTCTTAGTAAACATACTTTTCAATGTCCATTGCCGGTTATCTGCAAGAAAAAACACCATCTGTTACTCCATAAAGATAACAATAAAGAAAATAGTTCATCACCCATGGGAACCGAATCTACAATGAGCCATCAAACAATAACGAAAGTCTGTTTCCGAATACTTCCAGTCGTGTTACAATCTAATGGACGAACAGTAAGAACATACGCGTTCCTAGACGAAGGATCATCAAATTCATTGCTGAATGAAGATGTAGCTTACCATTTACACTTGGAATGTGTTAAGAATCCGTTCTGACTGAAGTGGACTGGAAGTGTTACTAGGATGGAAGGTTTTTTTTTTTTGTATAATTTGCGCGCACTCAAAGGGGTTATGAATACCCTTTATATGTTTTAGCACAGTGCGGGCGTTAAGGAAGTTAGGGATAAGAAGAAAGGAGATACCGATGCACATTGGTTTTAAATGTCTGTAAGTTATGATGGAAAGGAAAAACAGAGTTTGGTAGAGCATTCCACATTCGTGTTGTTCGGTTTATGTATGAATATCTATATTTCAGCGTACGTCCGAAGATAGGCTTGAGGGTAAACTGATTTGCATTCATTGCGTAACGAGTACTGCGGCTGAATTGTTGAATGGGGGGAATGCAGCTGGCTATTTCATTTGAACATTGGTTGTTAAAATAGCGGTAAAACAAGGTAAGGCAGGAGATGTTTCGACGGTGTTCAAGCGAAACTAAGGAGTTCGCTATTCTTATGTCTCCTATAAGTTTTTTCGCACGTGTTTGAATCCTACCTAGTAGGTGCAATGTTGATTTTGGTGCACCTGACCAGACGATGGCGTTGAATTCAAGTTTTGGGTATAAACGCTTTATATATTGTGGCCAGATCAGAGGGGGTGAAATATTTCTTACATCGATTTAGGAAACCTAGACATTTCGCTGCGTTTTTAGCGACTTCGAATATGTGGTCGTTCCAACGTAAGCCGTTACTAACACACATACCTATCATGGAAAGCTTTTCGGTTTCTTCGACGTAAGTGCCATTCATGGATAATGGCTCTAGATTTTGGTTACGCTTTAATGACAGAAGACAGCATTGTGTTTTGGAAGCATTGAACTCCACTCTATTAGATTTACCCCATTTGATAATGCTGTCAAGGTCGGAATTCAATGAGCTTAACATATTTTAACGTTTAGAGTCCACGTTCGAAGGTGAGGTACGAGGACCTGTAAACAGATATGAGAAGCTGAGGGTACTGTCATCAGCGAAGGAATGAATTGGATTAGAAGTTGCAGACAGGAGATCATTTATAAAAATGAGAAAGATAGTCGGAGACAAAACTGAGCCTTGAGGGACACCAGCATTTATTTGGTGAGTTACAGACTTGAAACCATCCAAAACAACTTGAATTGAACGTTTCGAAAGATAATGTCTAATCCATAGAAGAAGTTTTTCGTCGATTCCAAATGCACGCATTTTCGACAAAAGGGCTTGATGCCAGACCCTGTCAAATGCCTTTGAAATATCAAGCGCAACAATCTTGCTTTCGCCACCAAGGTGGATTGATTGGTTCCACTTTCCGGTGAGATATGTCATTAAATCACCAGTAGACCTGTTGCTGCGAAAACCATACTCCCGGTCATTGAGAAGTTTTCGTATTTCGAGATATTTCATAAGCTGACGATTTATCAGCGTTTCCATGACCTTGAAAAGCAGGGACGTAAGTGCAATTGACCGGTAGTTGGAAGGTGAATCAAGAATAGTAGAACTTAGTATTTCTTGTATTTTCGAAAATGCAACTAGCTTTATCCTAGGTAAGAACGTACTGTAAAAGCATTGAATCTGCTAGATTTCTTCTCTGTTGATAACTTGGGTGTATCAGGACCTAAAAACTAGGAACAAGTAATGGTAGTAGAAAAATCACAAGAGCTAATTTCCGCAACGACTACACGTGTGGGTGACCGGTATTATGGCGGTATGAAAAAGTTAAACTACCAGATAGCCGACTTATGGCAATGAAAATATTGAAATGTTTGTAGAAGCACTTGAAGCTAGATCCAGAGTTAGCTGAAAATATGAAACATCAAATCAAACAGTATTTGGAGAAGGGATATATACGCAAACTTCACCCTAGTGAACTGACGCTATACCAGATGGCACAACAATAGAGGAAACAAATATGAAATTACACAACGCTCTTAACGAGGTAAATTAATAGACAAAATCCTGGCGCATTACACTTAGCGAGAGCAAATCGATTCATGTAGATTTTTCGTATAAACGGACAAACAGTTTGCCATTAATTCTCAATACGGTTCGAGTCCCTATTGCAAATGAAGCGAAATATCTCGGAATGACACTCGATGTAATATTAAAATGGAAGTCGCTTGTAAAAAATAAATGCGAAGAACTTAAAAATAAATACAGAGAACTGTACTGGTTACACGGAAAATATTCCAAGCTTAACCTTGATAACGAGCTGCTATTATACAAGTCTGGACTGGATATATGATATACAACTATGGTGTTGTACCAGTGAAACGAATCTACATATTTTACAAACTTTTAAAAACAAAATGTTAAGATCATTCGTCAATGCGCCGTGGTATAAAAAAATGAAGATCTACGCAGAGATCTTGGTATTTCCGCGGTTAAAGATGAAACGAAAAATTTTGCACGCACGGAATGCACGGGTAAAGGTCCCACACTACTTTGAGCCCACTTTTCAGCCCACGGAAAAAACAAATATAACATAATATAAATACATACATTTTTTGTATTCAACGGATTATCCAAAAGTGTCCAATTAATTGCTTTTATTTAGTTGGAAACTGGAAGCTTAAATAAAGAACTAAAACAGGTACCTATCCATGAATTGCAGGCAGCTTACCAATCAAGTTAAAAAAAACCGTTAGAAGGTATAATTAATAAATGTATCACATGATGGTGCTGCTTGTTATTATTCATCAGTTTTTCCACTGATTTCCTGTAAGCCATAATACTAATAAATTCATATATCAGACTCACTTTTTCATTATAATTTATAGCAGGTACTTACTTACTTTCTTAAGTGGCGCTACAGTCCGGAATGAACCTGGGCCTTAACTAAAATGCATCTCCAAATAGCGCGGTCCTTAGCTAACTGCCTCCAGTTGCATACTCCAAGTTGGTTGAGGTTGGTTTCCACTTGTGCGCCACTTATGGCGAGGTCTCCCTCTAATCCGTCCGACGTCTGGCTGGGAATCGAAGAGTCTGCGAACCGGAGTATTGCGTCCATTCTTTCTACATGTCCTAGCAACATGTAGAGCAGGACTGGGATTATCAGGGTCTTTTATAGAATCTCCTTAGTAGTTCGAGTGAGGGCTTTTATACTAAATTGCCTTCTTAGGCTGAAGAAACAGCGGTTGGCAAGAGTAATTATTCGTTCAATTTCTCATAAGATGTTGTTGTCAGAACTAACAATGGAGCCGAGATAAACAAAGTATAAGAAATGAAGATCTCCGAAAAGTTCTGAGTTGTCCCGACACATTCGATACCAAAAAAAGGACTTAGGCAAGGCGACGCGCTGTCATGTGACTTCTTCAAGTGAAGTGAGAATAGAAATAAGGCTGCCGGAAATGACGGCCTTCCCGCCGAACATTATAAAGAGAGCCGAAGCGCCTTGGTAAGTTACATCCAACAATTCATAAGCCGAATCTGGCGGATGAAACAATGCCTGAAGATTGGCGCTTTGTCGAGGCGGTATGGCTCAGTAGTCTAGAGAGAGCACCGTTATGCATCAATAATCTCGGTCAACTCAAGGTGAAGCGATATATTACCAAATCGCAGACTCCCCCCTTCCATTGGCTTTTCCCATCTCTCCATACTTCACCCTTTCCTGATGCTAAGACTACCGTGTGATTCTGCCGTGCGTAGGATCTATATGGTTGTGTGTCCTTAAACCCAACCACTAACGGCAGAACTCTGGATATCGGGCACCCCCTGGTTTTAACATTTTCCTTATAAACGTAACAAGGAACTCTCGCGCTACTCGTAGGAATCATAAAAACAAATAAAAAATCGGTGCAAACGAAATTTACAAAACAAAAAAAAAAACAAAATCAACATCAAAAGAGCGTCCAGAAGGCGACCAAAATGAGATTGCTAATGAGTGAAACTTCCACTTAAGTATATACTGGAATCTGTCACAGATTCCAGAAAAGAAACGACCCGAGCTTTCTAGAATGCTTTCCTCTTTAAGTTTGCCTCGCCCCTCGGACGTTGGCGAATCTACTATCAAAATTACCGGCAACCATGAGGTAAGTCCGGCCGCTCTAGAGGTTGATGTTGTATATATGTTTATTATGTCAACACATATGTACTTGTTAGTGTGAATTGTTATAATGAATTAATACTCTCTCTCCAGCGATTCTTGTATAATATGTTATGAATAAAGGCAGTTGCATTTAGACTCTCGAGAGGTGCGTTTCATATTAACTCGGATTCCTATACACAACATGGTGGCAGCGGTGGGATTTGTGCCCGCGTAATTTAATTTTGCTCGCGAAGAGTTACAACGTATAGTAGATCCGCATACGCAGTTTAATTAATAAGCACAGTGCCTTGATACTGTATTATTCTATACACAGCAAAATGCCAGACACACAATCAGCAAATACGGCAGTGGCTGGAGGTGTTACATCAAGTAGCAGTTTTTCTGTAAGGTGTCCAGATCCGTTTACATTCAGTAATCCGTCTGAATGGACAAAATGGAAGAGAAGATTTGAACGTTTTCGCATTGCATCAAAACTAGATAAATCTACACAAGAAGAACAAATCAACACGTTAATCTATCTCATGGGCGACCAGGCAGATGATGTGTTTCTTTCATTAAAATTTGAAAATGAAAATCAAAAAAAAAGTTTATTCTAGCGTCATGGTCGCTTTCAAAAATCATTTTATCCTAAAAACCAACGTAATATACGAGAGAGCAAAGTTTAACCGAAGGGAACAAATGGAGGGCGAGTTGATAGAAGACTTTATAACAGACTTATATACTGAGCTTATACACAGAATAAAGCAGGACATCTGGAAAAAATGGAAGACAGAACACTTGGCTCGGCTTCAACAACGTCCAAAATGGCTTACTCCAAGCAAGGTGGGGCAGCTAGTAATCCTGACTGATGAGCAAGCCCCACCAAGATTATGGCGACTATGACGAATTGAAGCAGCGCCTCCTAGAACTGACGGAAAAATTCGTGTAGTCACAATAAAAACTGCAACTACGAACTTAAAGCGCCCTATAGCTAAACTTTGCATTCTACCAATGCTAAACGAATAAACGTTTACTTATACACAACCACACACACTTATAAAATAAAGTATATTTTCCTATCTAACTGCAACTATAATTTAAATGAATTAAATAAAATTAACTTTATCTAACCATATAACTTATAATTACCACACACCATTCACAACATCCACTTTCTTCCCCTTAACAATAATTACAAAATTGCCACATCTTTCTGTTTTATTCATTGTATTTTTTTTTTTGTTTTTTTGTACACACTTTAAACTTGGTATGCGGGAATGAATTTTAGTCGCATTCTACGACAGGCATGCCTTAACTCGGGAATATTATAACCCTTAACCCGAAGAGGTTGGGTGTTGTAGAACGAGGGTAGACTCTGATTGTCCTTAACTTGGCAATGCACAGTGTTGTTGCTCTGACTACACATCAAGTGCTTATTTTTTACCTCCAAGTGGTAACCCTCGGGTACTGTTCTCATCCAACCAGATTTGACATAGTAAACTATAAGCGCGAGTGTTGATAACACGACGAAGAACAGCAACACTATAAACAGCCAGGTCAGAATGGCACGGAATGAATATCCGGCCTGCTGTCCCAGGCGAACCTAGACAAGCTGCTTCGACATATTCGGACAACAGGTTGTCTAGGAATTTCAAGGGTTAGTCAGGCCCCTTGAATGGAGCTGGTGGCGGATGAACCGAAAGGTCAACGGCAGCGCTCAATCCCGTAGTGGATACTGATAGCCCCAAAAACGCGTATCCTAGGGGTATCTTAAAAATTGGAACTGGCCCTGCAGGTTGGTGGTTGTGCTTTGAGTTATTTAACCACCCATTAAAAAAACCATTGTTACGATGCAACCAATAGCATCGGAAAGGACTGATTTTATTGTTGACGAAACAGCTAAACGAAAAAAGGTAACGACGTTCGTATCTGCACCTGGGATGTGAGAACATTAAGCAAGGGAGGTGCAAGCGAATAACTAGCGGAAGCCCTAAACTCTGCAAAGCCAATATTACTAAAAAAAACCGTGACATCTACTACGGACCGTGTTATAGTGAGCAGAAACAGCGACTATTCGGATGCGGATTTGTTATAATAGCCAGACTTAGGCAAGAAGTCTTATGTTTCCAAAACATTAACCAACGCATTGTTACAATCCACCCCAACGGAGGAAAAAGATGATATAGCTAAGGAATTCTTCTATGAGCTCCTTCACAAAACCTATGAGCGACTACCGAACTACGATGTTAAAATCGTGCTGGGAGATTTTAACGCAAAGGTACGAATAGAAGACATATTTAGCAGTATTGTCGGAAAACATAGCCACTATAGCCAGCACACGGTTTCCTCACCTTGATATACATAAGGGGACATGGCGTTCTCCAGGTCAACGAAAGGTCCACCATATTGATCACATAGCGATAGACAAGAGGCACGTATCCAACATCTAATATCGACGCGGACCACTACCTTATTCCAGACAAGGTTAGAATGCGGATTTCCACCACGCCACAACAATCCAGAAATACTGTGAACAAATTTAATCTCGAAAGATTGCAATCGCAAGAGACCTCCAAGACCTTCGCGCAACGAGTATCCCTAAACCTCTCGATTAACACCATACCACCAGCATCGAATGTCGAAGAACAATGGCAACGATGCCAACAAACCATTAGATCAGCCGCAACTGATGTGCTAGGTTTCTCGCGCCCACTAGCAAGTAACCCCTGGTTTGATGAGGAATGCCGACAAATGCTCGCAGCCAAGAACAAGGCCTACAAGGCTAAGCAGCAGGTGAAGACGCGAGCTACCGTTGAGCAGAGAAGAAGGGAAGAACACCGGCTTTTTAGAAAGAAGAAAAAGAGCAGGAAAAGCGCGCGATCGAGGATATAGAGAGGTGCCACTCCAGGAAAGATGTTCGCAAGTTTTATCAAAGTGTAAAACGTCAAAGCCAACGATACAAGGCTCGAACAGGATCCTGTCGAGATGAACAAAAAATATCGTAGTTGAGACACAGTCGCTGGTGAGGATATGGAAGAACTACTTCTGCAGACTGTTAAACGGCGATGACGAACAACATTCCGCTGTCAGGCAGAACGAACCATTCAATATTGGCAACGACAGCGAAAGCTGCCAACCAGCCGAACTTAGTAAAGTGAGGATATCAATATCTAAACTGAAGCTTAATAAGGCTGCCGGAAATGATTGGCGCTTTGGCGAGGCGGTATGGCTCAGTAGTCTAGAGAGAGCACCGTTATGCATCAATAATCTCGGTCAACTCAAGGTGAAGCGATATATTACCAAATCGCAGACTCCCCCCTTCCATTGGCTTTTCCCATCTCTCCATACTTCACCCTTTCCTGATGCTAAGACTACCGTGTGATTCTGCCGTGCGTAGGATCTATATGGTTGTGTGCTCTTAAACCCAACCACTAACGGCAGAACTCTGGATATCGGGCACCCCCTGGTTTTAACATTTTCCTTATAAACGTAACAAGGAGCTCTCGCGCTACTCGTAGGAATCATAAAAACAAATAAAAATCGGTGCAAACGAAATTTACAAAACAAAAAAAAAACACAAAATCAACATCAAAAGAGCGTCCAGAAGGCGACCAAAATGAGATTGCTAATGAGTGAAACTTCCACTTAAGTATATACTGGAATCTGTCACAGATTCCAGAAAAGAAACGACCCGAGCTTTCTAGAATGCTTTCCTCTTTAAGTTTGCCTCGCCCCTCGGACGTTGGCGAATCTACTATCAAAATTACCGGCAACCATGAGGTAAGTCCGGCCGCTCTAGAGGTTGATGTTGTATATATGTTTATTATGTCAACACATATGTACTTGTTAGTGTGAATTGTTATAATGAATTAATACTCTCTCTCCAGCGATTCTTGTATAATATGTTATGAATAAAGGCAGTTGCATTTAGACTCTCGAGAGGTGCGTTTCATATTAACTCGGATTCCTATACACAACATGGTGGCAGCGGTGGGATTTGTGCCCGCGTAATTTAATTTTGCTCGCGAAGAGTTACAACGTATAGTAGATCCGCATACGCAGTTTAATTAATAAGCACAGTGCCTTGATACTGTATTATTCTATACACAGCAAAATGCCAGACACACAATCAGCAAATACGGCAGTGGCTGGAGGTGTTACATCAAGTAGCAGTTTTTCTGTAAGGTGTCCAGATCCGTTTACATTCAGTAATCCGTCTGAATGGACAAAATGGAAGAGAAGATTTGAACGTTTTCGCATTGCATCAAAACTAGATAAATCTACACAAGAAGAACAAATCAACACGTTAATCTATCTCATGGGCGACCAGGCAGATGATGTGTTTCTTTCATTAAAATTTGAAAATGAAAATCAAAAAAAAAGTTTATTCTAGCGTCATGGTCGCTTTCAAAAATCATTTTATCCTAAAAACCAACGTAATATACGAGAGAGCAAAGTTTAACCGAAGGGAACAAATGGAGGGCGAGTTGATAGAAGACTTTATAACAGACTTATATACTGAGCTTATACACAGAATAAAGCAGGACATCTGGAAAAAATGGAAGACAGAACACTTGGCTCGGCTTCAACAACGTCCAAAATGGCTTACTCCAAGCAAGGTGGGGCAGCTAGTAATCCTGACTGATGAGCAAGCCCCACCAAGATTATGGCGACTATGACGAATTGAAGCAGCGCCTCCTAGAACTGACGGAAAAATTCGTGTAGTCACAATAAAAACTGCAACTACGAACTTAAAGCGCCCTATAGCTAAACTTTGCATTCTACCAATGCTAAACGAATAAACGTTTACTTATACACAACCACACACACTTATAAAATAAAGTATATTTTCCTATCTAACTGCAACTATAATTTAAATGAATTAAATAAAATTAACTTTATCTAACCATATAACTTATAATTACCACACACCATTCACAACATCCACTTTCTTCCCCTTAACAATAATTACAAAATTGCCACATCTTTCTGTTTTATTCATTGTATTTTTTTTTTTTGTTTTTTTGTACACACTTTAAACTTGGTATGCGGGAATGAATTTTAGTCGCATTCTACGACAGGCATGCCTTAACTCGGGAATATTATAACCCTTAACCCGAAGAGGTTGGGTGTTGTAGAACGAGGGTAGACTCTGATTGTCCTTAACTTGGCAATGCACAGTGTTGTTGCTCTGACTACACATCAAGTGCTTATTTTTTACCTCCAAGTGGTAACCCTCGGGTACTGTTCTCATCCAACCAGATTTGACATAGTAAACTATAAGCGCGAGTGTTGATAACACGACGAAGAACAGCAACACTATAAACAGCCAGGTCAGAATGGCACGGAATGAATATCCGGCCTGCTGTCCCAGGCGAACCTAGACAAGCTGCTTCGACATATTCGGACAACAGGTTGTCTAGGAATTTCAAGGGTTAGTCAGGCCCCTTGAATGGAGCTGGTGGCGGATGAACCGAAAGGTCAACGGCAGCGCTCAATCCCGTAGTGGATACTGATAGCCCCAAAAACGCGTATCCTAGGGGTATCTTAAAAATTGGAACTGGCCCTGCAGGTTGGTGGTTGTGCTTTGAGTTATTTAACCACCCATTAAAAAAACCATTGTTACGATGCAACCAATAGCATCGGAAAGGACTGATTTTATTGTTGACGAAACAGCTAAACGAAAAAAGGTAACGACGTTCGTATCTGCACCTGGGATGTGAGAACATTAAGCAAGGGAGGTGCAAGCGAATAACTAGCGGAAGCCCTAAACTCTGCAAAGCCAATATTACTAAAAAAAACCGTGACATCTACTACGGACCGTGTTATAGTGAGCAGAAACAGCGACTATTCGGATGCGGATTTGTTATAATAGCCAGACTTAGGCAAGAAGTCTTATGTTTCCAAAACATTAACCAACGCATTGTTACAATCCACCCCAACGGAGGAAAAAGATGATATAGCTAAGGAATTCTTCTATGAGCTCCTTCACAAAACCTATGAGCGACTACCGAACTACGATGTTAAAATCGTGCTGGGAGATTTTAACGCAAAGGTACGAATAGAAGACATATTTAGCAGTATTGTCGGAAAACATAGCCACTATAGCCAGCACACGGTTTCCTCACCTTGATATACATAAGGGGACATGGCGTTCTCCAGGTCAACGAAAGGTCCACCATATTGATCACATAGCGATAGACAAGAGGCACGTATCCAACATCTAATATCGACGCGGACCACTACCTTATTCCAGACAAGGTTAGAATGCGGATTTCCACCACGCCACAACAATCCAGAAATACTGTGAACAAATTT
This sequence comes from Rhingia rostrata, assembly GCA_949824845.1. Taxonomy (NCBI): domain Eukaryota; kingdom Metazoa; phylum Arthropoda; class Insecta; order Diptera; family Syrphidae; genus Rhingia; species Rhingia rostrata. Next base: position 47,616,654 of record OX463759.1, read on the forward strand.
AATCTCGAAAGATTGCAATCGCAAGAGACCTCCAAGACCTTCGCGCAACGAGTATCCCTAAACCTCTCGATTAACACCATACCACCAGCATCGAATGTCGAAGAACAATGGCAACGATGCCAACAAACCATTAGATCAGCCGCAACTGATGTGCTAGGTTTCTCGCGCCCACTAGCAAGTAACCCCTGGTTTGATGAGGAATGCCGACAAATGCTCGCAGCCAAGAACAAGGCCTACAAGGCTAAGCAGCAGGTGAAGACGCGAGCTACCGTTGAGCAGAGAAGAAGGGAAGAACACCGGCTTTTTAGAAAGAAGAAAAAGAGCAGGAAAAGCGCGCGATCGAGGATATAGAGAGGTGCCACTCCAGGAAAGATGTTCGCAAGTTTTATCAAAGTGTAAAACGTCAAAGCCAACGATACAAGGCTCGAACAGGATCCTGTCGAGATGAACAAAAAATATCGTAGTTGAGACACAGTCGCTGGTGAGGATATGGAAGAACTACTTCTGCAGACTGTTAAACGGCGATGACGAACAACATTCCGCTGTCAGGCAGAACGAACCATTCAATATTGGCAACGACAGCGAAAGCTGCCAACCAGCCGAACTGAGTAAAGTGAGGATATCAATATCTAAACTGAAGCTTAATAAGGCTGCCGGAAATGACGGCCTTCCCGCCGAGCTTTATAAAGCCTTCGGAAATGACTTGGTAAGTAACATCCACCAACTCATAAGCCGAATCTGGTCGGAAGAAAGTATGCCTGAAGAATGGAACCTCAGCATCGTTTGTCCGATCCACAAAAAAGGAGACCCTCCAAACTGCGCCAACTACAGAGGCATAAGTCTCCTAAACATCGCCTACAAAATTCTATCTGCCGTAATATGTTAACGCCTGAAACCGTTTATCAACAACCTGATCGGCCCTTATCAGTGTGGTTTTAGGCCAGGAAGGTCCACAACCGATAAATTTTTACACTTTGGCAGATCCTGGAAAAAACCTAAGAAGTCCAAATCGATACCCACCACCTAATCATCGATTTCAAAGCCGTATAGGACAGCATTTATAGAAACGAGCTATATTGGACCAGATCTAGTTTTGGTATACCTCCAAAACTCATCCGTTTGTGAAGGATGACGATGGAGAATTCTCGCTGCTCCATCAGGGTCGGAAACGACCTCACCGACACATTCGATACCAAAAAAGGACTTAGGCATGGCGACGCGCTGTCATGTGACTTCTTCAAGTGAAGTGAGAATAGAAATAAGGCTGCCGGAAATGACGGCCTTCCCGCCGAACATTATAAAGCCAGCCGAAGCGACTTGGTAAGTAAGATCCAACAATTCATAAGCCGAATCTGGCGGATGAAATAATGCCTGAAGATTGGCGCTTTGTCGAGGCGGTATGGCTCAGTAGTCTAGAGAGAGAGCACCGTTATGCATCAATAATCTCGGTCAACTCAAGGTGAAGCGATATATTACCAAATCGCAGACTCCCCCCTTCCATTGCCTTTTCCCATCTCTCCATACTTCACCCTTTCCTGATGCTAAGACTACCGTGTGATTCTGCCGTGCGTAGGATCTATATGGTTGTGTGCTCTTAAACCCAACCACTAACGGCAGAACTCTGGACATCAGGCACCCTCTGGTTTTAACATTTTCCTTATAAACGTAACAAGGAGCTCTCGCGCTACTCGTAGGAATCATAAAAACAAATAAAAAATCGATGCAAACGAAATTTACAAAACAAAAAAAAAACACAAAATCAACATCAAAAGAGCGTCCAGAAGGCGAATAAAACGAGATTGCTAATGAGTGAAACTTCCACTTAAGTATATACTGGAATCTGTCACAGATTCCAGAAAAGAAACGACCCGAGCTTTCTAGAATGCTTTCCTCTTTAAGTTTGCCTCGCCCCTTGGACGTTGGCGAATCTACTATCAAAATTACCGGCAACCATGAGGTAAGTCCGGCCGCTCTAGAGGTTGATGTTGTATATATGTGTATTATGTCAACACATATGTACTTGTTAGTGTGAATTGTTCTAATGAATTAATACTCTCTCTCCAGCGATTCTTGTATAATATTCATAATATATTATGAATAAAGGCAGTTGCATTTAGACTCTCGAGAGGTGCGTTTCATATTAACTCGGATTCCTATACACAACATGGTGGCAGCGGTGGGATTTAGGCCCGCGTAATTTAATTTTGTTCGCGAAGAGTTACAACGTATAATAGATCCACATACGCAGTTTAATTAATAAGCACCGTGCCTTGATACTGTATTATTCTATACACAGCAAAATGCCAGACACACAATCAGCAAATATGGCAGTGGCTGGAGGTGTTACATCAAGTAGCAGTTTTTCTGTAAGGTGTCCAGATCCGTTAACATTCAGTAATCCGTCTGAATGGACAAAATGGAAGAGAAGATTTTAACGTTTTCGCATTGCATCAAAACTAGATAAATCTACCCAAGAAGAACAAATCAACACGTTAATCTATCTCATGGGCGACCAGGCAGATGATGTGTTTCTTTCATTAAAATTTGAAAATGAAAATCAAAAAAAAGTTTATTCTAGCGTCATGGTCGCTTTTACAAATCATTTTATCCTAAAAACCAACGTAATATACGAGAGAGCAAAGTTTAACCGAAGGGAACAAATGGAGTGCGAGTTGATAGAAGACTTTATAACAGACTTATATACTCTCTCCGAAAATTGCAATTACGGCAATCTTATGGAAGAAATGATTCGCGACAGAATAGTTGTTAGAGTGCGCGATCGAAAATTATCAGAGGGTCTACAGCTTGAAACAGGATTGACTCTCCAAAAAGCAATAACGGAAGTTCGACAGCATCAAGCGGTCCGAAAATAACAAAAAGAGTTGTCTAATACCTCAGTGCATATACTTTCTGCGGGAAGCAGTAATTAATCGAAATCGAATGCGTGGGAAGGTAACGATAAACCAAATGCACAGCGTGGGCTTTTTGCACATAGAAACAGTTACCCAACAAAAAGCAAAAGTTGTATTTGGTGTGGTTCAAATGAAATACATAAACGTCGTTTTTGTCCAGCGAACAATACACAGTGCTTTAAGTGCGGCAAGATGAACCATTTTGCAAAAGTATGTATGCTGTCGAATAAGAATAATATAAAACAATTGAATCAAATAGACGCGAGTACGGATGAAGAAAGTGATGGCGAAAATAATTTCCTCGGAAGTTTGACAATTAATCAAGTGAATAAAAACAGTTCGTGGTACGCTAACATCTTGATAAATAATACAAAAATAAAATTATTGATTGACACGGGATCTCCAATTGATGTCATACCAGAGGAAATATATAAAAAATATTTCGAAAATACGAAGCTGGGCAAGGTGAATAAAACTATAAGTGGCCCGGATGGATCAAATTTGAAGGTCTTAGGAATGTTTCCAGCGACCACAAAACACATTTCGAAAGAAGTAAAGAACACCATCTACGTAATACGCGATTTTAAAACACCATTACTTAGTTTAAAAACCAGTGAATGTTTAGATCTAATTGCCAAAGGAAAACTTTATTGCATAAACGAGGAAGAATTACTTGATATACGCTTAAATTCAAAGCCAAACGCTGCTCCCTTCCAGATTTTTACGGCTCGTCGAGTTCCTATAGCGCTTCGTGATAAGCTCAGGGACAAAATCGACGAGATGGTCAAACTGAACATAATAAAGAAGGTGGATGAACCAACGCCTTGGTGTGCACCTTTAGTAGTCGTGTCAAAGTCTAACGGCGATATACGACCGTGTGTCGATCTTACACAATTAAATCTAGCAGTAGAACGAGAGATATATCCGATGCCGACCGCCGATTATACATTGGCTCAACTATCAGGGGCCAAGATTTTCTCGAAACTTGATGCTAACTCGGGTTTCTGGATGCCATTTGGAATTTCCTCAGCGCCAGAAATTTACCAAAAACTCATGAAGAAACTTCTACAGGACAAACCAGGCGTAGTGTGTCAGGTTGACGACATCCTAAAATGTGCATCAAGTGCTGGTGAACACGACAAAATACTTCGTCAAGTGCTAAGCAGGCTAAAGGAAAACGGAGCCACTTTGAACAAAGACAAGTGCGAAATTGGAGTAACATCTTTAAAATTTCTTGGTCACCATATTAATGAAAAAGGCATCTATCCATGCAAATCAAAAATTGAAGCGATCACTTAGTATCCAACGCCAACAAATGTTACGCAGCTGAAACGATTTCTGGGTATGGTGGTGGCTTTTTATGGGAGTTGCCCAGAGAACAAGCATTTCAGAAGCTAAAGGAGATGTTGACAAGCGCTTCAGTACTCAAACTCTATAATCCCCATCATAAGACCATTATTTCCTCAGATGCTTCATAGTATGGACTTGGATCCGTACTTTTGCAAGTGGACGAAAACCAAAATCTACGACCTGTAGCATATGCATCTAGGACTATTTAAGACGCGGAAAGGGGGTACGCACCTATAGAAAAAGAAGCACTTGCACTTACCTGGGCGGCAGTAAACAAATTTCCAGAATTTCTAACTGGCATTCACTTTAGCATTGAAACTGACCATAAGCCGTTGGTGTCAATTTTTTCAAAAAAAAACATCGACGATTTGACGGCCCTTCTTCAGAGTTTTCGCATTAAGATGATGAAATATACCTTTGATATTTATTATACAGCAGGCAAATTCTTAATAGCCGCAGATGCACTGTCACGCCATCCTATAAGCAGCGAGGAGAACGGAAATAGTTTATTGGAAGAAGAGGCCAACGCATTTGTAAACGCAGTAGTCGAAAACCTGCCAGCGTGGTCATCAAAACTAGGAGATATAATTATTGCTCAGGAAAATGATTCCATCTTAAATCAAGTCAGACAATTCTGTGTAAATGGCTGGCCAGATAGATACCATATTGAACCAAATGTTCGCAGTTACTTTAATGACTGATATTCTTTATCAGTAAATAACAACATTTTAATGCGCGGTTGTAGAATGGTAATCCCGGTGGGCCTTCGGAAGGAAATTCTTGAAAAGATACACCTTGGACATCTTGGAGTAGTAAAGTGTAAGGCAAGGGCAAGAAACTCTGTTTGGTGGCCTAGTTATACCAAGGACATCGAAGATTATATTAATAAGTGTTCCGTATGTATACAACAGTGAACTCCACGACACGAGCCTATGATTAGAAGTGAAGAACCTGACCGACCCTGGCAAATTGTTGGTGTGGACCTATTTGTTTATAAATCCGTACCTTATTTAGTAGTTAGCGACTATTTCTCTAGGTACCCCGAGATCGCGCTCTTAGAAAATCAAACCACACATTGCATAATTAACCATATGAAATCAATCTTTAGCAGACATGGTTTACCGGAAATAGTAAGATCAGATAATGGTGGACAATTTCAAACTATAAATCAATCAACATTTTTTAAATTCGGAAATGAATGGGGCTTTCAACACATTACTTCATCGCCGAGATATTCCCAAAGCAATGGATTTATCGAGTCTGCTGTAAAAATAGTAAAATCACTTTTGAAAAAGAACAACGATCCTTACATTGCTTTGATGGAGTACAGATAGACACCTTTAACGAACGGCCTCTCACCAGCAGAGATGTTAATGGGCAGAAGGATTCGTTCACTTTTACCTATCGATGGGAATCAACTTCGTCCAGGAGGTACAGGAGATCACTTTCAGAAAGCTATTGATAGAGATAAAAAACTTAAGGAAAAGCAATGTGTCGATTACAATAAACGCCATGGTGTTATAGAACGGGAGGAATTTAAACCTGGGGACGTAGTTTGGATCAGAGATATTGGACTATGGGGCCGTATACATAAATTGGCTGACACTCCAAGGTCGTACTTTATTGAAACTAATCGTGGGATTTTCCGCCGGAATTCGCACCATTTAGTTCATGGAAGATGTTAGGAGGTACCATACGTGCCAGGGGAAGTAAAAGTCACAGAAACAGTAACCGATAAAGAAACTCAGTCGAGTATACCCACAGACTATAATAAAAAGTAATAGTAATAAAAGCTGGAGTGGCTTGCGGCAAAAAAAGGAAACCGGTTAAGACAAAAGATGGAAACAAAGTAGTACGACCCAAAACTCTGGAGAGCTACACCACGGCATCGCTCGGACTACCCACGGTCAAAAATAGAACTGGAGTGGCGAGCGACATCATTAGGAAGCCCAATAGCAACTAGTTGCAGAAAGCCAACCTTCGAAACTTGTCGTTCTCGAGGTAGCACCCAAAGCACCGTTGGGAGTATTCACGGTTGCCGAAGTAATACCAGCTAGGTTGGCTGGTGCTAATGATCGACAAGCTTCTATCAACAAACCGACTGCTGCAGGACCATCAAAAGGTGCAGTCAAGCGAGCAATATGCGGCACCCAAGAAGCGAACCCAAGTCGCCAACCATAATGCGGTTCCCGCTTTCATAGAACATTTACGTGTTGCGGTGATCAACACACCCAACCAAGAATTGCGGCTGAACGAGAAGCAATGGCAACTGGTTCACAGCAACTTGTTGCTGTGGCCAAGCAATACTCTGGCAACAGACCTAGTAAATGCTCCAACGTTTAAGAAAGTGTTCCATTATAAGGAATTCCGAGACATGTCACAATCACAACCCATCATCATCACAAGCAACACGAGCAGTAGCTGGAACATATGATACCGAGACAGGTAAGAATAGATCAGACCAACAGCGTTCACAATCAATTGTGTCGGAAAGCAGTCGGGACAAATCGAAGATGAAGCTGGAGCTTGCGCGTTTAGAAGAACAACGGCAGCTGGACAAACAATATCTGGGAAAAAAGTATAGACTTTTGGCACTGGCGGAAATCAGTGATGAAGAAGATTTACCGAGAACATTTACGAATGTTGAAGCAAAAGAAAAGACAGATGTACCTGCAGGATCGATAAGAGTTCTATCACCAGAACAGCTGTCAGCACGTTAGGCGCTTGTGAAAGATCTTCCTGTGTTCAGCGGGCGACCAGAGGAGTGGGCTGAGTTTATCAGAAACTACACAAATAGCACAGTACTATGTGGCTTTTCAAATGCAGAGAATTTAGTTCGTCTCCAACGATCTCTGAAAGGGAAGGCATTGGAAGTGGCAGGCCACAATCTGTTGCTGCCAGAAACAGTTCCCGAGGCAATATCGGCCTTGAAAATGCTCTTTGGGCGGCCGGAGCTAGTTATAAGTTCACTGCTTCCCAAAATAAGAGCTGAAGCACCATCTAAAATAGAAGTGTTTAAGAAAATAATTAACTTTCCAATTTCAGCTCGTCAGCTGATTTCAACAATGAAAGCTGCTGGCTTGTCCGACCACCTACGCAATCCCATGCTGCTTGACTAGCTGGTGGACAAACTTCCTCCATCATTACATCTAAATTGGGCGATGTTTGCAAATGGGCAATTCACACGAACCTTGGAAGATTTTAGTATGTGGCTACATAACATGGCTGAGGCCGCAAGTAAGTTGACATTGCTGCCGGCAATAAAGGGAAGGTCTGTAAAACGAGTTGGACATTTATATGCTCACCAGGAAACACAAAAAGCGCAGCAAACCCAGACCAAGGTCACCAAAGGCGGATGTTTTGTATGCAAACGAGACCATCGATTGTTCGAGTGCGACGGATTCAAGCAGTTATCGGTTGCAGACAGGTGGAAGCTGGTGAAGAACCACAACATATGTGAGAAATGCTTGTGTCATTCTTCTCGGAATAGAAGTGGAGTAAAGGTGGGATGTGGTACTAATGGTTGCGAACAACGACATCATAGTTGGCTACACAGTCATCTAAGTCCTTCTACAAGTGCTCAGGTATTCAACGTACACCAGTGGCAGGATGACGACCTTGTTTGAGTGGAAGAAAAGTCGCAGGTGGTTTCTATAGTTGTAACGCCACGACAAGAAGCAGCAAACGCTTCAAACCGGCACATGCTGCAGAACAATCGCAAGGTTGAGAAGCTAAGTTTTCCAAGACAATCATATGATGCTAGCACAGCACAGGAAAAGTTCAAGCTCCTGAGAGGTTTACCTTTACCAACCTTTTTTAATGTGCAACCGAAATTGTTGATAGGGATTTCTAACGATTAACTCACTCAATACACGTGAGGGTAACCACAGTCAACCAATAGCTATAGAAACTCGCTTGGGGTGGGTTGTTTCTGGAGGCAACGGAGGTAGGAACAAACATCGAATGCATCATCACTTTGATGTATGTGAATGTGAACAAACTCTCCATGACGAAGTTCGTGATTTCTGTGCATTAGAGAATATGGGTACTGCTAAGGACCTCGTAGAGTAATCGGAAGAAAAAGGGTGGCTTCAAATCTAGGAGAAAACCACAAGACGAATAGGCGATCGTTATGAGAGTGGACTTTTATGGAAGTACGATGACTTTACAGTTCCAAATAGTTATCCAATGGCATTAAAAATACTAGAGTGCATCGAAAGGAAAACACTCACAGATCCCGAACTAAGGATGAATTTGGAACAACAGATTGAAAATTTGCTGGAGAAAGGATATGCTAAAAAGTTAGACCAGAATGAGTTGCAAAAGTTTTTTCCGAGAACATTGTACCTGCCAATCTTCATTGCCAAAAATCCAAACAAACAGGAAAAAATTCGTCTGGCTTGCGATTGGGCTGCAAAAACAAACGGCATATCATTAAACACACTGCTGCTAAAAGGACCAGATCAATTTGTGGCTTTACAATCGGTTTTATATTCGTTTAGGACAAAACAAGTGGCAAGTGACAAGTGTCTGTGGTGACATAAGCGAAATGTTCCACCAAGTACGAGTTCGAAGTGAGGATCAGCATAGTCAACGATATTTATGGTGAGAAGCCACGGGTGGCACCCCGTTCTCCGGATGTCTACCGATGCAAGTCCTTACCTTCGGAGAAACATATTCGCCCAGTGTCGCACAGTATATTCGAAATATTAATGCCAATCGTTTTTCAAGCGAATTTTCAAGGGCTGTGGTTGCAATTACACGGAATCACTACGGTGACGATCTTATGGACAGTGTATCCAATGAAGAAGAAGCTATACAATTAGCAATGGATGTTGAGCAAACCCATTCCGAAGGAGGATTCCACATTCGAGGTTGGCTGTCGGACTCCATCAGGGTAATGAGGGCATTAGGCGAAGAACCTGAACGCGAGAAGCTAATTTCACCTGGCAACAATTCTGAGGCTGGTACCACCAAGGTTCTTAGTTTGTGGTGGAAGTTGGACTCTGACGTATTTACGTTTTCGTTGCGCGTCATAAAGATCCATCAGCAAATACTGGAAGGAGAAAGAATACCAACTAGGCGTGAGTTATTGAAAGTAATAACGTCTGTTTTCGATCCTTTAGGCTTCCTTGCACAATTCAAAAGTTGGAGATCTGCTGTAGACTGGGATGAAGCCATACCCGAACATTTACACTAAGAATGGAACGAGTGGTTACGCGTACATGTAAGAATTCCCAGGTGGTACTCGGGGCTGGTTTCGGCTGATGATGTCTGCTTGAGTTGCATATTTTCGTAGATGCCAGCGAGAATGTTATGGCGGCTAATGCATTTTTTCAGATCAGGGTAGGTCACTTATGTGAATGCTCGTTTATTGGGGCTAAGACCAAAGTTGCTCCGCGGCGACCTATGTCCATCCCTCGTATTTAGCTTCAAGCTGCGAAATTTGGTGTGAGCTGGCAAAGTCCATCGAGAAGGGCCATTCTCTCAAAATGCAAAGAAGAGTTTTTTGGACGGATTCACGAACCGTTCTCTCATGGCTGAAGGTAGACCCGAAAAAATATAACCAGTTTAACATGTACCGGATCAGTGAAGTGCTTGAATGCTATAAGCTTGCTGAGTGGGAATGGATAAAGAAAATGAAGCTGACGACGCAACCAAGTGGAAGAAGATGCCAATTTTTAGCTGTACGGAAAGATGGTTCCAAGGGCCCTCGTTTTTGTATGACAAAGAGAATCAGTGGCCAGGGGATCCAATGATGTTTGACGCTGAAACCATGAAGGAGTTAATATCCAAGTTTTTGTGCACGCATCAAGAAACAGAAGAGTCCTTAAAACAAGTGGAGAGATTTTCGTCCTGGAAGCGGTTGCGACGCACGATGACTCGAGTGATTCGATTCGCAGATAATTTTAAGAAGGCAAGGAAAGGTTAACAGCTTACTTAAAGTACACTATCGTCGGATGAACTCAAGAAATCACAGCAATTTCTCATCAAGACGGTGCAGCATGAAACATATAACGACGAGTTGACTGCATTGGCGAAACAAAAAAATGTGAGTAAGTCAAGTACTATTTATAAATTGTCTCCTTATGTAGACGAAAGTGGGCTGCTGCTTATGCGAGGTCGAATTGATAACGCGGACTTCGTTGGCTTGGTACCAAAACGTTCATTGCTTATACTTAGACAGCATCCAATGACTAAGCTTTTGATCAAACGTTACCGCGAGCTACATTACCATTGCTCGCATGAAATAGTATTCAACAACATTAGACAAAATTTTGGATCCCAGGGCTGCGGATGGAACTAAGAGCGGTGCGTCAAAGATATGCTCACTGTCAACAAAATCGAGCTAGACCAATGTACCCGGAGATGTCACAGTTACCCACTAACCGGCTTGCTGCGTTTTCGCGTCCATTCACCCGCGTTGGAGTGGATTGTGGACCTATTGTGGTAACTGTGTGGAGACGATCTGAAAAGCGCTGGGGTGTACTGTTTACATGTTTGACTGTAAGAGCGATCCATTTAGAGCTGGCGCACAGTCATTCAACGGTCTCGTGTATAATGTGCAAATGGAATTTAATTGGACGTCGTGGAATACCAGCAGCGTTTTATTCAGATAATTGGACCAACTTCATCGGTGCACAAAGGGAGTTGCAGGAAGCGTTCAAGTCGTTGGATATGCTGAAAATAGAAGACCAATTTACTACCCCTGATACCAAATGGGTGTTTAATCCTCTAATTTCTCCCCATATAGGGGGAAGTTGGGAGAGATTGGTGGGTTCAGTAAAGGCAATCCTGAAAGAAATAACGCACAATCAACGCTTGCAAGACGACACTCTTTTATCCGTGTTGAAGTAGAAGCTATCATCAACTCACGCCCATTAACTTACGTGTCGTTGAAAGCGGAAGATGCTGAAGCTTTAACTCCAAACCATTTTCTCCTGAGCTGTCCCGAAGGAAGTAAATTACCTGGATTCAACAACAGCTATTTGCATTTGCATAAGAGCTGAAGAAGAAGCCAACAACAAGCGAATAACTTTTGGAAGAGGTGGATACGGGAGTACCTTCCTACTCTCACTAAGAGGACAAAATGCTTCGAACCTGTGGAGCCAATCAAAATGGGAGACATCGTAGTACCAGGCCCCAGATGGACAAGTAAGGCGAGCTGCTGTTAAGACCAGGACTGGAATTTACGTTCGTCCAGTTGTTAAGTCAGCGGTTCCACGTATCAAGGGGCCATCAGAATTGGGTGAGGAAAGTATCTAAGATAGCTGTCTCACCGAGGGGGAGAATGTCGCTGACAGAAATGAAAACAACCTCACGAACATACTCAGGCAGCTGACAGGAGAAATTTGAAGTTTCTGGCAGTTGAACAAATTTAAAAACTGACGGTATAAGCGATTTCGACAGAGCAAGAAGCATACCAATTTTAAAGCAAAACATTTTGACAGTTAAAAATAAATGACAAAAGCTATTAAGAGTATTTTCTTTATTTGAAACGCTAATCCGCTGTAACAAATTCCCTCCTGGTTTTTTTTTCAGGTATGGACAGAAACTTGCTGAAGTAGGCCACCACTCTTTCCTGTCCCTTGTGCACTTGCAATAAAACGGCTCCAACTCCAAAAGTGCTTGCGTCGGTATCGACAATGAAGGTCTTTTCAACGTCGGGATGTGCTGGTATCAGCGCTTGACATAGCTGGAGTTTAAGTCCTTGAAAAGCATTATTAAACTCACTTGAACATTTAAATTTCTTTCCTTTCTCCGCGAGCTGAGCAATGCCAGCAAACGTTCTTACAAACCCGCCGGTTGTAAGAAGAAAGTCCTAGGAAGCTCCTTAGTTGATGTTTGTCCTTGGGGACCGGCCAAATTTTCACTGCTTCAATCTTTTAAGGATCGGTCCTCACTCCACTAGTCGAGATGATGTGTCCCAGGAATCGAACTTCGGATCTGAATAGTGCCCACTTCTTTGGATCAAGCTTCAAATGGGCACTCCGAAGTCTTTGGAATACCTCCAACAAGTTCTTTTATGTTCTTCAAACGATTTTTTCACGAAAATTATATCATATAGGTACACTAACAGTCTTTCCAAGTTAATCCTCGCAAAACTCATTCAATCAGCCTCTCAAAAGTTGCAGAAGCGTTGCACAAACCAGATGGCATCACGTTGAACTGCCACAAGCTATTTCCTGTGGTGAAGGCCGTTTTCTCCTTGTCCTTTCGGTGAATCTGCACCTGCCAGTAGCCGCTCCTCAGATCCAGTGTGGAAAACCATTCAGATCCCTTTAGAGTACCGAGTGTGCCATCAATCCTAGGTAGAGGATAACTGTCTTTCTTGGTGAGATCGTTGAGCCGCCGATAGTCAACGCAGAACCGGGTGCTGCCATATTTCTTCTTAACCATTACCACTGGTGATACCCACTTACTATTGGGCTTTTCTATCCGTCCTTCCTTTTGCATAGTCGTAACCATTTCTGCAGCAATTGGTCTAGCAGTGGTCCAGTGTCGATTTGATGTTGCACCATGTATGTGGGGTAATATATCCCATCCTCTGCAGCAAATACATGAGCAAAGTCTTCAATTAGGTTTTCCGCACAAATTCGCTGCTCCTGATTCAGCTTGTATGAGTTGAGAATCGATCTAGTTATGTCCGTCCGCTAAGTTGGTAGCACTGGTGTAGCAGTCTCCACCTCGGTTATGCTTGAACTTGCGTTAACCGGAACACATTTGCCAATTACTTTTCCTTTTTGGATTCTCATATCGTGTGGTTTGGTGTTTAAGACTCGGCTCCGTTACTACAATACTGATAATAGCTACAGTGTTATTCCTCCTGAGACAACATCACGTCCAACACAGACGACAGCTACCACAGGCAGCAGTAAGAATGCACCGAGCCAGTAGCTAAACGCACCTTCACAAGTCGTTTTAGATGATGCTGACTTTTATGAAATTCCCATGTAAGGAGGCCGCAGCATGTTATGTCAGCAATTACATTTCGGTATGACATGACTTGCCTAACGCGAATGCGTTTTTTGATATTTTTGAAGCTTATTAATAATTGTAAAATATGCACTTGTCAAATGACTTGCACGGGAACTCATTTGTAAATATTATTTGCAAGATAAGTTGTTAGTATATAAGTTCATATTCCTAAATAAATAAGTTCAGTTATTATTGAGAAGCTCAACAACACACATCAATTGTATTTTATTAGACTTCCCCCCATCAGTGGTAAGATCGAACAAACAGAAGGCGAGTTCCGCCAAGTATATCGTCAGCCGTACTTGCCCATATACTCGAGCTCTTTCTCCAGTTGTATTCCTCCAGCAATATCTGCTGGTGTAATGCAGCCAAGACTCACGGACGAAGTCTTTTCGGATAATGGAAGCAGTAGCTCCAGTATCAATTGTAACTGTAAGTTCCTTCCCGCCGATGGTCGCATCTACTATCCAGCTGCTGCTGTCCCTCTTAGTTTGGGATACTTGGATTGTGGTCCTGGGGGCGTCGATTCCAGAACAAAACTTTTGCAACGCGAAGTTGGTTTTTAAGTATTTCCCCACTGCTGGTATTTAGAGTAAATAGCAGCATGTCGATTTTTGACACTACCTGATGCTTCCCTCTGCTGTCACCGACTGTTGCAATATGGACATTTGCTCCGCTTTGATGGGTTCCTGCACTGAAACCTTAGATGTCCAGTTTTATTGCAGTTCCAGCAACGCATTTGAGCTTGGGAATTATTATTCGGTGAAACCTCCATTCTTTCACTAGAGCATTCAATGGTGGCCATTTCCTTGACCCAAAGGGCTCAATTATAGCACGAGTGAAAGCGTCCTTTGCCGTCTGGTTGATGATCTCTTCACCAGTGTTGGGATATGACAAATGTGCTAGGCGTTCAATATCTGCGTGCAGTTGTTGAATAGTTTTGCCTCTTTTCTGGTCTCTGCTGCACTCGATACACTTCTAACTTGTGGTCATCACCAAACCGCATCTCGATTGCTTTCACGATAGCGTTGTAGTTGCGATGAATGTCAATGGAGATGGTTTGTAAAAAAACCGCAGCTGGACCACGCGAAGCCAGTGAAAGTGCGATGGGTTTTTCCTCGTCCTCCCAGCAGTTGGTCATGGCAGCAGCTTCGAACTGTTTCTTATAAATCGAATATTGCTTCTGACCGTCGAAGGCTGTAGGTTTCAGTTCTTTCATTCGTGGGCAATCTCCAGAAATTTCCGGAACCTTTTGTTTCTTAAAAATTTTAAGCTCTTAAGCTAGATCTTCAACTTTCTACTCAAATGCTTCTTCTACTTTCTCAACATTCTTTTCAAAACTATCCTCCACTTTTTCGACATTCGATTGCTGCCACATAATTTTCTACCTTCCAAACTTTCTCTTCTACCGCCATAGATGTCGTCTCAAACTGCTTTCTCTGTTCCTCGAATTGTTTCTCGAGCCCTTCGAGCTTTTGCCGCTGCTCCTCGCGTTATTGTTCCAGAGAATTCTTTTGTTCTCCGAATTATCCACCAGAAACTTAATCATTGATGACAAGTCGAAGTCTGCACTTAGTGGTTGCTCTTCGACTTCAAATACAACCGAACTGGGATCTTCACCACTTTGCTTTATTGCGTCATGAAGACGAATAAATAAATCGCTCTTTCCTCCTATAAGGGAAAATTCCCGGAGACTAAGTTCAGCTTTCAGCTCCGCAACGGTGAGCTGATCTAATGATTTACGAACCCTTATTGTTTGATCACACCTTTCACAATCACACACTTCATCGTATACCAAATTATCGTTTACTATTTTCGAATTTTCACGATGCAAGATTTTCAGTTCACTATGTTCACTTCACTATTTTCCTTAACCGTTTCTTCACAGTTCAAAGTTTTCTAGAAACTCCTCATTCAGAAAAGGTCTTTTGAAGCCAATGTTGAATGAAGCCGGGCTTCGAATGATAAAACACATTTCTCATTTATGTTAAACAATAAGTCATTTAAACACATTCTTATTTCTGGAATTATATTATTTACAGAACGGTTTCTTTTTTTTTACAATTCAATTACACTTATTTGATATCAAATACTAACGATTAAATTCGCGCACTATTATCTCTTTCCAAAATGCACTTAGTTAATTCACTCTGTTAACACTATTTAAATCATGTTCAGGTCACAACTTTAAACTAACCCTCTGGTTGTCGCTTCATCTCTATTTATACCATTCAACATACAGCTGGCATATTCTCGGAGATTTCTGCAGTTACTAGATGGCTCAAGGAGTGGATTTGACGGATACCACTATTCCAGTCATTCATTCCAGTGGGCATTCATTCATTCCAAAACTAAACTAAATGGATCTGTTCGATTTTCGCACACCACTCTAGGTTTGTATACTACAACTAGGTTCGCCAAGTGCTCGAAAATCGACCACACATTTTTTTTATATCATTACTATATAGATAAATAAAATTGGTGTAGCTCTGTTTGATTTGAAGTGAATTTGAATGTCTGTCTTTAAATAAAGAAATCTTAAAAATTACTGATCGTAGGTAGGTATTCGTGTCAGTTCTGGAATAGATAGTAACTAACTAATTTTGTTCTTAACTTCTATAACGTTGAAAAAACAAAAATAGCACTGAAATGAAACAAATTGCATTAAATTTTTTTTCATGCTGTACTTTTATATTTCTTATTCAATAATATTTTTAATTTTTTGCTATGAGATAACAAAATGCGCACAATAGAAGAGTAATAAAATAATAGCATTCTTCTTCCAGTCCAGTCCAGATGTGGCAGAAAAGGTTAGGTACCTGCGACCAAAAAGAGTAATAAATAATTTTTAAATTTGAAAACAAAATATATTCATGCCACTGCTCACTGCTAAAACATTCCTACGAAGGCCATCCCTTTCCGATTTGAAATTTCGAACGATTGCAATGAACGGTCCGAAGTTACCGCCCTTCTTCAAATTATCCAGCGTAGTTCACCGCTACTATAAACTTGCTGAGCAAGGCAATGAGAAGGAAAGAGAGAAAGATATTGGCACTAAAATGAGATAAGAACTCTGCCTCACTTAACCTAAAAAAACGAATGATGATAATAGTTAAAATAGATACAGAAAAGAACAAAAACATTCAAAATTAACATATTCAAAATTTACGTATTTACGTATTAGGATTCAAAATTTCCCTATAGACTATGTTCTTGGTAAAAACTCGTTGATCACCTGCCAATTTACCTTGACCACTATGTTCACAAACGAAAAATGTTAAACCGTCGAATGATCGAACTCTACTCACAGCAACGTATAACTGACCATGCGTGAAAACTGGTCTTTTCAATAAAATCCCAACTCTATCAAAAGTTTGACCTTGTGACTTGTTTATTGTCATTGCGAACTCAGGAATGACTGGGAATTACGTTTGTTGAAAGTCAAAAGGCAAAATAGTACCACTATATGTCAAATTTATTCGTGGTATCAAAATTCGCTTATTGCGTGCTGTGCCAGTTAAAACTTCGCAATCAAGAGCATTATTATGCAAAGCCTTAACACGCATTCTGGCACCATTAACCAATGCTTGTGATGTATTTAAATTGCGAATCAAAGGTACGATGGAATTAACTTTCAATTCCAATATATGTGGTGGCAAGCCACTCACAGTTATTTAGTTCAAAAACTCAACTGGATAATGATTGATATCGTTTTCATTATCAGAAATAATTTTGTCATAACTATGTAACTTTTTTTTTCGCCAGGCATGCGGCTAAGCACATCCTTATTGACCAAAGCACAATCTTCATTATTTGGCGCTAGTATAACAGATTTTAAGATTCGGTTAGACAATATATCATTAACATTATCGCCATAAATTGAACTAATGACATTATTACAACCACCAACTAATTGTTGCGGTATTTCGATGATATCATCACCAAACTGTGGAAATTCGGGTGCTTCTCCGTTTCCAATTTTCTTTAATAAATCATCAAATTCTAATTCATGAGGTAAAACTCTCATGTTTTGTGTCAAAGTGACATGATGAAACAAAGAAAACTGATCCCAACTGGTCATACAATTCTCGATTAAAGTGGCACGGGAACCATGTGGTACAACAGGTAAAATTTGACGAAAATCCCCGCACAAAAGTATAGTCTTTCCACCAAATTGTTTAGCTTTATCAATATCATTGATCTTCTCTAAAATACAAATTTTGCCGAGACGGCAAATGAATATCGAGTCTGACAATGGAATGTGATTGTTAATGCATGGGTATTTCGAATATTCGCCACATTGCTTCAGTAGACCCAACATAACGGCCATTTACAAAATTTGTGACTTCGTCAATTTGAACTGGTGGATTATTACAATCAGCATTCGAAACAATTGCGATTTCAACGGTAGCACTATCATACCCTTTATAAACATATTTGTAAATATATTTCACACTTCTTACTGTTGTGCATACCTAAACATTAATGTGACAATTGAATTTGCCAAGTAAATATGGATTGTATGGTGATGCTCTCTCTCTCAAGTGATGCTCTCCTCACATCAACACTCAAACCATTGTCACGTCTTTTGTACAATGGATACCCATTTACAGACTCACGTGTGAATTCATTGAATTTTTTTGGAAATTCTTTCGAACATTTACCATCTATCACACACACGGAATTTGGATTAAGTGCACCACATGGCCCATGCATCATGTGATTCTTGCTATGAGATAACAAAATGCGCACAATAGAAGAGTAATAAAATAATAGCATTCTTCTTCCAGTCCAGTCCAGATGTGGCAGAAAAGGTTAGGTACCTGCGACCAAAAAGAGTAATAAATAATTTTTAAATTTGAAAACAAAATATATTCATGCCACTGCTCACTGCTAAAACATTCCTACGAAGGCCATCCCTTTCCGATTTGAAATTTCGAACGATTGCAATGAACGGTCCGAAGTTACCGCCCTTCTTCAAATTATCCAGCGTAGTTCACCGCTACTATAAACTTGCTGAGCAAGGCAATGAGAAGGAAAGAGAGAAAGATATTGGCACTAAAATGAGATAAGAACTCTGCCTCACTTAACCTAAAAAAACGAATGATGATAATAGTTAAAATAGATACAGAAAAGAACAAAAACATTCAAAATTAACATATTCAAAATTTACGTATTTACGTATTAGGATTCAAAATTTCCCTATAGACTATGTTCTTGGTAAAAACTCGTTGATCACCTGCCAATTTACCTTGACCACTATGTTCACAAACGAAAAATGTTAAACCGTCGAATGATCGAACTCTACTCACAGCAACGTATAACTGACCATGCGTGAAAACTGGTCTTTTCAATAAAATCCCAACTCTATCAAAAGTTTGACCTTGTGACTTGTTTATTGTCATTGCGAACTCAGGAATGACTGGGAATTACGTTTGTTGAAAGTCAAAAGGCAAAATAGTACCACTATATGTCAAATTTATTCGTGGTATCAAAATTCGCTTATTGCGTGCTGTGCCAGTTAAAACTTCGCAATCAAGAGCATTATTATGCAAAGCCTTAACACGCATTCTGGCACCATTAACCAATGCTTGTGATGTATTTAAATTGCGAATCAAAGGTACGATGGAATTAACTTTCAATTCCAATATATGTGGTGGCAAGCCACTCACAGTTATTTAGTTCAAAAACTCAACTGGATAATGATTGATATCGTTTTCATTATCAGAAATAATTTTGTCATAACTATGTAACTTTTTTTTTCGCCAGGCATGCGGCTAAGCACATCCTTATTGACCAAAGCACAATCTTCATTATTTGGCGCTAGTATAACAGATTTTAAGATTCGGTTAGACAATATATCATTAACATTATCGCCATAAATTGAACTAATGACATTATTACAACCACCAACTAATTGTTGCGGTATTTCGATGATATCATCACCAAACTGTGGAAATTCGGGTGCTTCTCCGTTTCCAATTTTCTTTAATAAATCATCAAATTCTAATTCATGAGGTAAAACTCTCATGTTTTGTGTCAAAGTGACATGATGAAACAAAGAAAACTGATCCCAACTGGTCATACAATTCTCGATTAAAGTGGCACGGGAACCATGTGGTACAACAGGTAAAATTTGACGAAAATCCCCGCACAAAAGTATAGTCTTTCCACCAAATTGTTTAGCTTTATCAATATCATTGATCTTCTCTAAAATACAAATTTTGCCGAGACGGCAAATGAATATCGAGTCTGACAATGGAATGTGATTGTTAATGCATGGGTATTTCGAATATTCGCCACATTGCTTCAGTAGACCCAACATAACGGCCATTTACAAAATTTGTGACTTTGTCAATTTGAACTGGTGGATTATTACAATCAGCATTCGAAACAGTTGCGATTTCAACGGTAGCACTATCATACCCTTTATAAACATATTTGTAAATATATTTCACACTTCTTACTGTTGTGCATACCTCAACATTAATGTGACAATTGAATTTGCCAAGTAAATATGGATTGTATGGTGATGCTCTCTCTCTCAAGTGATGCTCTCCTCACATCAACACTCAAACCATTGTCACGTCTTTTGTACAATGGATACCCATTTACAGACTCACGTGTGAATTCATTGAATTTTTTTGGAAATTCTTTCGAACATTTACCATCTATCACACACACGGAATTTGGATTAAGTGCACCACATGGCCCATGCATCATGTGATTCTTGACATATTCATGTAACTTGGGATGTGTGGTAGGATCGGGTATTTAAGTGCAAACAACTTTGTCAATATCAATTGGTTCAATGATTTTATCGTTCTCGTGCAAGGTAATTAAAATGTGGGCATGTGGCAAACCCCTTTTTTGAAATTCGATTGTATAAATTATTGCAATAACTCTTCCAAATATACACTTCGTAACAATTATATCTATCAATTCTTTCAACTTCTCTTTAAAAACACGAACGATAATTTCGGGACGAAAATTAGAAGACTCTTACCCCAAGCAAGCAGCAATCTCAGGCCACGATGGATTGCATGTCATTGTAATAAATAGAGATGGTTTCCCAAAGTGCTGTACAATTGACATTGCATCCAGGTAATTCTGATATATATTCCGGGGCGAACCGGAGAGAGATGATGGCAAAATTACTTTTCTACCAATATTGACGGGCTCATTCGAATTCGTTTCAAAAAATCATTTAAATTATTGTATACTTCACAGCGCAAATTCTTTTGATTGGTCCTAATATAGAACAATCTTGTGCCCTCTATGCGTACATACATATCAACAATCCACTGCAATCGATTGCTACTTCTTCGTCTTCAAAACTCGACTTTGTTGCAATAAAAATAACACTCCCCCACAAGTCCCTATACGTAATGTGTTTCTACATTCTGCCGTCCCAACCTATTGAATCCTACCAACTTGCTGTTAATGCGATCGATCAAGTAATAGAGTTATCTGAATCCTCTGACGACATCATTATTTTCGGCGACTTTAACCTACCTCAACTACACTGGGATTTATCTGATGATGAATCGTTTTTCATTGCTTCAAATCCCAACTCAACTAAAGAATGTCTCTTCATTGATCGACTAACCGACTCAAGTCTATGCCAAGTTAGCGGCATCTCTAATTATATGGGTAGGCAGTTAGACCTAATCTTCACTACTGACCCACTTAACTCCTCTGTCTCACTCTCCCCCCTGCTTCTATCAACTATTGACAACCTTCACCCCCCGCTTCTTCTTTCTTATTTTCACGACCCTCCACTCCAGCCCACACCCCCCGCTGGCCTCCCGTGTTATGATTTTCATAAAGCCAATTTCCGGAAAATAAATGAACACCTCAGCAAAGTCTCATTTGAGTTTGCCAATCTCCCTGTAAATGATGCCATCTCCTTGTTTTACAGAGAACTATTTGCTTCTATCTCCCTTTTTGTCCCTATTTCTCAGCCAAAACCCTTCTCTACATCCCCTCCATGGTACAATTGAAGACTCCGATCGTTACGCAACAAGAGAAACAAATTATGGTCAGTTTTCCTTCGAAACAAGTCTTTTTCTGACTTTTCCAACTATCTCGGCTCATACCTTCAATTCACTCAGGCTTATAACTCCCTCTATCAACGATATGTTGACAATGCGCAAGTCAACCTTATAAGCGACCCTAAATCTTTTTTCCGATTCGTTAACTACAAGAAAAAATCTGACGGTTACCCTCCATCCCTCTCTTACGAAAACATATCTTCAAGTGATCCACACACCATTGCTAATTTTTATGCCACCTTTTTTAAACAATCTTTTGCCGACAACTCCTTTGTTCCAGATCCCTTTTATTTCAACTACCTACCTGACTACTCCATTGGTCCCTTTCTCTCTCAAACTTTCGAACCTACTGTAATTGAAAATAAATTACAAAAACTTAATGATGAATACTCACCAGGCCCAGATGGTATACCCGCTATTTTTCTTAAGAAGTGCTCCCTCGTGCTCTCCTACCCCCTTTCGCACCTCTTTAAACTCTCGCTATCACAAGGCGTCTTTCCTCATATATGGAAGTCCTCCTTCATAACGCCAATTCATAAAAAGGGATTAAAGAGCGAAGTTACTAATTATCGCCCGATAGCCAAACTTTCGCATATACCCAAACTCCTGGAAAGTATTTTGTACGAATCCTTAAGCTTTCAATGCAAGTCTTTAATTTCTCAAAACCAACATGGCTTTCTAAAACGTAGATCAACCACCACAAACCTCGTTGAATTCACGTCCTCTGCGCTGTCGGCCTTAGAAAGTGGTAAAGAAGTCGATGTTGTTGCAACCGATTTTAGTAAAGCTTTCGATAAGATATCCCACAAATTAATCCTTTTCAAATTGTCTACCTTTGGTTTTGAACCAATACTGCTGAAATGGATATCCTCTTATCTGGAAAACCGTTTCTATAGCGTTCGCTTCAGGTCCGTCCTATCTGCCCCATTTCTGGCCACCTCTGGTGTACCACAAGGCAGTCATCTAGGTCCCCTTCTCTTCGTCTTAACTATAAACGATTTGGAAAGGGTTATTAAACACTCCTCTATCTCTCTCTATGCCGACGACACCAAATTTTATAAACACATATCTTCATCACAAGACCCCTGCTTGCTTCAACAAGATCTAGATTCTTTTTCTATTTGGTGTCTCAAAAACTGCCTAGAGCTAAATGTTGCGAAATGCCAATCCATCACCTTATCACGTATTAGGATTCAAAATTTCCCTATAGACTATGTTCTTGGTAAAAACTCGTTGATCACCTGCCAATTTACCTTGACCACTATGTTCACAAACGAAAAATGTTAAACCGTCGAATGATCGAACTCTACTCACAGCAACGTATAACTGACCATGCGTGAAAACTGGTCTTTTCAATAAAATCCCAACTCTATCAAAAGTTTGACCTTGTGACTTGTTTATTGTCATTGCGAACTCAGGAATGACTGGGAATTACGTTTGTTGAAAGTCAAAAGGCAAAATAGTACCACTATATGTCAAATTTATTCGTGGTATCAAAATTCGCTTATTGCGTGCTGTGCCAGTTAAAACTTCGCAATCAAGAGCATTATTATGCAAAGCCTTAACACGCATTCTGGCACCATTAACCAATGCTTGTGATGTATTTAAATTGCGAATCAAAGGTACGATGGAATTAACTTTCAATTCCAATATATGTGGTGGCAAGCCACTCACAGTTATTTAGTTCAAAAACTCAACTGGATAATGATTGATATCGTTTTCATTATCAGAAATAATTTTGTCATAACTATGTAACTTTTTTTTTCGCCAGGCATGCGGCTAAGCACATCCTTATTGACCAAAGCACAATCTTCATTATTTGGCGCTAGTATAACAGATTTTAAGATTCGGTTAGACAATATATCATTAACATTATCGCCATAAATTGAACTAATGACATTATTACAACCACCAACTAATTGTTGCGGTATTTCGATGATATCATCACCAAACTGTGGAAATTCGGGTGCTTCTCCGTTTCCAATTTTCTTTAATAAATCAACAAATTCTAATTCATGAGGTAAAACTCTCATGTTTTGTGTCAAAGTGACATGATGAAACAAAGAAAACTGATCCCAACTGGTCATACAATTCTCGATTAAAGTGGCACGGGAACCATGTGGTACAACAGGTAAAATTTGACGAAAATCCCCGCACAAAAGTATAGTCTTTCCACCAAATTGTTTAGCTTTATCAATATCATTGATCTTCTCTAAAATACAAATTTTGCCGAGACGGCAAATGAATATCGAGTCTGACAATGGAATGTGATTGTTAATGCATGGGTATTTCGAATATTCGCCACATTGCTTCAGTAGACCCAACATAACGGCCATTTACAAAATTTGTGACTTCGTCAATTTGAACTGGTGGATTATTACAATCGGCATTCGAAACAGTTGCGATTTCAACGGTAGCACTATCATACCCTTTATAAACATATTTGTAAATATATTTCACACTTCTTACTGTTGTGCATACCTCAACATTAATGTGACAATTGAATTTGCCAAGTAAATATGGATTGTATGGTGATGCTCTCTCTCTCAAGTGATGCTCTCCTCACATCAACACTCAAACCATTGTCACGTCTTTTGTACAATGGATACCCATTTACAGACTCACGTGTGAATTCATTGAATTTTTTTGGAAATTCTTTCGAACATTTACCATCTATCACACACACGGAATTTGGATTAAGTGCACCACATGGCCCATGCATCATGTGATTCTTGACATATTCATGTAACTTGGGATGTGTGGTAGGATCGGGTATTTCAGTGCAAACAACTTTGTCAATATCAATTGGTTCAATGATTTTATCGTTCTCGTGCAAGGTAATTAAAATGTGGGCATGTGGCAAACCCCTTTTTTGAAATTCGATTGTATAAATTATTGCAATAACTCTTCCAAATATACACTTCGTAACAATTATATCTATCAATTCTTTCAACTTCTCTTTAAAAACACGAACGATAATTTCGGGACGAAAATTAGAAGACTCTTACCCCAAGCAAGCAGCAATCTCAGGCCACGATGGATTGCATGTCATTGTAATAAATAGAGATGGTTTCCCAAAGTGCTGTACAATTGACATTGCATCCAGGTAATTCTGATATATATTCCGGGGCGAACCGGAGAGAGATGATGGCAAAATTACTTTTCTACCAATATTGACGGGCTCATTCGAATTCGTTTCAAAAAATCATTTAAATTATTGTATACTTCACAGCGCAAATTCTTTTGATTGGTCCTAATATAGAACAATCTTGTGCCCTCTATGCGTACATACATATCAACAATCCACTTCAATCGATTGCTACTTCTTCGTCTTCAAAACTCGACTTTGTTGCAATAAAAATAACACTCCCCCACAAGTCCCTATACGTAATGTGTTTCTACATTCTGCCGGCCCAACCTATTGAATCCTACCAACTTGCTGTTAATGCGATCGATCAAGTAATAGAGTTATCTGAATCCTCTGACGACATCATTATTTTCGGCGACTTTAACCTACCTCAACTACACTGGGATTTGATGATGAATCGTTTTTCATTGCTTCAAATCCCAACTCAACTAAAGAATGTCTCTTCATTGATCGACTAACCGACTCAAGTCTATGCCAAGTTAGCGGCATCTCTAATTATATGGGTAGGCAGTTAGACCTAATCTTCACTACTGACCCACTTAACTCCTCTGTCTCACTCTCCCCCCTGCTTCTATCAACTATTGACAACCTTCACCCCCCGCTTCTTCTTTCTTTTTTTCACGACCCTCCACTACAGCCCACACCCCCCGCTGGCCTCCCGTGTTATGATTTTCATAAAGCCAATTTCCGGAAAATAAATGAACACCTCAGCAAAGTCTCATTTGAGTTTGCCAATCTCCCTGTAAATGATGCCATCTCCTTGTTTTACAGAGAACTATTTGCTTCTATCTCCCTTTTTGTCCCTATTTCTCGGCCAAAACCCTTCTCTACATCTCTACCCTCCATGGTACAATTGAAGACTCCGATCGTTACGCAACAAGAGAAACAAATTATGGTCAGTTTTCCTTCGAAACAAGTCTTTTTCTGACTTTTCCAACTATCTCGGCTCATACCTTCAATTCACTCAGGCTTATAACTCCCTCTATCAACGATATGTTGACAATGCGCAAGTCAACCTTATAAGCGACCCTAAATCTTTTTTCCGATTCGTTAACTACAAGAAAAAATCTGACGGTTACCCTCCATCCCTCTCTTACGAAAACATATCTTCAAGTGATCCACACACCATTGCTAATTTTTATGCCACCTTTTTTAAACAATCTTTTGCCGACAACTCCTTTGTTCCAGATCCCTTTTATTTCAACTACCTACCTGACTACTCCATTGGTCCCTTTCTCTCTCAAACTTTCGAACCTACTGTAATTGAAAATAAATTACAAAAACTTAATGATGAATACTCACCAGGCCCAGATGGTATACCCGCTATTTTTCTTAAGAAGTGCTCCCTCGTGCTCTCCTACCCCCTTTCGCACCTCTTTAAACTCTCGCTATCACAAGGCGTCTTTCCTCATATATGGAAGTCCTCCTTCATAACGCCAATTCATAAAAAGGGATTAAAGAGCGAAGTTACTAATTATCGCCCGATAGCCAAACTTTCGCATATACCCAAACTCCTGGAAAGTATTTTGTACGAATCCTTAAGCTTTCAATGCAAGTCTTTAATTTCTCAAAACCAACATGGCTTTCTAAAACGTAGATCAACCACCACAAACCTCGTTGAATTCACGTCCTCTGCGCTGTCGGCCTTAGAAAGTGGTAAAGAAGTCGATGTTGTTGCAACCGATTTTAGTAAAGCTTTCGATAAGATATCCCACAAATTAATCCTTTTCAAATTGTCTACCTTTGGTTTTGAACCAATACTGCTGAAATGGATATCCTCTTATCTGGAAAACCGTTTCTATAGCGTTCGCTTCAGGTCCGTCCTATCTGCCCCATTTCTGGCCACCTCTGGTGTACCACAAGGCAGTCATCTAGGTCCCCTTCTCTTCGTCTTAACTATAAACGATTTGGAAAGGGTTATTAAACACTCCTCTATCTCTCTCTATGCCGACGACACCAAATTTTATAAACACATATCTTCATCACAAGACCCCTGCTTGCTTCAACAAGATCTAGATTCTTTTTCTATTTGGTGTCTCAAAAACTGCCTAGAGCTAAATGTTGCGAAATGCCAATCCATCACCTTATCACGTAATTACAACAAGTCCCCTCCCCGTCTTTACCTTCTTAATGATCAACCTATACCCATCGTACAGTCTCTTCGTGACCTTGGCATATTGTACGACCGGGAACTTAATTTCCGTTCGCATATTGACGAGATAATTCGTAAAGCCAATTCATCCCTTGGGTTTATTAAACGGTGGTCAAAGGAATTCTCTGATCCCTACGTAACCAGATCTCTCTACATCACTTTCGTCCGCCCCCTCCTCGAATACGCCAGCCAAGCATGGTCACCCTATCAGCAAGTTCATGTAGCCAGAATCGAAAGCATACAACGACGTTTTCTTCGATTTGCCCTCCGCGGTCTTTCTTGGAACGATCCCCTAATTCTGCCTCCCTATCATGACCGCCTCAAACTCATTAACCTGAATAGCCTTGAGGACCGGAGAGATGCTGCAGACATTCTCTTCATTCATCGCCTCCTCTCAGGCTCTATCGATTGCCCGTCTCTTTACAGCTCCATCTTCTTTAATACTAACCCTCGTAATTTAAGACACCCCCGTCTCTTCTATCTGCCAACCCACCGCACGTCCAACGGCTCAAACGAACCAATTTCCCGTATGCTACGGAAAGTAAACTCAAACATTTCCATTTTTGATTTCAACCGTAGATCTTCCTCCATTAAACTTAGCCTCCTTCTACATAAACCCTAGCTTTTACTCCTAGTTATAAGTCGTAGTTTTTAGTTCTAGTATTGTAAGTATTGTATTGTTTTTTTTTTCTAGCTTGTATTAAGCCAAATAAATGGGACATTTTGCCCCACCAAAATTAAAATTAAAAAATTAAAATCAAATAAAGTTTTTGAGAATGGTCTAAAAGGCTAAAATCATTCCTGTTGGCAAGACGATAAGCTGCATATTGCAACATTGTAATTTTGGTTCGGGGTGCAGCTGCTCTTGATTTGCTTGGCATATTGTGAGTCATATTAGTGTGCCACCCAGTGTCTCCATTTGGAAACAACAAAGGGTAGGCCAATGGATCGAGAGAAGGTTCCGAAACAGACACTTTTCGAATCTCACCAGTAACTTTTTGAAAAGCAATCATATTACGCTCAAAAGGTGGCTCACCATCAACTGTGTTGAATATTATAGCTACATCAGTTGCAACCGCGTCGTTAAAACGCCGAATGTCAAGATCACGATTGACTTTAATGACCATACAAACTTCTCTATTTTCATTACCAGGCCTATTACTATAATCCCTCATAGATGTGAAAGAGTGCACAAATGGATTCACACGATTCAATTAATTAGATATAGAATGCATCAAATCACGATCACAGTCACGATTAGACTGAAGATTTAATCGGTATTGGTTGGCAGTATCAACGTCATAGAAATATAACTGTGCATAGGAAGGTTGATTACCGTACAAAGAAACAGTCAAAGGCCCCATTCTATGATAAAACGTATCATGAATTTTAAAGTGATAAACACCTTGCGTGACATTTTGTGAGACTTTTGCTTCTGAGGAAATCATTGCAAAGGCAGAATTGTAACTGCGAATATTAGCAAAATAATTATTCGCACGGTTTTTATCATTTTGATCATTTGATCGAAGGTCATAATATAGCTTATTTATGAAAGCGTTCTGACTTAAAGGCGTTATGAACACTTTTCCTTTATGACAGCAAGAAGTAAAAATATTTCGATCCTTACCAGTCGTCTCTGAACTAAAATGTATCGCATTACAAAGAACACATCGTACATTCATCAAACCAATATCAAAGAAATTGAAATTACGTGGTACTAAATTTAATGCGATTTTTAATGTATCCGTATAGCTATCAATTAAACTATTATCATCATTATCGCCGTATGGTACGGCTTCGCGACGTAACAAATAATCAACTCTATTTCTTTCCCTCTCACGCCTACCCGTCAAAGTTCTTTGCCGAGGCATATCTACCTAATATTCCATCGAAAAAAAATAAATCAATAAATAAGCATTCACAATAAATAAACTCTTATAAATTGAATAAAAAAAGAAATCAAAATGACTTACCAAAGAATAGGTAATAATTGGCCAAAACCAGGATCAGAGCACAGTGAAACCACAATTATTGTAGGATGGCTATCTAATAATTCGTGTAGGATACAACCGACTTCGAATGACCGGAAGCCAAATATACTTCCGTTCATCAGACTAATGCAACCACACCTGCGCATAACTTCTCTCCCTCATTCGCTTAACACAAACGAACACGACACACATTCATCCGCCACGCCCCCACACGCCAAACACTTTCGTTTCGGTGAGGTGGCTCAGTGGCTGCTCTATGTATAGTGCTACACTATACAAATAAGGTCAATAATAATAGCAACGCCCAACGCAACCACAGAAAATACAATTTTGTACAATATGCGGGCAACATTATGATTACCTATAACTTATAAGAGAGAGAGTATGTATACGTATCCAATCCAATCACCGATACGCGTGCGCATATTCCCTTCTCTTCTTAATTCGCTTAACGCACACCATTCACCCCTCACTATGCTACAGCTACATTAGAGTTATACGCATACGCATATAGAAACGTTCTCTGTGTATGATTCTCTTTTTTTAATTTCTGATTCATACAATAAAAGGAGACAGTCACAGGACTTCGACTGAGCGAATGAAAAATGTGACTTATCCAATTGCCCATACTCCCATCATTCAAACGTGACACTCGGGGCACAGATAGCTAAGCTATAAAGCTATCTTTCTTTGTATGTTTACAATGTTTTTGTTGTAACCAACTTAATTTAAAAACATTATTTTACCTATTTTGCAATAACTTTTTTGAAATTATAATTCTTTTCGACCGATCTATGAGCTGTACGCTTCAATTTGGTAAAAAAAATTCAATTTTGCTTCATTAAATAGGGTAAATATGTTCTGAAAGGAATTGGGTCGGCGATTAATATAGTGGATAGGACTATAGAATTCTTCATAACAGATGAAATAGTCAACTCAATTCTATTCTGTAAACACAGAAAGACCAACTGGAATCAGTTCAAGATAAAAATCTTCTTACACGAATTCAGGAAGTGCTGTAACTAACCAAAATGACATTGACAGAAACGTGCACGAAATCGCTACGGTGTTAACAAATGCTTCTAAAAAAGCATGCCCAATACGGAAATGTAAAATTAATAAAGGATAAAGCCACTGGTGGTCCAAGGATCTCACCAACCAACACAAAGAATCTAGGCAACTCTACAAGACGGCAAAGAGAAAACACAATGCAACAGAATGGAATCTATACAAAACCAGTCTAAGCAACTTCAAAAAAATATAACAACGGCCAATGGGAAGGTCTGGAAAGACTTCTCAGATCATAAATGGACAGAATCCAGTGCCAAGACGCTTGACCTGCGCTTTAATACCCACTCTCCCGACTGCCGTAGCGTGTTGGTTGCTGACAACACAAGCAACAACAATGGAGTATACCGCTCATCTGGAGCCGACTCCAATATCGGTAAGTTAATATGCAAGGAACGATTTATATGGGCTATTAACAACTTTGAGCCCTACAAAACAGCAGGACCCGACTGCATAACCCCCATTATGCTAAAAAAGACAGCTTGCTACTTTATACCAACTTTAGTTAACACCTTCCGTGAATATTTAAAGCTAAATTATCTTCGCAAGGCGTGGAGCGAAGTTATCGTGATTTGTATACCCAAAGCAGTGAATAGCAGTCATACATATTATAGACCAATCAGTATATCAAAGACAAATCGGTAGAAACTGCCCTACATGAAGTAGTTCAAACAGTAGAAAAATCGCTATACCACAAAGAATACACACTAGCAGCCTTCCTACATACAGAAGGAGCCCTATATAACGTAAAAACGGAAGCCATTGGGGTGGCATTCGACAAATCAGGAATAGATGCGATTATAAGTAACCAGATCGTAACCATCTTTATTAAACTTATCATTTCATTCTCGCAAGGTGATTGTACCGAAACAATAACAACGACAAGAGGTCCTCTACAAGGGAAGTTCTCTCTCCGCTTTTTTGGCTACTGGTGGAAAACGATCCATTGAAGAGACTGGAATTCATTGCAACAAAAACAGTGGCTTATGCAGATGATGTTGTTCTCATGGTAAGTGGGCAATTCCCATCGACTCTAAGCGCAATCATGCAAACAAGTCTTAACATACTCAGTTATTGGTCAGAACCATGCGGACTGGGTGTTAATCCAAAGATAACAGATTTAGTACTCTTCACTAACAAGAAATCCGTCACAGAGTTTCTGACACCGACTCTGGGAGGGTCCACCCTCAGTCATTAAGTGCCAAATACCTTGGGGTGATACTTGATAGCAAACTAAACTGGAACCTTAATAATAATACAACGAACGGGTAAAGAAAGCTTACATTGCACTATATAGCTGCAAAATAATCTGGGGTAGTAACTGAACACAATAAAATCCCGAGTAGTTGGACGCCGCAGGAAACGAAAAAGCAGACGAGCTAGCCAGACCAAAATCGTCCAGCTGCATTTCCTTATGCGATAGCAGCGTTAGAACCCACCTGTTTCTAAAAGCAGGCAATTACTAGATACACGCAAAACACACCAAAGGGTTTGGCCGGAAATAAGCGGTAGGAAATCAAACAAGCTTATTGCTCTAAACAGACTATCCATTTCTATACCAGTGAGAGTGATAACAGGTCATAACCTGTTGGGTAAGAACTTCCATAGAATCGCACTAGCCGTTTCTGCTGCAAATCGGGATAGAGCAAACATCTATTTAAAGTGGATGGAACAACGCAAATAACAGCATAAGTATCAAACTCAATATACTTTTAAGCATTCTTTCAGAATTTTCAATTAAATTGTATATAAATAACTTTATATGTGGTCAACTTAACTTAAACTATTTCTAAAAGAGAAGGCTAGTTATAAGGCAAACGATATTGGTATATATTGTTATGAATTGAGATTCAAGTGCGAACAGATCCATTTAGTGTCGATTTATGGTATTGGATGCGCCGCGCCTACTGGAATGAATGACTGGAAAAGTGGTATCTGTCAAAACCATTTCTCGAACAATCAAGAAACTGCGCGAATCTCCGAGAGTATGCCATCTCCTTTTAGATAAGTATGTGGAGTGATATAAATAGAGGTGAATCTGCAACCAGCGAGTTATTCTAAATTGTGACCTGAACGCGGTTTGAAAAGTGTTAACTGAGTGAATTATCTGTGTGAATTTTGGATAGTGATAATAGTGCGCGAATTAAATCGTTGGTATTTGATTTCAAATAAGTGTAATTGAATTGATGAACGAGAAACCGTTTTGTAAATAATGCTATTTTAGAAACAACAGAGTGTTTAAAATAAATTATTATTAAACATAAAAGAGAAAAGTGTTTTATCATTCGAAACCCGGCTTCATTCTACATTGGTGTCAGAAGTGGGATAAAACCTTTTCTGTATGAGAAGTTTCTAGAAAACAGTGAACATAGTGAGATGAACATAGTGAATAGTGACAGTCGCTATCCAACTCCTGGATATACAAAAGTATATCCAAAAAGCAAGTTGGCCTATTTAAACTGTGTAAGCCATTTGGTGCAGTGCATAAAGCACTCGACTGGCAGTCGCTCTCCAACTCTCGTAGTGGTAATTTAGCTAGCTAAGTGCGGAATTATTTTTCCAAAGTGAAGTAGAGAATAAGTGGCAGGTAAGCCACGTAATATTTATCCTCCACGTGGAGCAGCGGTGCCATCACCTGACTCAGGAGTGGGAGTCGTGGGTTCGAGTCCAACCAGACCCCAGTACTTTTAAGTGTTTTTAAATAAATAATAATCTCGGCCGATTAACCGGCTATGGAAACCGGTGCGGTGAACGAAGTCCCGCAAGAGGGTGGAAGTAGTTCGCCGACAAAAAATAAAGGCAAAAGCTGGCGATGCCTGCATCGCCAACAAAAGCAACAACATTATCGGCATCTGCAATGGCAGGTATATAAACGAAGCTGGTACAAGGAATAACTGTACCAGCGACGACGAAAGAGGCTGCACCAACAACAACAGCAGCAGAAAGTGCAACGGCAACAACCCAAATGGGGAGGCGGAGGAAGCTAAGTCCCATGCCTAAACTCAACGCAAGGAGATGTATGGTAGCGGAAAATACACCGCTGCCAACAACAATGGAAGAAGAGAAGGAGTGCAACTCTAAACTCGAGGAATCCGAGTTTGACGATATGGAATCCCTACGTTGGTGTGGGAAACCCATACAAACAACTAGCGGAAGTTGAGGAAGTTCAGCCGGTTTGGATTATGACGAGACCAAGTTAAGGCTCCTCATCGCAGAATTAACTGCTAAGCTGGAAAAAATTCGAGAGGCAAGGGTACACGAAGCCCTCGAAGAAAAAAGAAGGCGACAAGAGCAGAGACAACAATTTGAGCTGAAAGCGCAGCAAATGCTTCAGCAGAAACCAAAACTGCAATCAATGCAGCAACGGTTTGCTAATATGCAACAGAAACAGAAACAACAACAACAACAACAACAGAAGCAGAGGAAGCGACAACAGCCGCAACAGCAACAGCAACAGCGATATAAGCTGCAGCAACAACAGCAGCAGCATCTACAGTAACGGCAGCAACAACAACAAGAAAGGCAGCAGCAACAATCGCAGCAGCAGCAACCCCAGCAGCAATGACAACAGGAAAAGAGAGAAGATGTACCCCCGATTAAAGCAAGTGACTTGCCTACAATCGATAGTATTAAGTTATGTAAGCAGATATTCATTAAGGACTTCGCGGTCAAACATATTTCGGCCAGCATATAAAAAAGTCCACAAAGAACTAGAGGTGCTAAAGGCAGAATATTTCACGTATACGCCGAAAGCAGAAAAATTAAAAACGCTTATCTTAAAGTGAATCGATCCCAGGGTTGATGTAGAGGAGGTTCTAAACGAGCTCAAGTATTTTGAGAGCGAAGATGTAAAGTTCGTCGTCGTAAAGCCGTTTACATCGGTCAATGGTAGGGGTGGTAATCGAAGGTTGCCATTTTTCTTAGTACAAATAACCCCCAATAACAGGCAAACAGGCTGTTGAAGAAGAAAAGCGATCGAAAAGTCGTTTTTTATTATATCTATTCGATGTTTGCCCAGTCTAGCGCGCCATGAATATGATGAATATGTTGGATGAGATAAACTTTAGGATCCTAGTTATGAACGTTAATTCATTAGTCAGGGTGTAGAGAAGAACCATCCTTTCAAATCTGTTGAAAAACCAATTCCCGGATGTACTTTTGGTCAGCGAAACTAAGCTAAACAAGAGGCACAAGTTCGGATACAGTAACTACAATGTAGTAAGAAGAGTCCGACTCCTTTCCTCCCAATGGGGTTGGGTCGCTGTCCTATTACGCAAAGGCTTACACCATAGCATCATATATAGCGGGGAAGTACGTAGGCTCCAGGTACTGGAAGCATGTATCGTATGCATTCCTCTCCATATTCGGAGGAGAATGTATGTGGAATGTACTTTTTCGACGTCGATCTTAACGCTAAGCATGCGGCTTGGGGAAATACAATCGTGAAGACTACAGGTCGACTGCTTCGGAATTGGCGGGAGAAAAATATGATTGAGTACAAACTTACTTTGTACGCGTCGGATATCCCATCCTTCCCGAGAGGAAACTCTTTTCTGGACTTAGCGCTTATGGACAATAGACTAGAACTAACAAGTAACGAACACGCGCGGAACTATGTGCGAGCATTCGATTAACCCAGAACGAGCAAACTCTACTGGAGGAGTTCGACCAAGTGCTTTCTTTCGACTACCGTAAGACGAAATCGCCGCGCTTCACCAGAATTGTAAAACGAGAATTACGTATGAGCGAAATTGATACACCGACGAACAGAAACCGTACAAACGACTAAATTGACCAAAATTTACTAAAGATGAATGAGGTCCTCACAAAGTCAATGGATGTAGCTCTCCCTAACATAACTAGTTCTGACGACCAGACAGAAAAATATCGAACGCCAAAAATCGATGCACTCCACCGACACAAAAGCAGTCTGGTTTCGAGGCTTAAACGGCTGCGTAGACAATTTACTGACAGACAAGACCCGGAGGTTCGGACACTGAAGCCACTGACCAAAAATCGGAGAATTGTAGAAAATCTATAAACTTGTACTGGGGCAGCAAAATTCGGGCTATAAAAACCAGTAGCCCAAATATGTTCCCCCGAATAAATACAATGTTCAGGCGAAAAGATCATAACGACATTCCATGTGTCCGAATTTCCAAAACGACAGAAAACAGCCAGACACTCACGGCTGTTGGTATAAATCCGGAAAATGTTGACTCGAACAACGGTTTTTTCACGATCGAAGATCCTCAGGAGAAGGAGAGTTCGATAGGCGCTGTTTTCAAGACCTTGTATACGATGAACAATCCTGTTCTGAATGACTTTCGTCTTAGCACTGAACTTCAAGCTTCGCGATCTGAGAATCACGGTTTTCCCGTATTCAATGTCGAAAACCCTTCAAATGGCATAGTCGCCAATAGCCCTATGCTGTTCGTGCAAAAAGATGATCTCCCGGAAATCTTGATATCAATGAAAAATAAAAAGTCCGCAGGAGAGGACGGTGTCCCAAACATCGTATTGAGACACCTGCCAATAGAAGCAGTCGATATCTTCACCACTCTGTTTAAGAATGCACTAAATAATGCACTTTATCCGCTGCACTTGAAAACGGCGGTGGTACATCTTATCCCCAAAAAGGACAAGGACAAAACAAACCCTGCAAATTTTCGGTCAATAAGCCTTCTGCCGAATGTAAGCAATGTAATCGAGAAGATATTTAATAGAGCTCTGCTTAAGTGGGTCGAGGAAAACAAAACTATTCCGAATAATCAGATTGATTTTCGAGCGAGGCATGACACCATTTATGCCGCGTCGAAACTAGTGTCCGACATCCAATGGAATTAAACCAAAGGACAATGCATAGGGGCCTGTCTGGTTGACTTTGAGAAGGCCTTCGACACCGTATGGTTAAGTGGCTTTTCTACAAGCTTTTGTACAAGCTTGAAGATCAATTTCCAAAAAACCGAAACGATTCTGTTCAGGACCCCATTGCATAGGGCTTCTAGGGATACCAGAAAACACTGGAAAAATTGTGTATCATTGGACAGCATGGACAACCATTGGCGTTGAGAAGTGAAGTCAAATACCTTGGCATCTAGGGCTAGGGGGGCTAATTCTCTAGGGGGGCTAATTCTCTGACAAGAATATTGTTTCAAAGCAGTCAACTTGACTCAAGGGTTAAAGTCATTTGCTACATGGCACTCATAAGGCCGATTATCGCTTACGGTTGTCCCGTGTGGTTCAATGTGGCACCACCCTACGTGTAAAAGATACGACTGTTTGAGAGGCGGTGTCTCCGATACTGCTTAGGATTGTACCGAACGCCGGACTCCGGGTACATAAAATATTATCGCAACGAGGGGCTCAGTTGAATAGAATTGACAATTTCCTGATTGAGGTGACACGAAGGCATACTGCAAGGGCTTAAGGGCTTTTTACCCCAATGACTTATACATGAAGAGCACGCTCATGTCGGGCTTTATTCTACCAGAGGCATTTATTTATATCGATTAGTTAGGGTTAGTACGAGACAGGAACGGTATCCCAGTTTTATACCACCGCTATCGTGACTCGCGGCACAAACGGCTAATCCACGACGGGTACGTCGACAAAACGCAATCAGGATGGCGACCCCTCGCGGCATATGCAACGAGGGCTCGCCACCCCGATTACAATTAAGTTAGGCTTAAGTAGTTAAGCAGTCTAAAGATATTCTTAAGTAGTTTAAGTAGTCTTAAGTAAGTTATAATCTATATTAAGCTTTTTTATAAAACAAAAAAAAAGTCAATACACAAAGTCTTAATTTTTTCTTTGTTTACTGAAATCAAATGCAAAACAATAAAAAAAAACCGACAAATTTAAGCCCAAAGACAAAATAAACCAACAGCGCCCATTAAGGGCCGATAAGTTAGATTAAGAAATCAGTTATTGATTAGTTAGATTTAAGCATTTTTGTGTAGTAGTAAGTTAATATTTTAAGTAAATAAAAAATTAGTTTGAAAGTAAGCACTCGACTGGCATTCCGAGCTACCCTGGTTCGATTCCCAAACAGGCGTATGCCTTTTATTTCATTTTATTTTTTCATGTTTTTGTTTAATAATTTTATCAAGTGGGAAAACCTCTAAAAGGAGCAGAAAAGGCTAACGGGGAATATCCCAGCAAATACGGGACCGGCGATATCAAAAAGGAAAAAACAAATAAATTGTACGCCGAGTTTGGTCAAGCGGCGTACAAAAACAGCTTCAGCCACGCTGCCTGCTAAAGCGATGAGGACGTCTTCGACCTAAGCGGCAGTAAAATTGCAACAACAACTTGCTCCTCCATCAGATGATTCAGAGGTATCGTACATCTCCGATGAAGGGGAAGGACGGTACACTACCGAGGATAGCAACAGGCTTGTGAGGCTGTCAACGGATGATGACGATATTGAAGAGGAGGAGGAGTAGCTTCTAACCAAGCAAATAAGTTAATTTTAGGACAAATCTAACACTTTAAAATCCCAATTAGAACCGCTGGTTAGAGCCCTCAGACAAAAACAACAGGACCGACGCGAGAACAAACAAAAATGCAGCGACAAAAAAATACAACAACAATAACAACAACATAACCCACAAACAGTATTAGCACAAACAAGCAGTAGAACTCAGACAAAGCCCAGTGCCCAGGAACCACAGCTAACAAAACAACAAAAACAAATACAGCCACAGCCACAGAAGCAACAAAAAAGGCAACAACAGCAACCACAAATACAGCTACAGTCACAAGAAATGCAACAGCAGCAACCGCAGACCCAGCAAAAACAGCCACCAAAACAGCAGCAGCAAAAGCAAGCAATAAACCAGCAAAAAAACCAGCAGAATCAGCCTCAACAACAACAACAACAACAGCAGCAGAAGCAGCAACAACATCAGGAACAGCGGCAGCAGCAGCAGCAGCCACAGCCGCCGAAAAAAGGAAAAGTGCCACCCCATCAACACGTACAAATTGGACCTCAAGGAAACCATTGAAATATGTAAGTCGGCCATAGGCAACAATTTCACTATAAAAAGATTAAGTCAAAATAGGCGTGCTATCCACTGCTTAACAGTGGAGCAGACCGATAGTCTAAAGGAAAATTATATAGCAGGCACCACAACGAAGTTTGTTATACTCCGAAAGTAGAAAAATGCCAGACGGTTGTCTTAAAGGGCATAGATTCCTTGACGGACCCGCAGGCGCTTTTAAATGAGCTCCGCTAAGTAGCGACTGACGAGCTCGAATTCGTAGGAGTGAAGCCACTCACCACAGTGAAGGCAAGACGGGAGAATCTGAAACTGCCGATCTTCCTAGTACAGCTATCACCCCAAATCAAAATGGAAAAATTGAGGCGTATCTCAGTCCTCAACTTCCAGGTTGCACGATGGGAAAAATTAAAAAGAGGAGACAGCATGCTTCAATGCACGCGTTACCAAAGATTCGGCTACGCCTCAGCCAACTGCTAAGTGCGGTCACGCTATGTTAAGTGTGAAGGGACACACAACAAAGGAGAGTGAACGTAAGGAAAGGAGCGATTCGATGACATGACCCCGCAAACTATCGGGGCTGTCCAAAGTTTCAGAAAATTAAAAATAATAAAACAGCGAAGCAAACGGCAGTAGCAAATCAACCAGCCATTCTCCCTCCCTCAATGTCCGTTAACACCCAAAGGGAAAAACGGTTTAGCAAACACCAAAGGAAGCTGTACGGCCCCCGTGCCTCAGGGTCCAGGTCCGGCTGCTGGAAGCCTGCATCATATGCATTCCTCTCCAACAGGGGAAGCGACTTTATGTGATATCGGCTACACTTTTTACAACAGAGCTCGGAAAAATTTTCGAATCTCTGAGACTGAAGTCAGTGGAGAACTTTTATCTCTTGGCCGGTGATTTAAATGCCAAACACGAAGATTGGGGAAATCATTTACAAAATCCTCGGGGTAACTATCTTTACAATTGGACGGTCCACTACAATGTTGAATATAGGATCGACATTCTCGCCACAGATAGGCCATCTTTTCCGAGAAGCGGTGTTTTCCTGGAAATTTTACTGCGAGATACAAACTGACAGTTTCTAACAGAGTTGGTCAACACCCGCGAAACTGTTTACGGACGACGGAGTACGACAGTGATCACTACGGACTCGCCGCCATAATACAGCTTCCGAACGAGCTTGTGGCGTTGGTGGAGTATGTGCCTGTGCATGCTTACAACTACGGTAAGATGCGCTGGCCTCGCTTCACTAACGCCTTATCAAGAGAACTACGTTCGAGGGCCATTTCACCACCAAACAACAGAAACCTAACGAACAACGAAATCGACGAATACTTATAACAAATGGACGAAACGATTCAACGGAACGCGACAATTGACGCACTACACAGACAAAAAAAACAAGACTTAAACTCTGGTACAGACGACTGACAGCAGGAATTGATCTGGGAGAAGCCGTCTTCGACGACGATTTCTATGTAATTGCAGATCGTGAAAGCGATCCAGATGCGGTTTGGTAATGACCACATGTTAGAAATCTATCGAGTGCCGCTGTGTGGCAGGGTCCAGAGAGAGGAAAAACTATTCAACTACTGCACGCAGATATTGAATGCAAAGCACATTTGTCATATCCTAACACTGGTGAAGAGATAATCAACCAGATGGCAAAGGACACATTTACTCGTGCTGACTCAAAACGTCAACTAGCAGTACGAATGGCTGGAAAACGCACACTTGGCGAGGCCGCAGCTTATGCTCTGACATAAGAGGTAGCTGATCAATCATCACCAGGACCACATCGAGTCTGAGAATTGGCCACTATTGAATGCTGTTGTGTAGGTTTCCCCGAATAACAATTCCCGAGCTCAAATGCGTTACTGGAACTGCAACAAAACTGGACAACTAATAAGTCGGCGCAGACACCGATCAAAGCGCAGCAATCATCCACATTGCAATAGTCGGGGATAGCAGAGGGACGCATCTGGCAGCTATGAACTCTCAGTACCAGCAGTCAGGAATGCCCGCAGGACCAAAATCCAAGTATCCCAAACAAAAAGAGACAACAGTAGTCTGACAATAGATGCGACCACCGGCGGGAAAATTTGCGGCAACAATTTGCGGTTACAATTTTCGGTCATCGTCCGTGAGTCTTGTCTGCATAACGCCAGCAACTATTGCCTGAGGACCGCAACTGGAAAAAGAGTTCTAGTGCGGCTGACGATATAATTGACGGGACTCGCCTTCTCCCATGCATTCCTGGTGGCTGATATTTGTGACGAATGCATTAGTCGAGTGGGCTTCATGAGGGGTTATGGAATGATTTTGGATATTTGCATGCAGGTCTTGAGATATCGAAATTTCCAAATAGCAATAGAATATGGTCTACCAAAAATAGTTATTCTGAGAAAATTCGTCAGGAAGGACCAAGTGCTACCACCGTCATCAGAAACACTTATATGGGTGAAGCTGGAGGGTGATCCTGGGAACCGCTGATTACAATTTTTCGAACCAGAAACAGACGATAATTTCCAATACTACATCCTCGGAACAATGTTAGTTGAACTAAAGAAAAACATGTTTCCAATAAGAGTCTTAAACACCAGACCACACTAGGTCAGAATCCAAAAAGGAAAAGTGATCGGTAAATGTGTTCCGGTTAACGCAATAACAAGCATAACCGAAGTGGAGACTTCTACACCAGTGCTACCAACCAAACGGACGGCCATAACGAGATCGATTCTTAACTCATTTAAGCTGAATCAGGAGCAGCAAATTCGTGCGGAAAGCCTGACTGAAGAATTTGCTGATGTAATTGCTGCAGAGGATGTTAAATCTAGCCGCACACACTTGCTGCAACACCAGATCAACACTGGAGATGCTAGACCTATTCGTCAGCCTGCAAGGCGGGAGGAATTCCTAAGACTTTGGAGTGCCCATTTGAAGCTTAATCCAAAGAAGTTTGCACTATTCAGATTCGAAGTTCGATTCCTGGGACACATCATCTCGACAAGTGGAGTGAGGACCGATCCCGAAAAATTGAAGATGTCAAAAATTGGACTATCCCCAAGGACAAACATCAATTAAGGAGCTTGCGACTTACAACCGTCGGTTTGTAAGGGACTTTGCTGGCATTGCTGAGAGCTTACATCAACTCACGGAGAATAATGCTTTTCAAAGACTTAAGCACCAGCTATGTCAAGCGCCGATACTAGCGACGGTGGAAAGACCTTCATTGCTGATGCCAACGCAAGTAATTTCGGAGTTGGCGTCGTTTTATCGCAAGTACACGAGGGACAGGAAAGGTTCCGTCCAGACCTGAAACTATTGTTTGACCAGGAGGGAACTCTTAGCGTTAATTCTGGCGACCAAGCATTTCCGGAAACACCTCTATGTCAAGATCAGTGAAGCGCAAGTGGATGACCCTGACATTGAACTGATTCTTACCTGGAGGGAACACATGGGGAAACTAGATTGGCTAGAAATGACACAATGGGATTTTCTTCACGTACAGGATAGTGGTTTGAGAAGAAAATGGGAGTCCTCCGACGGAAAGTCCTTTTTATCACATGGTGGAGTATCGGGAGGCAATTCGGAAATCAATAAGACTTTAGACAAAGTGAGGGAGCGATTCTACTGGCTGTCTGCAAGAGAAGACATCGACAAGTGGTGAAGAAAATGCATTAAATGCGCCGCCTGTAAGGGACCAACACGAAAGACGCAAGGAACTATTCATCAGTACAACGGTGGGGCACCATTCGAAAGAATAGCCATAGATATTGTTGGCCCGGTTCCAGAATCGAACAGCAGAAACCGTTACGTATTAGTTGTTATGGACTACTTCAACAAATGGCCAGAAGCATTCGCCATTCCTAACTAGGAAGCGAAAACCGTAGTGGAACAGATCGTAGACAATTGTTTATGC
Source organism: Rhingia rostrata (assembly GCA_949824845.1). Taxonomy (NCBI): domain Eukaryota; kingdom Metazoa; phylum Arthropoda; class Insecta; order Diptera; family Syrphidae; genus Rhingia; species Rhingia rostrata. Next base: position 47,658,236 of record OX463759.1, read on the forward strand.
AGATTCGGGGCTCCGTTGTAACTACATCCTGATCAAGGTAGAAAATGTGAGTCCAGAGTATTCCAGGATATTTGCCAGCGGTTAGGTATTAAGAAGATCAGAACAACACCGCTGCATCCTCAGACGGAATGGTGGAACGATTCAATCGAACCCGGAACGAACATTTCTATAAGGTGGTAGACGATATTCAACGAAACTGGGATCGTTGCATTTACTTCTTCCTGATGGCGTACCGAAGCGCGGTAGATATCACGACTGGACACTCCCCATGTGAAGTCTTATTTGGCCGAGCATTTTTTTTTTTTTTTTTTTAAGGTTAATTATATGATACTGCAAGATATTGGGTGGTGTGAATAAAAACTGAGGGAACACTCCGAGTAAACCCTCTTGAGGGAAGTACTTTCCTAAAAGGGAACACTCAGTTCGGTGTGAATAAAAATTTCCCTCAAGTAGGTACATCCCCTCAAGTTGAAGTTTTAACAATTGAGTGTAGGACTGTCAAATTGAACTGGCAACTTGCTTATAATTTGCCAAGTAAAAGCGAAATATAAAAATGTTTTTAAACGTACAAACGCAAAAATAAAAAATTATAGTTCTCGGCGTTTCGGTTACACGGGTGATAACTTTAAGAGCCTTTAGAGATTCGAGTTTCACAATGTGGAGTGGTTAAGCACTCATTTCCTTTCTGGGATTACTGAGGAAACACGTGGTGGTGCCATACCAAACTTTGAAAAAATTAAAATCTTTTTAAGATACATTGGGGACCCGGGCTTCCAAGTTAGAGTTGGTGAGGATATTGGAATTCATAGATCCACCGTATCGAAGATAGTGTGGCAGGTATGTTGCGCTATATGTGCAAAAGCAGATTTATGGATCAAATTTCCATCGTCCATGGAGGAAATGAGAGAAGTAAAACAAGAATGGCGATCCAAATACTGTTTTCCTAGTGCAATTGGCGCTCTAGATTGTACTCATATAGAAATTGTGAAGCTTCATTTGCATGGCGATGAGTACCTAAATCGCAAGGGCTATTTTTCTCTGAATGTGCAGGCAACGTGTAATGCTAAAGAGTGTTTTACAAGCGTTGATGTCCAATGGCCAGGATCTGTCCATGATTCACGAATTTGCGAAATTAAGCTGTGTTTGCTGTAATTAAGGATAATCGAGCTGGAGCTATACTCCTTGCAGACGAAGGCTATGGAGTGACACCATGGATCATGACACCTTTTAAAAATCCAATCACAGAAGCTGAAAAAAAGTATAATAAGTTGCATACTCGTGAAAGAGTAATTATTGAACGCATGTTTGGACAAGTGAAACGAAGATTTCCTTTATTGGCTTCACGAGTTAGACTAGCTACAGTAAGAGTGCCAAAAATTATAATAGCTTGTTTAGTTTTACATAACATAGCAAAATATCTCTACGACGAAGACTTCCCAACGAGTGAGATCTTAACGTTCGAAGAAGCGCCTATACCGGAGCCTTCTCAACAAAACAATACTATTTATAAAAGAGGCAAATCCAGAAGAAACGAAATAACTTCAATTATTCAAGGTTTTGTTATTTGATGTTTTTTTATCTTCCTTTTTTCATGATAATGGTTAATGTATTTGTTCCTTTATATACTTTGTTCCTTCTTGAAGTTATATTTTTTTGAGTCATAATAAATGGATCTAGTTTTTATCTCTAAAAGTAATAATATGCCTTCTGATTAATTTTCTTTATTCTTCAGTAAGTCTATTCCTAGTAATAATTTTTCTTTTTGTAAATTAAATATTTCCTTCTGTTGATTGTTAAGTTCTTTTTGCGGCTGGTTTAACTCCTTTTGTTGAGTAAGCACTTCTTTTTTGAGCTCAAGTACCGAATATTGATTCACAGCATTAATTGACCTGATTTCTTATTTTAGGTGTTGGCGTGGCGTGCACCAATTGTGGAATACTCCTTGAGGGCCCTGGTAGTTCTTTCTCTTGAAGCAAGATGTCCTCAGCTACATTGCAATCTTTGCTGGCACTCGGCAACCCACATTGCTCTGCACCTGTAATACAATTAAGTGTTTTAAAGTTTATAAAATTGTATTTAATAATAATTGTACATTTACGATTAAAAAAAAGGCTTACCAAGTATTTTGTTTAGAATAGGATTAGTTTTATAATCCATGAGATTTAGCAGCTGCTCTTCATGAGATTTCAATATTATTGGAAAATTTCTTGTCTTTTTTTTATCTCCTTTTAAAAGGAATTCCTGGGTGTCTAACGTCACTTCTAGAGGACACCATAGCTTCAGTCTTATAAGGATTAAGTTTGAGTTTATTTAAAATGCACGAATAACATATTTTATCTAAATCAATATTTACTCTTGCAACCAAATCATCCATTAAGCCAATACGTCGAGACAAATAAATCAATACGTCATCAGCATACATCATTACATTCCAATTTTTAGTGATTTCAGGGAGATCATTTATAAATGGCGACAACAATAGAAGCCCTTGTACGGCACCTTGTGGTACACCCGAATTGACGATAAATTGTCTAGAAGTTGCACTATTAGTTAAATTGTCCGTTCCAGTTTTTTAAGTAATTACTCATAAGCCAAAGAGAAGTAGTAGAGAAATCAAAATTATGTTTTAATTTCGCAAGTAGGATACTCTATCCAATGCAATGAAACGCTTTCGAGAATTCTAAGAGCACCATAATACGAATATTGTCAGAATCAATTGGCTGGCGTAAATCTGTAGTGATTTTTATAACAGCAAATTCACAGCTATGTTTACTCCTTAATCCAGACTGCCACTTGGTGAGCAGGTTGTTTGAATTTATGGTTTTGAATTTGGCTATGCATAATTTTTTCAAAAACTCTTGGAAAAAAGGGTAATATAATAGTTGGCCTAAAATCAGATGGGACCATTGGATTTGCTTTTTTTTTGTTTAGATAGAATATTAGCAGATTTCCACTATTCAGGGTGCGTACAGCTATATATACACGCATTTATGGTATGCACTGTCGGCCTATGCACAATAGGTAAAATAGTTTTGACAAATTTTGGGGATAAACCATGGTAACCAATACCACTTGATTTAACCGACCTAAGCGAATTGATGACTTCGGTGCAACCAACGCACTGAAAGGAGAACAACTTAATATTATTATTGAGGAACTAATTAAACTCTCCGAAACTTTATTTTTTTTACCAGTACACCAGCGTCTTTAATATTCCTCCATAGTTCTTTCGAGTTATTATAACATCTCGTTTTTTTTTTTTCCTTTTTGATGCAGGCATGTAAATATAAATGTAACCCCAGTCCAGGTCTTGCGGTAAGAATCCACTCCCGCCGACGAGCTAGCGAGCGGAGGATCATGCCTGGCCGCAAGATGGCTGGACACAACGTGGGGCCCGAAGTTTCGTCGTTTTTTCCTGTATCCAAACTTGTTGGCATAAAAATTTTGTTAACTTTTCCATCATTCCTGATTAGCATGTCCGATAACTGAGTTGATATGTGTCCTTAGCTACGTCCGTTGCATTAATTTGGGTATACAACTATGCAAACGTTTATAAAGAACTGTGGAGTATCGTCCAGTAGATGGGTCGAATTTTACCCCCGTCTAAAACCGTTGCGCATACTTAATAAAGTTTTTATTTTTTTTAAAATAGCGATAGGTAGATGTCCGGTAATTGGATGAATTTCTTTCCGTTTACGTCCGACACACCCAAGCCTAGCTAGAACTTCAATCTACGAAGCATTAAGTTCCAACTCTTGTGTTAAGTCTGGATGGTGGGTTGAACTTAAACCGTTCGCCTGTTGCTTCACGGGGTTGAGACTAGCAAAAACTTCGTTAAAAAAATGTAAGTTCAAATCGTCATCGCAATGAACATTATTTTGGAAATATTTGGATACCGGGATAAATATCATCAATCCGTGGCTACTGAAAATCTATTCTTCCTAATTCTTACTCGATTCATCCTCAATTTGTATGATAATTCGTTTTTTTTAAACAATATTTTTGAAATATTATTTTCAAAACATAAAGTCTTATTGATTTATACAATTTTTTTTGCTCGTTGATTGTGAATGGCGTGAGTACCCATTGTATCGAAGATATACGGGGTTTTTTTTTGTATCGAAGAGATACGAGTTTTTTAAGTACCTGCTTGACTGAAATAAAGCGGTATAAGTTATATTTATTTTTTCTAAAAAGCTGTATATAGATATAAAAATATATATTTATAACAAAATATCGTTTATTATAGTAAGTTACGTTTTTTTTTTAAATATCTTCTTTCCTTTAAAGGGAAAATGTCTAATCCCGACCCTGTTCAATCTTCTAAGTATTTGCTACCAGGTAGATACCATACTAGGAGTAATATAAGCAAAGCTGTAGCTACCAGGATTGGCCCTTCTAAGGCAAACAATATCCCGGAACCTCCAAATACCTCTTTGACTGTTCGACCAAGTTCACAAACCGTTGAACCAGTTGTTCCACCTGTTCCAGCGCCAAGTACTCCGGATGGCGGAGTAGATACAAGTGAATCAGAGCAGTTTCAACAGTATGTGCGAGAAGTTGTTTCTGCGATGGTAAGCATGAACCGAACCGACGATGTCAGGTTCATACGGGGAGATTTCGAGAGGTATCGCGAGGCCCTCCAATGCGACGTAGCAAAATTTTTAAGAGCAGCTTTGGCAGCTCCTAGTCCTCAAGCAAACAATGGTCGAGAAGTACCAGCTGGTCATACACCTATTGTTCGTCAAGTCACTACGATGTCAATCGACGTGTCGAAACTGGTCCTGGACCCTGGTTTTCTCCGCGAAATATCCCACCAGCGGATAATTCAAATAATAATTTGGGTTTACTACCCAACCATCGGAAAAACCAATAGCCTCGGAAAGGACTGATTTTATTTCTGATGACCATGTCAAAAGAAAAAATGACAACGACCTTCGTATCTGCACCTGGATTGTGAGAACATTAAACTGGAGAGGTGCAAGCAAACAACTAGGAAAGGTGCCAGACTAAGATAAGAAGTCTTTTGTTTTCAAGACATTAGCAAACGCATTGTAACAATCCGCATCAAGTCAAAATTCGTCAACATAAGCCTTGAATGCGCTCACGCCCCAATGGAAGAAAAAGATGATATAGCTATGGATTGCTTCTATGAGCTCCTTGACAAAAACTATGACCGACTACCGAAGTACGATGGTAAAATCGTGCTGGGAGATTTTAACACAAAGGTAGAAAGAGAAGACCTCTTTAGCAGTATTGTCGGAAATCATAGCCTATACGACAACACGTATGGTAACGGACTTAGCCTAATTGACTTCGCTACGGAACGGAATGCCACTATAGCCAGCACACGGTTTCTTCACCTGGATATCCATAAGGGGACAGGGAGCTCTCCAGATCAACGAACGGTCAACCAAATTAACGATATTGCGATAGACAAGAGGCACTCATCCAGCATTTTGGTTGTCCGAACATTCCGAGGAGCTAACATCGACCGGAACACTATTTTGTTGCAGCCAAGGTAAAAATGCGCTAGAGACCGCTAAGGACTTCGCGCAAACGTGTATCCCTTAACCTCTCAAGTAATACCATACCACTAGCATCGATGTCGAAGAACAATGGCAAAGATTCCAACATGCCATTAAATCAGCCGGAACTGATGTGCTATATTTCTCGCGCCCTCCCCTGGTTTGACGAACGAGGCCTACAAGGCTAAGCTGCAGGTGAAGACTAGAGCTGCCGTTGAGCTCTATAGGCAGAGAAGAAGTGAAGAACATCGGCTTTTCAGAAAGCAGAAAAAGAGCAAGAAAAGCGCGCGATCGGGGATAAAGAAATGTGCCACTCCAGGAACGATGTTCGCAAGTTTTACCAAAGTGTACAACTTCAAAGCCAAGGATACAAGGCTCGAACATAATCCTTTCAAGATGAGCAAGGAAATATCGTAGTTGAGACACAGTCGAAACCGAGGATATGGAAGAACAACTTCTGCAGACTGTTAAACGGCGATGACGAACAACATTCCGCTGTCAGGCAGGTCGAACCATTCAATATTGGCAACGACAGCGATAACTACCAACCAGCCGACCTGAGTGAAGTGAGGTTTGCAATATCTACGCTCCGGCATAATAAGGCTGCCGGAAATGACGGCCTTCCCACCGAGCTTTATAAAGCCGGTGGAGTTGACTTGGTAAGAAACATCCACCAACTCACAAGCCAAAGAAAGTATGCCTGAAGAATGGAACCTCAGCATCGTTTGTCCGATCCACAAAAAAGGAAACCTAAACTACACTGCGCCAACTACAGATTCATAAGTCTCCTCAACATAGCCTACAGGATCATATATGCCGTTATATATGAACGCCTAAAACTGTTTACCAATAACCTGATCGGCCCTTATCAGTGTGTTTTTAGGCCATGAAAGTCCACAGCCTATCAAATTTTCACACTTCGGCAGATCCTGGAAAAAACCCAAGAATTCCAAATCGATATCCACCACCTATTCATTGATTTCAAAGCCGCATAGGACAGCATTTATAGGGACGAACTAAGCGGAGCCATGTCTAGTTTTGGTATCACTAGCAAGTCGATTAAGTAAAATCTGTCTGTCCGTCCATCCGTCTGTATGCAACCGGCTTGTGGGGCTTAAATTTTGAGCTAGGTTAATGAAATTTGATACATGTAGAATCTTGTACGTGCTGTTCGAAAAATTGTTAAACTTTTGAAAAGTCTCCCACTACTACGCTCCCTTTTTATAAAAACGTAGTTTTAGGCCAAAAGATTAGAGTTTTTGAAAAGAGGTTTGAACAAAATGCCAAGACCATCTTAATTTCTATATCTTGCCTTTACAAAGTTTTTTGCCACTCCCGCTTTTTGGGGCGTTTGCAGTAAAAAAAATGTTTGGTAAAATTTAAAATATTTGAAACAAAAATTTGATGCAAAATCATTGGTCATGATAATATAAACATTCCTTCTATAAGTCATTTCAACCCACCCCCACTTTTTGGAGGCGTTTTCATACAAAAACCATTTCTATACACTAGTTCATAGCATAACCAGGTGAAAATCTTTTCTTTTTTCTCGAACCATGAAAGATTTTGATAAGCTGTCTAAACAATATGTTATGACAATGACATTTTCTATATTTCATCGCCATAAAGCCGACATTTTGGGGATATTTATTTTAAGGATGGGAAGGGATAGGGTACTGAACAATCCACACATATTCTTTATATAAATATTAATTTTCGATCACTTTTTTTTTTGTTATTGGCCGTATGAAATAAATTGAAAATTTCTTAAGATAAATTTACTGGTGAATCCCACTTCTGAAAAGTTTGTAGCGGTTAGACAAATATATTATGTTGCAGCCGAAATGTGTATGTGAGTGTAAATGCAGCTGTCTGTAAAATCTCTGCACACACCACACACACATTCAAACTGTCATCATCAAACACGCAGTCTGCATTCACTCGTCATCGAGATCGGAACCCGCTTTAAATCAATAAATTAAAAGATTATTTTGTCGATAAAAGAAACAGACTTTTCTTTGAACTATTTTTACTAGTTTTCCGCTTAATCGCCCTCAGCGCGAACATTGGTCCTTTGAACCGTGATATTAATCAGAATAATTGAACAACCTCATCGCAAAAATTCCTTACTCTCCATCGCAAAATTAAAGAAACTGCAAATAGTTTAATAGCGCAGAATTGCTGAAATGCTGAGCGCAGTAAAAGACAGTTAACGCGTCGCGTACGTTTTTTTTAATCACTTGTTGTTTCTTTTCAAACGGTCATCAAAACAGTCTGCTGTGTTGGTACAGTCAAAATCGTGGTGTGACAGACAGCTTACCAAAATTAACGGGTCGCGTAGCGTGTTATTTTCTTTGCTGTTAAGCATTAATTAAAAGTTTGATTCGATCGGTACAGTCAACATCGCAATGGCTAGTCAGACGAAACGAAACAGTGCTCGAAACGCCTTAAAAAGAACATTGACTTCAACCAAAAAAGCCGAAACATTCGACGAAGCTGATTTGGAGTCATATTTTAACATCCTTGCAGATCAATGGGTCAGTTTTTGCCAGGCTCAGAATGAGTTGGAGCTGTCGTGCGGTATAGAAACTATACAAGACCAGGAAGTAGAACGGGAACAAGGTGAAGAATGGTACCGCCAAGCTTTCGCTAATTTGACTCGTACGACTGAAAAGTTAAAAGCAGCAAGTGAATCAAAATCAACATTCACAGGGATAATTCCAACGAAAAGTGTGTCGCACACACGTGTTGATATGAAATTACCCGCCATACCGCTTCCACATTTTGCTGGTGATCCGAAGGAGTGGCGACCATTTCACGACGCTTTTGAGTCCATGATTCACAAAGAATCATCACTCAATGGATCCCACAAACTTCATTATTTACGCAACAGCTTGGAGGGACCAGCACTTCAGGTAATTAAAGGTTTTCAATCAACCGATGAAAACTATGAAGAAGCCTGGGCACTCTTGAAGAAACGATTCAATGTTAAACGCGTTATAATCGACTGTCATTTTCGAGCACTTTTCGCCTTGAAGAAAGTTAACAGTGAATCTTCGATTGCTCTAAAAGCGCTATTAGATACCACGCAGGAGCATTATCAGAGCCTCAAAGCGCTCGGTAGGTCCGTGGAGAACTGGGACGATTGGCTTGTTCACTTGACGGTTGGTAAAATTGACGCAGAAACACATAGGCAATGGGAACTCTCGCAGACAAAGGACGAAGTGGCAACATTCAATATGCTTGTCGATTTCTTAGAAACTCGATGTCGTTCTTTAGATGCGATTGATTCCCATCATAACACAACAGCTGTTAGTTTCAAATCACATCAGCAAGCGAAAGGTAAACCAAAGTCCGGCGCAGGTTCCGTGCATACTGTAACACACGTCGAGCAAAACAACTTACGTGCATCAGCAAAGTACCATACTGATACTTGCGCCTACTGCTCAGCGAAACACAAAATTTACAGCTGCGACAAATTTCGGTCTCTCGATATCGCCAGAAGAGCTTCGGTAGCTCGCGAAAAGAACTTATGCACCAACTGCCTTTCAGCTGGACATGATCATCATAAATGCCGCAGTTCTAGTGCATGCTGTATGTGTCAAATGCGCCACCATACGCTCTTACACCAAGAGGCAGTACCGACACCATTGGATGCTCCCAGCACAAGCAGTCAATTTACGCAGTCAAATTTCGCACACACTGATCACCAAGTTCTTCTTGGCACCGCTATCGTTAAAATCGTTGATCAATCTGGAAGATATCAACCCGCAAGACTTCTTTTTGATAATGGGTCGCATCTTACGTTTATCACTGAGAGTTTTCTACAACGCTTAAAGCTAAAAAGATCTTCTGTTTCAACTGCGATCGAAGGAATAGGTGGTGCTGCAGCTGGAATCTCAAGGGGTGAAGTTCAACTCACAGTATCATCATTTGACCAATGCTTTTTGACGACGATACGTGCTCATATCTTGCCAAAGATAACCAATTTGTTACCACCTGTTCAACTGCGCCAAACTGATTGGCCACATATCAAGCGCCTTAATTTGGCGGATCCGCATTTCTACACACCGGCTGCAGTTGATATTCTTCTAGGGTCGGACGAGTTAGGACAATTTCTACGCACAGGTTTGGTTATGGGTCCCATTGGTACTCCTATAGCGCAGCAATCCACACTTGGGTGGGTTCTCTTCGGAAAAATCATGGACTTAAAGCGCGCATGCACTTCTTCTCTCGCGGTGTGTATGTACACCGATAGTGCACTCACAAAGGCTGTCTCTAAGTTCTGGCAGGTCGAAGCACTACCTTCAGTAAAGCATTTAACCATCGAGGAACAGTTGTGCGAGAAATACTTCGAAGACACTCATTACCGTCGAGAGGATAACAGGTACGTAGTTAAACTTCCGTTTAAGCCTGACTGTCCCCTCGGAGGTTCTCGCCATGCCGCTGTACGCTCCCTTTTCCGAATGGAATCGCTCTTCGCCAAGGATGATGACCTCAGAATTCAATACAAGGATTTTATTCGCGAGTTCATCCAGCTGGGGCACATGGAAAAGGTGAGTCAACTCCCAGTGCTAGGAAAGCATTACTATATGCCACACCGTGCTGTCATTAAGGAAACAAGCACAACAACAAAATTAAGAGTTGTGTTCAACGCCTCTTGCCGCACTACCACCGGATTTTCTCTTAATGACACTCAGATGATCGGCCCGCAACTCCAAGATGATCTTTTCGTCGCGTTGATTCGATTAAGAACGTATCGTTTCGCTATGAGCGCAGACGTGGCGAAAATGTATCGACAAATACGAGTCAATGAAGAACACATCGATTACCAACGCGTTGTCTGGCGTGACTCACCGGAGGATGACATCGAAGATTATAGGATTCTCACTGTAACATACGGCGTTGCTTCATCTTCTCATCTAGCAGTCAAGGCTGTCCAACAATGTGCATTGGATGAGGGAAGAGACTACCCTGAAGCAACAGAAGTCATTCTGCACCATTTCTACATGGACGACTTGCTGACGGGCTGCTTCGAAGAAGATGATTTGCGACGACTCCAAGGCGAAGTGTCCAAAGTGTTAAGCAGAGGAGGTTTCGTCCTTCGCAAATGGTCCACGAACTCTCCTCTTGTTATCAGCGTCATACCAGAAGACCAACGTGAAATCTTACAGTCATTGGACTTCTCGGAGGTGGACAGCGTACGAACACTTGGGTTACAATGGGAACCATGCTCGGATAACTTGTCATTCACCATCCAGGTTCATAAAGTAGATACAAATGTCCTTACTAAAAGATTACTTCTTTCAGACGCCTCTAAGCTGTTCGACCCTCTGGGCTTGCTTTCTCCCAGTACAATCATCCCCAAGATGCTTTTCCAACGCCTATGGAAACCGAAGGTTGATTGGGATGAAACTGTTCCAGATGACGTCAAACATCAGTGGTTCAATTATAGGGACCATATCACCTGTCTCGCAGCAATCAAGGTGCCGAGGTGGGTCGATATTGGAATCCCTAACGCCATAGTGGACCTGCATGGCTTTGCCGACGCGTCACAGACCGCTTACGCCGCTGCTGTTTACGTCCGAACTATCTCTCCTGACGGTAACATATCCGTTCATCTACTAACAGCAAAAACAAGAGTAGCCCCACTTAAGTTAACGCCAATGTCTGTTCCACGCTTGGAGCTGTGTGGCGCTGCTTTGTTAGTCCAGCTAATCCAACACATTAAACCAATTTTGGAACCCTACATACGACATCTGTTTGGTTGGACCGATTCGAGTGTGGCTCTTGCATGGATAAGGCAACACCCCGGCAAGTGGTGTACTTTTGTCGCTAATCGTGTGGCGCAGATACAAGAGGTTATACCCTCTGAAAATTGGTTTCACGTACAATCTGTGCAAAATCCAGCGGACTGTGCCACACGGGGTGTACTACCGCAACACTTGGCAGCACACACTCTCTGGTGGAATGGTCCACCTTGGCTACAACAACATCAATCGGCATGGCCGCCACAACAGATTTTTACCACCAACATGGATCAGCGTTCAGAATCCATCAACACAGTGAATACGTCGCAAACACTCCAACCAAATTGGGATGGTACTCCTCTTTGAGGAGTGCATAACGCTAAGATCGCTGTGAAAATACGCAAGAACGCAAATATTGGAACCAGTGGCTACCGTAGGGGCAGGACCCTACAACTCTTCGAATTGGAGGAAGCACTTTTGATATGGGTGAAGCTTACCCAAGCAATCTTCTTTGCAGATGACATCCAACGCTTGTCGTCTAACATACCGGTAAGTCGCCACAGTAAACTCATCAGATTACATCCATTTTTAGACGAGAGAGGACTGGTGAGAGTGGGCGGACGTCTCTGCAACTCATCTCTGTCACCTGATAAAAAACATCCGCTTTTACTGCCTGGGCCAACAAGACTCACAACGCTAATTTGTGAAGATATTCACCGCATAACACTCCACGCAGGTCCACAAGCAATGCATGTCATGCTTCAAAATCGATTTTGGGTTGTCAGCGCTCGCAAAATACTTCGAAAAATATTTAGACTGTGTGTGAAATGCCGTAGACACTCTCACGTGTGGTGGCATGTCGACCTTTTTCACGAAGCGGTGTGGACTTTGCGGGTCCTGTTCAACTTCGTCTTTCTAAAGGACGTGGTACAAAGACAGTGAAGGGATATATTTCTGTTTTTATTTGCATGGCAACTGGAGCTATGCATTTAGAGCTTGCTGGAGATTTATCATCGCCAACATTTATCGCTGTGTTAAAGAGATTTACGTCCCGGCGCGGACATTGTAGAGAATTATACAGCGATAATGGCACCAATTTTGTTGGTGCTGAAAAAGAACTCAACAACTTTTTATCACAGGCGGTCAAGGACGAAAAGGTAGCCAAATATCTTGTGGATGATGGAACCGCTTGGCATTTCAACCCGCCAGCCGCTCCTCATATGGGTGGATACTGGGAGGCTGCTGTGAAGAGGATGAAATTCCATTTACGCCGAACGTTAGGAGAACATTTGTTGACTTTTGAGGAATTTTCGACACTATTGGCAGAAATTGAGGCGTGCGTCAATTCAAGACCTCTCTGTTCGGTCTCTTCGGATGTCAACGACCTCCTTGCTCTGACCCCGGGACACTTTTTAATTGGTGAACCGCTAAAGGCAATACCAGAACTTGACATCGACAACTTTAAGGGAAGTTTGGTGGGTAGGTGGCATATGATCTCGACTTTGAGACAACATTTTTGGCGAAGGTGGAGCTCGGAGTATCTTGTGCAACTTCAGCAGCGCTCAAAATGGACCCGTGCTAGTTCTAACTTTAAGATGGGTGATCTAGTAGTGCTTCGTGATGAGAAGCTACCGCCCACGAAATGGAAGTTGGAAGAATAATAGGAGTCCATCCAGGAGCAGATAGTAAAGTACGTGTTGTTACTCTCAAGACAGCAGATGGAACATTAACTCGACCAATCGTCAAGATATCGCCACTCTCAATTCACGAAAAACCTACCGAAAACTTATTTTGAACAAATTTTGAAATTCGTTCCAAGGTGGGCGGAATGTTGCAGCCGAAATGTGTATGTGAGTGTAAATGCAGCTGTCTGTAAAATCTCTGCACACACCACACACACATTCAAACTGTCATCATCAAACACGCAGTCTGCATTCACTCGTCATCGAGATCGGAACCCGCTTTAAATCAATAAATTAAAAGATTATTTTTCGATAAAAGAAACAGACTTTTCTTTGAACTATTTTTACTAGTTTTCCGCTTATTCGCCCTCAGCGCGAACATATTACGATTCCGAACTCAAATATAATCAGCAACAAACTGTCGTTATTGAAATGTCTTTACAAGTAGGTGCATCATATTTCATAAGAAAGAAGAGGGAACAACACATACATACTGTTAAAAATTCAGATAGCAGAGTGCGAACAAACCGTGATGTGTGAAAATCGAACAGATCCATTTGGTGTTAAATGGTGGTATTGGGTGCGCCCACTAGAATGAATGACTGGACTAGTTGTATCTGTCAAAACCACTTCTTGAACAACCAAGTAACAGCGGGAATATCCGAGTATATGCTATTAATTTCTAGATCAGTATATGGATAAATAGAGGTGAAGTGACAACCAGCCAGAAAGTCTAAATTGTGACCTGAACGTGGTTTGAATAGTGTTGACTGAGTGAATTACTTAAGTGAATTTTAAAAGTGATAATGGTGCGCGAATTTAATCGTTGGTATATCATTCCAAATAAATGAATTGATTTGATAACCGTTTTCTAAATAATAGAATTCTAGAAATAAGAGTGTGTTTAAATAAATTATTGTTTAACATAAAAGAGAATAGCGTTTTATCATTCGAAGCCCGGCTTCATTCTACATTGGTGTCAGAAGTGGAATAAAACCTATTCTGGATGAGCAGTTTCTAGAAAGCTGTGAACTGTGAAGAAACGGTTAATAAAATAAAACTTGGTATACGATTAAGTGTGTGATTGTGAAAGGTGTGATGAAACAGTAATAGTTCGGAAATCATTAGATCAGCTCACTGTTGCGGAGCTGAACTGAGTCTCCGAAAGCTTTCCTTTATAGGAGAACCGGAACAGAAAGTCGAAAAGGTAGAGGGTAGTTTTGAAAAAAGGTTGAGGAAGTAGTCGAAGAATTTGAGCAGAATGTTGAAGATCTAGCTAAAGAGCTCCTAGTTGTTAAGAGACAAAAGGTTCGGGAAATTTCTGTAGATTGTCCACTGATGAAGAAAATGAAGCCTTCGACTTTGGATGGTCAGTTTATCGGAAACAGTTCGAAGCTGCTGCCATGACCTGATGCTGGGAGGACGAGGATAAAGCCATCGCACTTACTCTGGCTTTGCGTGGTCCAGCTGCGGAGCTTTTGCAAACCATATCCGTTGGCAATCAACGCAACTACAATGCTATCGTAAAAGCAATCGGAATGGGGTTTTGTGATGACCAAATGTTAGAAGTGTATCGAGTGCAGCTGTGCAGCAGAGTCCAGAAGTTAGGTTTGTCATATCCTAACACTGTTGAAGAGATCATCAACCAGATGCCAACGAATGCTTTCACGCGTGCTATAACTGACTCAAAACTTCAACTAGCCCTACGGATAGCTGGAAAACGCACACTTGCCAAAGCCACAGCTTGTTTACTCCTAAATCCAGACTGCCACTTGGTGAGCAGGTTGTTTGAATTTATGGTTTTGAATTTGGCTATGCATAATTTTTTCAAAAACTCTTGGAAAAAAGGGTAATATAATAGTTGGCCTAAAATCAGATGGGACGATTGGATTTGCTTTTTTTTTGTTTAGATAGAATATTAGCAGATTTCCACTATTCAGGGTTCGTACAGCTATATATACACGCATTTATGGTATGCACTGCCGGCCTATGCACAATAGGTAAAATAGTTTTGACAAATTTTGGGGATAAACCATGGTAACCAATACCACTTGATTTAACCGACCTAAGCGAATTGATGACTTCGGTGCAACCAACGCACTGAAAGGAGAACAACTTAATATTATTATTGAGGAACTAATTAAACTCCCCGAAACTTTATTTTTTTTACCAGTACACCAGCGTCTTTAATATTCCTCCATAGTTCTTTCGAGTTATTATAACATCTCGTTTTTTTTTCTTCCTTTTTGATGCAGGCATGTAAATATAAATGTAACCCCAGTCCAGGTCTTGCGGTAAGAATCCACTCCCGCCGACGAGCTAGCGAGCGGAGGATCATGCCTGGCCGCAAGATGGCTGGACACAACGTGGGGCCCGAAGTTTCGTCGTTTTTTCCTGTATCCAAACTTGTTGGCATAAAAATTTTGTTAACTTTTCCATCATTCCTGATTAGCATGTCCGATAACTGAGTTGATATGTGTCCTTAGCTACGTCCGTTGCATTAATTTGGGTATACAACTATGCAAACGTTTATAAAGAACTGTGGAGTATCGTCCAGTAGATGGGTCGAATTTTACCCCCGTCTAAAACCGTTGCGCATACTTAATAAAGTTTTTATTTTTTTTAAAATAGCGATAGGTAGATGTCCGGTAATTGGATGAATTTCTTTCCGGTTACGTCCGACACATCCAAGCCTAGCTAGAACTTCAATCTACGAAGCATTAAGTTCCAACTCTTGTGTTAAGTCTGGATGGTGGGTTGAACTTAAACCGTTCGCCTGTTGCTTCACGGGGTTGAGACTAGCAAAAACTTCGTTAAAAAAATGTAAGTTCAAATCGTCATCGCAATGAACATTATTTTGGAAATATTTGGATACCGGGATAAATATCATCAATCCGTGGCTACTGAAAATCTATTCTTCCTAATTCTTACTCGATTCATCCTCAATTTGTATGATAATTCGTTTTTTTTAAACAATATTTTTGAAATATTATTTTCAAAACATAAAGTCTTATTGATTTATACAATTTTTTTTGCTCGTTGATTGTGAATGGCGTGAGTACCCATTGTATCGAAGATATACGGGTTTTTTTTTTGTATCGAAGAGATACGAGTTTTTTAAGTACCTGCTTGACTGAAATAAAGCGGTATAAGTTATATTTATTTTTTCTAAAAAGCTGTATATAGATATAAAAATATATATTTATAACAAAATATCGTTTATTATAGTAAGTTACGTTTTTTTTTTAAATATCTTCTTTCCTTTAAAGGGAAAATGTCTAATCCCGACCCTGTTCAATCTTCTAAGTATTTGCTACCAGGTAGATACCATACTAGGAGTAATATAAGCAAAGCTGTAGCTACCAGGATTGGCCCTTCTAAGGCAAACAATATCCCGGAACCTCCAAATACCTCTTTGACTGTTCGACCAAGTTCACAAACCGTTGAACCAGTTGTTCCACCTGTTCCAGCGCCAAGTACTCCGGATGGCGGAGTAGATACAAGTGAATCAGAGCAGTTTCAACAGTATGTGCGAGAAGTTGTTTCTGCGATGGTAAGCATGAACCGAACCGACGATGTCAGGTTCATACGGGGAGATTTCGAGAGGTATCGCGAGGCCCTCCAATGCGACGTAGCAAAATTTTTAAGAGCAGCTTTGGCAGCTCCTAGTCCTCAAGCAAACAATGGTCGAGAAGTACCAGCTGGTCATACACCTATTGTTCGTCAAGTCACTACGATGTCAATCGACGTGTCGAAACTGGTCCTGGACCCTGGTTTTCTCCGCGAAATATCCCACCAGCGGATAATTCAAATAATAATTTGGGTTTACTACCCAACCATCGGAAAAACCAATAGCCTCGGAAAGGACTGATTTTATTGCTGATGACCATGTCAAAAGAAAAAATGACAACGACCTTCGTATCTGCACCTGGATTGTGAGAACATTAAACTGGAGAGGTGCAAGCAAACAACTAGGAAAGGTGCCAGACTAAGATAAGAAGTCTTTTGTTTTCAAGACATTAGCAAACGCATTGTAACAATCCGCATCAAGTCAAAATTCGTCAACATAAGCCTTGAATGCGCTCACGCCCCAATGGAAGAAAAAGATGATATAGCTATGGATTGCTTCTATGAGCTCCTTGACAAAAACTATGACCGACTACCGAAGTACGATGGTAAAATCGTGCTGGGAGATTTTAACACAAAGGTAGAAAGAGAAGACCTCTTTAGCAGTATTGTCGGAAATCATAGCCTATACGACAACACGTATGGTAACGGACTTAGCCTAATTGACTTCGCTACGGAACGGAATGCCACTATAGCCAGCACACGGTTTCTTCACCTGGATATCCATAAGGGGACAGGGAGCTCTCCAGATCAACGAACGGTCAACCAAATTAACGATATTGCGATAGACAAGAGGCACTCATCCAGCATTTTGGTTGTCCGAACATTCCGAGGAGCTAACATCGACCGGAACACTATTTTGTTGCAGCCAAGGTAAAAATGCGAATATCAACCACGCCACAATAATCCAGAAATGCTGTGAAAAAAATTAATATCGAAAGACTGCAATCGCAAGAGACCGCTAAGGACTTCGCGCAAACGTGTATCCCTTAACCTCTCAAGTAATACCATACCACTAGCATCGATGTCGAAGAACAATGGCAAAGATTCCAACATGCCATTAAATCAGCCGGAACTGATGTGCTATATTTCTCGCGCCCTCCCCTGGTTTGACGAACGAGGCCTACAAGGCTAAGCTGCAGGTGAAGACTAGAGCTGCCGTTGAGCTCTATAGGCAGAGAAGAAGTGAAGAACATCGGCTTTTCAGAAAGCAGAAAAAGAGCAAGAAAAGCGCGCGATCGGGGATAAAGAAATGTGCCACTCCAGGAACGATGTTCGCAAGTTTTACCAAAGTGTACAACTTCAAAGCCAAGGATACAAGGCTCGAACATAATCCTTTCAAGATGAGCAAGGAAATATCGTAGTTGAGACACAGTCGAAACCGAGGATATGGAAGAACCACTTCTGCAGACTGTTAAACGGCGATGACGAACAACATTCCGCTGTCAGGCAGGTCGAACCATTCAATATTGGCAACGACAGCGATAACTACCAACCAGCCGACCTGAGTGAAGTGAGGTTTGCAATATCAACGCTCCGGCATAAAAAGGCTGCCGGAAATGTCGGCCTTCCCACCGAGCTTTATAAAGCCGGTGGAGTTGACTTGGTAAGAAACATCCACCAACTCACAAGCCAAAGAAAGTATGCCTGAAGAATGGAACCTCAGCATCGTTTGTCCGATCCACAAAAAAGGAAACCTAAACTACACTGCGCCAACTACAGATTCATAAGTCTCCTCAACATAGCCTACAGGATCATATATGCCGTTATATATGAACGCCTGAAACTGTTTACCAATAACCTGATCGGCCCTTATCAGTGTGTTTTTAGGCCATGAAAGTCCACAGCCTATCAAATTTTCACACTTCGGCAGATCCTGGAAAAAACCCAAGAATTCCAAATCGATATCCACCACCTATTCATTGATTTCAAAGCCGCATAGGACAGCATTTATAGGGACGAACTAAGCGGAGCCATGTCTAGTTTTGGTATCACTAGCAAGTCGATTAAGTAAAATCTGTCTGTCCGTCCATCCGTCTGTATGCAACCGGCTTGTGGGGCTTAAATTTTGAGCTAGGTTAATGAAATTTGATACATGTAGAATCTTGTACGTGCTGTTCGAAAAATTGTTAAACTTTTGAAAAGTCTCCCACTACTACGCTCCCTTTTTATAAAAACGTAGTTTTAGGCCAAAAGATTAGAGTTTTTGAAAAGAGGTTTGAACAAAATGCCAAGACCATCTTAATTTCTATATCTTGCCTTTACAAAGTTTTTTGCCACTCCCGCTTTTTGGGGCGTTTGCAGTAAAAAAAATGTTTGGTAAAATTTAAAATATTTGAAACAAAAATTTGATGCAAAATCATTGGTCATGATAATATAAACATTCCTTCTATAAGTCATTTCAACCCACCCCCACTTTTTGGAGGCGTTTTCATACAAAAACCATTTCTATACACTAGTTCATAGCATAACCAGGTGAAAATCTTTTCTTTTTTCTCGAACCATGAAAGATTTTGATAAGCTGTCTAAACAATATGTTATGACAATGACATTTTCTATATTTCATCGCCATAAAGCCGACATTTTGGGGATATTTATTTTAAGGATGGGAAGGGATAGGGTACTGAACAATCCACACATATTCTTTATATAAATATTAATTTTCGATCACTTTTTTTTGTTATTGGCCGTATGAAATAAATTGAAAATTTCTTAAGATAAATTTACTGGTGAATCCCACTTCTGAAAAGTTTGTAGCGGTTAGACAAATATATTATGTTGCAGCCGAAATGTGTATGTGAGTGTAAATGCAGCTGTCTGTAAAATCTCTGCACACACCACACACACAT
Organism: Rhingia rostrata; assembly: GCA_949824845.1. Taxonomy (NCBI): domain Eukaryota; kingdom Metazoa; phylum Arthropoda; class Insecta; order Diptera; family Syrphidae; genus Rhingia; species Rhingia rostrata. The sequence goes on from OX463759.1 coordinate 47,677,672, forward strand.
TCAAACTGTCATCATCAAACACGCAGTCTGCATTCACTCGCCATCGAGATCGGAACCCGCTTTAAATCAATAAATTAAAAGATTATTTTGTCGATAAAAGAAACAGACTTTTCTTTGAACTATTTTTACTAGTTTTCCGCTTAATCGCCCTCAGCGCGAACATTGGTCCTTCGAACCGTGATATTAATCAGAATAATTGAACAACCTCATCGCAAAAATTCCTTACTCTCCATCGCAAAATTAAAGAAACTGCAAATAGTTTAATAGCGCAGAATTGCTGAAATGCTGAGCGCAGTAAAAGACAGTTAACGCGTCGCGTACGTTTTTTTAAATCACTTGTTGTTTCTTTTCAAACGGTCATCAAAACAGTCTGCTGTGTTGGTACAGTCAAAATCGTGGTGTGACAGACAGCTTACCAAAATTAACGGGTCGCGTAGCGTGTTATTTTCTTTGCTGTTAAGCATTAATTAAAAGTTTGATTCGATCGGTACAGTCAACATCGCAATGGCTAGTCAGACGAAACGAAACAGTGCTCGAAACGCCTTAAAAAGAACATTGACTTCAACCAAAAAAGCTGAAACATTCGACGAAGCTGATTTGGAGTCATATTTTAACATCCTTGCAGATCAATGGGTCAGTTTTTGCCAGGCTCAGAATGAGTTGGAGCTGTCGTGCGGTATAGAAACTTTACAAGACCAGGAAGTAGAACGGGAACAAGGTGAAGAATGGTACCGCCAAGCTTTCGCTAATTTGACTCGTACGACTAAAAAGTTAAAAGCAGCAAGTGAATCAAAATCAACATTCACAGGGATAATTCCAACGAAAAGTGTGTCGCACACACGGGTTGATATGAAATTACCCGCCATACCGCTTCCACATTTTGCTGGTGATCCGAAGGAGTGGCGACCATTTCACGACGCTTTTGAGTCCCTGATTCACAAAGAATCATCACTCAATGGATCCCACAAACTTCATTATTTACGCAACAGCTTGGAGGGACCAGCACTTCAGGTAATTAAAGGTTTTCAATCAACCGATGAAAACTATGAAGAAGCCTGGGCACTCTTGAAGAAACGATTCAATGTTAAACGCGTTATAATCGACTGCCATTTTCGAGCACTTTTCGCCTTGAAGAAAGTTAACAGTGAATCTCCGATTGCTCTAAAAGCGCTATTAGATACCACGCAGGAGCATTATCAGAGCCTCAAAGCGCTCGGTAGGTCCGTGGAGAACGGGGACGATTGGCTTGTTCACTTGACGGTTGGTAAAATTGACGCAGAAACACATAGGCAATGGGAACTCTCGCAGACAAAGGACGAAGTGGCAACATTCAATATGCTTGTCGATTTCTTAGAAACTCGATGTCGTTCTTTAGATGCGATTGATTCCCATCATAACACAACAGCTGTTAGTTTCAAATCACATCAGCAAGCGAAAGGTAAACCAAAGTCCGGCGCAGGTTCCGTGCATACTGTAACACACGTCGAGCAAAACAACTTACGTGCATCAGCAAAGTACCATACTGATACTTGCGCCTACTGCTCAGCGAAACACAAAATTTACAGCTGCGACAAATTTCGGTCTCTCGATATCGCCAGAAGAGCTTCGGTAGCTCGCGAAAAGAACTTATGCACCAACTGCCTTTCAGCTGGACATGATCATCATAAATGCCGCAGTTCTAGTGCATGCCGTATGTGTCAAATGCGCCACCATACGCTCTTACACCAAGAGGCAGTACCGACACCATTGGATGCTCCCAGCACAAGCAGTCAATTTACGCAGTCAAATTTCGCACACACTGATCACCAAGTTCTTCTTGGCACCGCTATCGTTAAAATCGTTGATCAATCTGGAAGATATCAACCCGCAAGACTTCTTTTTGATAATGGGTCGCATCTTACGTTTATCACTGAGAGTTTTCTACAACGCTTAAAGCTAAAAAGATCTTCTGTTTCAACTGCGATCGAAGGAATAGGTGGTGCTGCAGCTGGAATCTCAAGGGGTGAAGTTCAACTCACAGTATCATCATTTGACCAATGCTTTTTGACGACGATACGTGCTCATATCTTGCCAAAGATAACCAATTTGTTACCACCTGTTCAACTGCGCCAAACTGATTGGCCACATATCAAGCGCCTTAATTTGGCGGATCCGCATTTCTACACACCGGCTGCAGTTGATATTCTTCTAGGGTCGGACGAGTTAGGACAATTTCTACGCACAGGTTTGGTTATGGGTCCCATTGGTACTCCTATAGCGCAGCAATCCACACTTGGGTGGGTTCTCTTCGGAAAAATCATGGACTTAAAGCGCGCATGCACTTCTTCTCTCGCGGTGTGTATGTACACCGATAGTGCACTCACAAAGGCTGTCTCTAAGTTCTGGCAGGTCGAAGCACTACCTACAGTAAAGCATTTAACCATCGAGGAACAGTTGTGCGAGAAATACTTCGAAGACACTCATTACCGTCGAGAGGATAACAGGTACGTAGTTAAACTTCCGTTTAAGCCTGACTGTCCCCTCGGAGGTTCTCGCCATGCCGCTGTACGCTCCCTTTTCCGAATGGAATCGCTCTTCGCCAAGGATGATGACCTCAGAATTCAATACAAGGATTTTATTCGCGAGTTCATCCAGCTGGGGCACATGGAAAAGGTGAGTCAACTCCCAGTGCTAGGAAAGCATTACTATATGCCACACCGTGCTGTCATTAAGGAAACAAGCACAACAACAAAATTAAGAGTTGTGTTCAACGCCTCTTGCCGCACTACCACCGGATTTTCTCTTAATGACACTCAGATGATCGGCCCGCAACTCCAAGATGATCTTTTCGTCGCGTTGATTCGATTAAGAACGTATCATTTCGCTATGAGCGCAGACGTGGCGAAAATGTATCGACAAATACGAGTCAATGAAGAACACATCGATTACCAACGCGTTGTCTGGCGTGACTCACCGGAGGATGACATCGAAGATTATAGAATTCTCACTGTAACATACGGCGTTGCTTCATCTTCTCATCTAGCAGTCAAGGCTGTCCAACAATGTGCATTGGATGAGGGAAGAGACTACCCTGAAGCAACAGAAGTCATTCTGCACCATTTCTACATGGACGACTTGCTGACGGGCTGCTTCGAAGAAGATGATTTGCGACGACTCCAAGGCGAAGTGTCCAAAGTGTTAAGCAGAGGAGGTTTCGTCCTTCGCAAATGGTCCACGAACTCTCCTCTTGTTATCAGCGTCATACCAGAAGACCAACGTGAAATCTTACAGTCATTGGACTTCTCGGAGGTGGACAGCGTACGAACACTTGGGTTACAATGGGAACCATGCTCGGATAACTTGTCATTCACCATCCAGGTTCATAAAGTAGATACAAATGTCCTTACTAAAAGATTACTTCTTTCAGACGCCTCTAAGCTGTTCGACCCTCTGGGCTTGCTTTCTCCCAGTACAATCATCCCCAAGATGCTTTTCCAACGCCTATGGAAACCGAAGGTTGATTGGGATGAAACTGTTCCAGATGACGTCAAACATCAGTGGTTCAATTATAGGGACCATATCACCTGTCTCGCAGCAATCAAGGTGCCGAGGTGGGTCGATATTTGAATCCCTAACGCCATAGTGGACCTGCATGGCTTTGCCGACGCGTCACAGACCGCTTACGCCGCTGCTGTTTACGTCCGAACTATCTCTCCTGACGGTAACATATCCGTTCATCTACTAACAGCAAAAACAAGAGTAGCCCCACTTAAGTTAACGACAATGTCTGTTCCACGCTTGGAGCTGTGTGGCGCTGCTTTGTTAGTCCAGCTAATCCAACACATTAAACCAATTTTGGAACCCTACATACGACATCTGTTTGGTTGGACCGATTCGAGTGTGGCTCTTGCATGGATAAGGCAACACCCCGGCAAGTGGTGTACTTTTGTCGCTAATCGTGTGGCGCAGATACAAGAGGTTATACCCTCTGAAAATTGGTTTCACGTACAATCTGTGCAAAATCCAGCGGACTGTGCCACACGGGGTGTACTACCGCAACACTTGGCAGCACACACTCTCTGGTGGAATGGTCCACCTTGGCTACAACAACATCAATCGGCATGGCCGCCACAACAGATTTTTACCACCAACATGGATCAGCGTTCAGAATCCATCAACACAGTGAATACGTCGCAAACACTCCAACCAAATTGGGATGGTACTCCTCTTTGAGGAGTGCATAACGCTAAGATCGCTGTGAAAATACGCAAGAACGCAAATATTGGAACCAGTGGCTACCGTAGGGGCAGGACCCTACAACTCTTCGAATTGGAGGAAGCACTTTTGATATGGGTGAAGCTTACCCAAGCAATCTTCTTTGCAGATGACATCCAACGCTTGTCGTCTAACATACCGGTAAGTCGCCACAGTAAACTCATCAGATTACATCCATTTTTAGACGAGAGAGGACTGGTGAGAGTGGGCGGACGTCTCTGCAACTCATCTCTGTCACCTGATAAAAAACATCCGCTTTTACTGCCTGGGCCAACAAGACTCACAACGCTAATTTGTGAAGATATTCACCGCATAACACTCCACGCAGGTCCACAAGCAATGCATGTCATGCTTCAAAATCGATTTTGGGTTGTCAGCGCTCGCAAAATACTTCGAAAAATATTTAGACTGTGTGTGAAATGCCGTAGACACTCTCACGTGTGGTGGCATGTCGACCTTTTTCACGAAGCGGTGTGGACTTTGCGGGTCCTGTTCAACTTCGTCTTTCTAAAGGACGTGGTACAAAGACAGTGAAGGGATATATTTCTGTTTTTATTTGCATGGCAACTGGAGCTATGCATTTAGAGCTTGCTGGAGATTTATCATCGCCAACATTTATCGCTGTGTTAAAGAGATTTACGTCCCGGCGCGGACATTGTAGAGAATTATACAGCGATAATGGCACCAATTTTGTTGGTGCTGAAAAAGAACTCAACAACTTTTTATCACAGGCGGTCAAGGACGAAAAGGTAGCCAAATATCTTGTGGATGATGGAACCGCTTGGCATTTCAACCCGCCAGCCGCTCCTCATATGGGTGGATACTGGGAGGCTGCTGTGAAGAGGATGAAATTCCATTTACTCCGAACGTTAGGAGAACATTTGTTGACTTTTGAGGAATTTTCGACACTATTGGCAGAAATTGAGGCGTGCGTCAATTCAAGACCTCTCTGTTCGGTCTCTTCGGATGTCAACGACCTCCTTGCTCTGACCCCGGGACACTTTTTAATTGGTGAACCGCTAAAGGCAATACCAGAACTTGACATCGACAACTTTAAGGGAAGTTTGGTGGGTAGGTGGCATATGATCTCGACTTTGAGACAACATTTTTGGCGAAGGTGGAGCTCGGAGTATCTTGTGCAACTTCAGCAGCGCTCAAAATGGACCCGTGCTAGTTCTAACTTTAAGATGGGTGATCTAGTAGTGCTTCGTGATGAGAAGCTACCGCCCACGAAATGGAAGTTGGGAAGAATAATAGGAGTCCATCCAGGAGCAGATAGTAAAGTACGTGTTGTTACTCTCAAGACAGCAGATGGAACATTAACTCGACCAATCGTCAAGATATCGCCACTCTCAATTCACGAAAAACCTACCGAAAACTTATTTTGAACAAATTTTGAAATTCGTTCCAAGGTGGGCGGAATGTTGCTGCCGAAATGTGTATGTGAGTGTAAATGCAGCTGTCTGTAAAATCTCTGCACACACCACACACACATTCAAACTGTCATCATCAAACACGCAGTCTGCATTCACTCGTCATCGAGATCGGAACCCGCTTTAAATCAATAAATTAAAAGATTATTTTTCGATAAAAGAAACAGACTTTTCTTTGAACTATTTTTACTAGTTTTCCGCTTATTCGCCCTCAGCGCGAACATATTACGATTCCGAACTCAAATATAATCAGCAACAAACTGTCGTTATTGAAATGTCTTTACAAGTAGGTGCATCATATTTCATAAGAAAGAAGAGGGAACAACACATACATACTGTTAAAAATTCAGATAGCAGAGTGCGAACAAACCGTGATGTGTGAAAATCGAACAGATCCATTTGGTGTTAAATGGTGGTATTGGGTGCGCCCACTAGAATGAATGACTGGACTAGTTGTATCTGTCAAAACCACTTCTTGAACAACCAAGTAACAGCGGGAATATCCGAGTATATGCTATTAATTTCTAGATCAGTATATGGATAAATAGAGGTGAAGTGACAACCAGCCAGAAAGTCTAAATTGTGACCTGAACGTGGTTTGAATAGTGTTGACTGAGTGAATTACTTAAGTGAATTTTAAAAGTGATAATGGTGCGCGAATTTAATCGTTGGTATATCATTCCAAATAAATGAATTGATTTGATAACCGTTTTCTAAATAATAGAATTCTAGAAATAAGAGTGTGTTTAAATAAATTATTGTTTAACATAAAAGAGAATAGCGTTTTATCATTCGAAGCCCGGCTTCATTCTACATTGGTGTCAGAAGTGGAATAAAACCTATTCTGGATGAGCAGTTTCTAGAAAGCTGTGAACTGTGAAGAAACGGTTAATAAAATAAAACTTGGTATACGATTAAGTGTGTGATTGTGAAAGGTGTGATGAAACAGTAATAGTTCGGAAATCATTAGATCAGCTCACTGTTGCGGAGCTGAACTGAGTCTCCGAAAGCTTTCCTTTATAGGAGAACTGGAACAGAAAGTCGAAAAGGTAGAGGGTAGTTTTGAAAAAAGGTTGAGGAAGTAGTCGAAGAATTTGAGCAGAATGTTGAAGATCTAGCTAAAGAGCTCCTAGTTGTTAAGAGACAAAAGGTTCGGGAAATTTCTGTAGATTGTCCACTGATGAAGAAAATGAAGCCTTCGACTTTGGATGGTCAGTTTATCGGAAACAGTTCGAAGCTGCTGCCATGACCTGATGCTGGGAGGACGAGGATAAAGCCATCGCACTTACTCTGGCTTTGCGTGGTCCAGCTGCGGAGCTTTTGCAAACCATATCCGTTGACAATCAACGCAACTACAATGCTATCGTAAAAGCAATCGAAATGGGGTTTTGTGATGACCAAATGTTAGAAGTGTATCGAGTGCAGCTGTGCGGCAGAGTCCAGAAGTTAGGTTTGTCATATCCTAACACTGTTGAAGAGATCATCAACCAGATGCCAACGAATGCTTTCACGCGTGCTATAACTGACTCAAAACTTCAACTAGCCCTACGGATAGCTGGAAAACGCACACTTGCCAAAGCCACAGCTTGTTTACTCCTAAATCCAGACTGCCACTTGGTGAGCAGGTTGTTTGAATTTATGGTTTTGAATTTGGCTATGCATAATTTTTTCAAAAACTCTTGGAAAAAAGGGTAATATAATAGTTGGCTTAAAATCAGATGGGACCATTGGATTTGCTTTTTTTTTTGTTTAGATAGAATATTAGCAGATTTCCACTATTCAGGGTTCGTACAGCTATATATACACGCATTTATGGTATGCACTGTCGGCCTATGCACAATAGGTAAAATAGTTTTGAAAAATTTTGGGGATAAACCATGGTAACCAATACCACTTGATTTAACCGACCTAAGCGAATTGATGACTTCGGTGCAACCAACGCACTGAAAGGAGAACAACTTAATATTATTATTGAGGAACTAATTAAACTCTCCGAAACTTTATTTTTTTTACCAGTACACCAGCGTCTTTAATATTCCTCCATAGTTCTTTCGAGTTATTATAACATCTCGTTTTTTTTCTTCCTTTTTGATGCAGGCATGTAAATATAAATGTAACCCCAGTCCAGGTCTTGCGGTAAGAATCCACTCCCGCCGACGAGCTAGCGAGCGGAGGATCATGCCTGGCCGCAAGATGGCTGGACACAACGTGGGGCCCGAAGTTTCGTCGTTTTTTCCTGTATCCAAACTTGTTGGCATAAAAATTTTGTTAACTTTTCCATCATTCCTGATTAGCATGTCCGATAACTGAGTTGATATGTGTCCTTAGCTACGTCCGTTGCATTAATTTGGGTATACAACTATGCAAACGTTTATAAAGAACTGTGGAGTATCGTCCAGTAGATGGGTCGAATTTTACCCCCGTCTAAAACCGTTGCGCATACTTAATAAAGTTTTTTTTTTTTTTAAAATAGCGATAGGTAGATGTCCGGTAATTGGATGAATTTCTTTCCGGTTACGTCCGACACATCCAAGCCTAGCTAGAACTTCAATCTACGAAGCATTAAGTTCCAACTCTTGTGTTAAGTCTGGATGGTGGGTTGAACTTAAACCGTTCGCCTGTTGCTTCACGGGGTTGAGACTAGCAAAAACTTCGTTAAAAAAATGTAAGTTTAAATCGTCATCGCAATGAACATTATTTTGGAAATATTTGGATACCGGGATAAATATCATCAATCAGTGGCTACTGAAAATCTATTCTTCCTAATTCTTACTCGATTCATCCTCAATTTGTATGATAATTCGTTTTTTTTAAACAATATTTTTGAAATATTATTTTCAAAACATAAAGTCTTATTGATTTATACAATTTTTTTTGCTCGTTGATTGTGAATGGCGTGAGTACCCATTGTATCGAAGATATACGGGGTTTTTTTTTGTATCGAAGAGATACGAGTTTTTTAAGTACCTGCTTGACTGAAATAAAGCGGTATAAGTTATATTTATTTTTTCTAAAAAGCTGTATATAGATATAAAAATATATATTTATAACAAAATATCGTTTATTATAGTAAGTTACATTTTTTTTTTAAATATCTTCTTTCCTTTAAAGGGAAAATGTCTAATCCCGACCCTGTTCAATCTTCTAAGTATTTGCTACCAGGTAGATACCATACTAGGAGTAATATAAGCAAAGCTGTAGCTACCAGGATTGGCCCTTCTAAGGCAAACAATATCCCGGAACCTCCAAATACCTCTTTGACTGTTCGACCAAGTTCACAAACCGTTGAACCAGTTGTTCCACCTGTTCCAGCGCCAAGTACTCCGGATGGCGGAGTAGATACAAGTGAATCAGAGCAGTTTCAACAGTATGTGCGAGAAGTTGTTTCTGCGATGGTAAGCATGAACCGAACCGACGATGTCAGGTTCATACGGGGAGATTTCGAGAGGTATCGCGAGGCCCTCCAATGCGACGTAGCAAAATTTTTAAGAGCAGCTTTGGCAGCTCCTAGTCCTCAAGCAAACAATGGTCGAGAAGTACCAGCTGGTCATACACCTATTGTTCGTCAAGTCACTACGATGTCAATCGACGTGTCGAAACTGGTCCTGGACCCTGGTTTTCTCCGCGAAATATCCCACCAGCGGATAATTCAAATAATAATTTGGGTTTACTACCCAACCATCGGAAAAACCAATAGCCTCGGAAAGGACTGATTTTATTGCTGATGACCATGTCAAAAGAAAAAATGACAACGACCTTCGTATCTGCACCTGGATTGTGAGAACATTAAACTGGAGAGGTGCAAGCAAACAACTAGGAAAGGTGCCAGACTAAGATAAGAAGTCTTTTGTTTTCAAGACATTAGCAAACGCATTGTAACAATCCGCATCAAGTCAAAATTCGTCAACATAAGCCTTGAATGCGCTCACGCCCCAATGGAAGAAAAAGATGATATAGCTATGGATTGCTTCTATGAGCTCCTTGACAAAAACTATGACTGACTACCGAAGTACGATGGTAAAATCGTGCTGGGAGATTTTAACACAAAGGTAGAAAGAGAAGACCTCTTTAGCAGTATTGTCGGAAATCATAGCCTATACGACAACACGTATGGTAACGGACTTAGCCTAATTGACTTCGCTACGGAACGGAATGCCACTATAGCCAGCACACGGTTTCTTCACCTGGATATCCATAAGGGGACAGGGAGCTCTCCAGGTCAACGAACGGTCAACCAAATTAACGATATTGCGATAGACAAGAGGCACTCATCCAGCATTTTGGTTGTCCGAACATTCCGAGGAGCTAACATCGACCGGAACACTATTTTGTTGCAGCCAAGGTAAAAATGCGAATATCAACCACGCCACAATAATCCAGAAATGCTGTGAAAAAAATTAATATCGAAAGACTGCAATCGCAAGAGACCGCTAAGGACTTCGCGCAAACGTGTATCCCTTAACCTCTCAAGTAATACCATACCACTAGCATCGATGTCGAAGAACAATGGCAAAGATTCCAACATGCCATTAAATCAGCCGGAACTGATGTGCTATATTTCTCGCGCCCTCCCCTGGTTTGACGAACGAGGCCTACAAGGCTAAGCTGCAGGTGAAGACTAGAGCTGCCGTTGAGCTCTATAGGCAGAGAAGAAGTGAAGAACATCGGCTTTTCAGAAAGCAGAAAAAGAGCAAGAAAAGCGCGCGATCGGGGATAAGGAAATGTGCCACTCCAGGAACGATGTTCGCAAGTTTTACCAAAGTGTACAACTTCAAAGCCAAGGATACAAGGCTCGAACATAATCCTTTCAAGATGAGCAAGGAAATATCGTAGTTGAGACACAGTCGAAACCGAGGATATGGAAGAACCACTTCTGCAGACTGTTAAACGGCGATGACGAACAACATTCCGCTGTCAGGCAGGTCGAACCATTCAATATTGGCAACGACAGCGATAACTACCAACCAGCCGACCTGAGTGAAGTGAGGTTTGCAATATCAACGCTCCGGCATAAAAAGGCTGCCGGAAATGTCGGCCTTCCCACCGAGCTTTATAAAGCCGGTGGAGTTGACTTGGTAAGAAACATCCACCAACTCACAAGCCAAAGAAAGTATGCCTGAAGAATGGAACCTCAGCATCGTTTGTCCGATCCACAAAAAAGGAAACCTAAACCAAACTGCGCCAACTACAGATTCATAAGTCTCCTCAACATAGCCTACAGGATCATATATGCCGTTATATATGAACGCCTGAAACTGTTTACCAATAACCTGATCGGCCCTTATCAGTGTGTTTTTAGGCCATGAAAGTCCACAGCCTATCAAATTTTCACACTTCGGCAGATCCTGGAAAAAACCCAAGAATTCCAAATCGATATCCACCACCTATTCATCGATTTCAAAGCCGCATAGGACAGCATTTATAGAGACGAACTAAGCGGAGCCATGTCTAGTTTTGGTATCACTAGCAAGTCGATTAAGTCAAATCTGTCTGTCCGTCCATCCGTCTGTATGCAACCGGCTTGTGGGGCTTAAATTTTGAGCTAGGTTAATGAAATTTGATACATGTAGAATCTTGTACGTGCTGTTCGAAAAATTGTTAAACTTTTGAAAAGTCTCCCACTACTACGCTCCCTTTTTTATAAAAACGTAGTTTTAGGCCAAAAGATTAGAGTTTTTGAAAAGAGGTTTGAACAAAATGCCAAGACCATCTTAATTTCTATATCTTGCCTTTACAAAGTTTTTTGCCACTCCCGCTTTTTGGGGCGTTTGCAGTAAAAAAAAATGTTTGGTAAAATTTAAAATATTTGAAACAAAAATTTGATGCAAAATCATTGGTCATGATAATATAAACATTCCTTCTATAAGTCATTTCAACCCACCCCCACTTTTTGGAGGCGTTTTCATACAAAAACCATTTCTATACACTAGTTCATAGCATAACCAGGTGAAAATCTTTTCTTTTTTCTCGAACCATGAAAGATTTTGATAAGCTGTCTAAACAATATGTTATGACAATGACATTTTCTATATTTCATCGCCATAAAGCCGACATTTTGGGGATATTTATTTTAAGGATGGGAAGGGATAGGGTACTGAACAATCCACACATATTCTTTATATAAATATTAATTTTCGATCACTTTTTTTTTTGTTATTGGCCGTATGAAATAAATTGAAAATTTCTTAAGATAAATTTACTGGTGAAGCCCACTTCTGAAAAGTTTGTAGCGGTTAGACAAATATATTACGATTCCGAACTCAAATATAATCAGCAACAAACTGTCGTTATTGAAATGTCTTTAACAAGTAGGTGCATCATATTTCATAAGAAAGAAGAGGGAACAACACATACATACTGTTAAAAATTCAGATAGCAGAGTGCGAACAAACCGTGATGTGTGAAAATCGAACAGATCCATTTGGTGTTAAATGGTGGTATTGGGTGCGCCCACTAGAATGAATGACTGGACTAGTTGTATCTGTCAAAACCACTTCTTGAACAACCAAGTAACAGCGGGAATATCCGAGTATATGCTATTAATTTCTAGATCAGTATATGGATAAATAGAGGTGAAGTGACAACCAGCCAGAAAGTCTAAATTGTGACCTGAACGTGGTTTGAATAGTGTTGACTGAGTGAATTACTTAAGTGAATTTTAAAAGTGATAAAGGTGCGCGAATTTAATCGTTGGTATATCATTCCAAATAAATGAATTGATTTGATAACCGTTTTCTAAATAATAGAATTCTAGAAATAAGAGTGTGTTTAAATAAATTATTGTTAAACATAAAAGAGAATAGCGTTTTATCATTCGAAGCCCGGCTTCATTCTACATTGGTGTCAGAAGTGGAATAAAACCTATTCTGGATGAGCAGTTTCTAGAAAGCTGTGAACTGTGAAGAAACGGTTAATAAAATAAAACTTGGTATACGATTAAGTGTGTGATTGTGAAAGGTGTGATGAAAAAGTAATAGTTCGGAAATCATTAGATCAGCTCACTGTTGCGGAGCTGAACTGAGTCTCCGAAAGCTTTCCTTTATAGGAGAAAAGAGCGATTCATTTATTCGTCTTCATGACGCAATAAAGTAGGAAGGTGGAGATACTTATTCGATTGTCTTTGATGTCGAAGAGCAACGAGTAAGTGCAGGCTTTCTGGAGGCTTAATTCAGAGAACAAAAGAATTCTATGGAAGAACAAAAACAATATCTAGAAAAACAAAAGAAATCTATAAAAAAACGAAAGAATTGTTTAGAGTAACGCCATCAGCTCGAAGGGTAACGCGAGGAACAGGGCCAATTGTCCGAAAGCCAAAACAATAAATTGGAGCTTCAGCTCAGGAAACAATTTGAGGAACAGTGGAAAAAGTTTGAGAATGCCCTCGAGTCAAAATTTACGGTGATTGGTAATCGAATTGAAAAATCCGAGACTACATTTATGTCGGTAGAAGAGAAAGTTGGGAAGGTAGGAAATAATGTGGCAGCACTGGAACAGAAAGTCGAAAAGGTAGAGGGTAGTTTTGAAAAAAGGTTGAGGAAGTAGTCGAAGAATTTGAGCAGAAAGTTGAAGATCTAGCTAAAGAGCTCCTAGTTGTTAAGAGACAAAAGGTTCGGGAAATTTCTGTAGATTGTCCACTGATGAAGAAAATGAATCCTTCGACTTTGGATGATCAGTTTATCGGAAACAGTTCGAAGCTGCTGCCATGACCTGATGCTGGGAGGACGAGGATAAAGCCATCGCACTTACTCTGGCTTTGCGTGGTCCAGCTGCGGAGCTTTTGCAAACCATATCCGTTGACAATCAACGCAACTACAATGCTATCGTAAAAGCAATCGAAATGGGGTTTGGTGATGACCAAATGTTAGAAGTGTATCGAGTGCAGCTGTGCAGCAGAGTCCAGAAGTTAGGTTTGTCATATCCTAACACTGTTGAAGAGATCATCAACCAGATGCCAACGAATGCTTTCACGCGTGCTATAACTGACTCAAAACTTCAACTAGCCCTACGGATAGCTGGAAAACGCACACTTGCCAAAGCCACAGCTTTTGCGCTGACATAAGAGGCAGCTGATCAAGCCTTCCAAGGAGCTCATCAAGCTCTAGTGAAAGAATTGGGGTTTCACCGAATAACCATTTCCGAGCTCAAATGCGTTGCTGGAACTGGACATCAAATGTGTCATTGCAGGGACCCATCAAATCGCAGCATTTATCCACATTGCAATAGTCGGGGTAGCAGAGGGAAGCAACTTGCAGTGACTGTTATGAATCTCCAGTACCAGCAGTCGGGGATGTGCTTAAGAACCGACCCCCCCCAGGACCACAATCCAAGTATCCCAAACAAAAAGAGACAACAGGAGTCTGAAAGTAGATGCGACCATCGGCGGGAAAGAACTTGCGGCTACAATTGATACTGGAGCTACTGCTTCCATTATCCGAAAAGACATCATCCGTGAGTCTTGGCTGCATAACACCAGCAGCTCGAGTGTGCGGCGGAGTACGGCTGACGAATACTATGCGGGATTAACCATGTCCCATGCATTCCTGGTGGCTGATATATGTGACGAATGCATTATTGGAGTGGACCTTATGAAGGCTTATAACATGTGTGGTGAGAATCCTGAAACGAAAAGTGATTGGTAAATGTGTGCCGGTTAACGCAATTTCAAACGTAACCGAAGTGGAGACTTCTACATCAGTGCTACCAATGAAACGGACGGACATCACGAGCTCGATTCTCAATTCATGCATACTGAATCAGGAGCAGCAAATTTGTGCGGAAAACCTGATTGAAGCATTTGCTGATTTATTTACTGCAGATGATGGGAAATATGGCCGCACACACTTGGTGCAACATCAAATCGACACTGGAGATGCTAGACCAATCGTCAGCCTGCAAGACGGCTGCCATTAGCCAAGCAGGCTGAAGTTGCAGAAACGGTTGCGACGATTGACGAAAGGAACGGATTGATAGAAAACTCCAATAGTCCGTGGGTATCACCAGTGGTACTGGTTAAAAAGAAAAATGGCAGCAACCGGTTCTATGTTAACTATCAGTGGATCAATGATGTCACCAAGAAGCACAGTTATCCTCTACCTAGGTTTAATGACACACTCGATACCCTTCACTCTAACGCAGATGTACTGTCTCATCGACAATGCGGAATGAACTGCAAACGCTGCACCCGCCAAAGAAGAAAAGGAGCTCATCACCACCCAGCGAGTAAGAGCCGAGCCCAAAAACGGTTGGACGACCGAAAACATTCGAGAAGAGCAGATGGAAGACCCTGACATTGAACCGATACTTACCCGGCGGGAACACATAGAGGAACCATATTGGCAAGAAATTTCGGATCGTAATCCATCTCTGAACGCGTTCTTGGCACAATGGGATTCTCTTCATGTCCAGGATGGTTCCTTGAGAAGAAAATGGGAGTCCTCCGATGGAAAGTCCTTTGTATCACAGTTTTTCGTTCAACGGTCCATTGGCAAAGATGTACTACGGGAGCTACATGGCGGAGTATCAGGAGGACATTTGAGAATCAATAAGACTTTAGACAAAGTGAGGGAGCGATTTTACTGGCTTCTGCAAGAGGAGACATCGACAATTGGTGTCGAAAACGCATTCAATGTGCCGCCTGTTGGCTAGTGAGACGATGAGATGATGACTTAATTAAGGAATATCGCGGAAGACTCCTAGATATTCACGAAATAACCAGGACAAGAATAAGACTGGCAAGCGATCGTATGAAAATCAGGTACGATATATGGCTATATAATCCCCACCGAAAACAAGGAATGTCGCAGAAGCTATGCGACGTTGTCTACCGAATACAGAAAGGACTTCAAGGAAAATTAAAAGTAATGCATCTGGATCGGTTACATCGTTATGAAGGTAAAACTGAGGATACACTTGTTCGGGACGAACACAGTTTGGAGGAAGGCAATGTTATAATTTGAGACAGCAGTGTGCGAACATACCTGATGTGTGAAGATCGAACAGATCCACTTTGTGTCGATTTGTGGTACTGGATGCTTCCACTGGAATGGATGACTCGAATAGAGGTGTCACGGCCTGCCTGAAGGGATGCGGATTTAACCGGCTCGTTATCAAAAATTAAAGCGTTTGACGGATAAGTAAAAAGGGTTTATTTCTAAAAGAAATTGGTTTATAAATGATTTATATTACAAATATTACCGCAGTCTTACTCCCTTCCTTCTTGGCTGGTGACAAAATGGCAAAATATTCCAATTAAATTTAAAGAATCGCATATGAGGAAAATAGCCATGAAAGAGAATTACTAAAATTCAGAAGTGGCAAGGGAGGAAGTAAGACTGCGTTCACAATTATGCTGCGCTTACAGCAGTCGTTCTGCAATACCCCCAACCCCGTGGATCGACCCCGATTCACTACAGCACAGGTCCAGAACGGCTAGCTAAGATGCAGGGCGTCTCATGAGTCCTTTAGAAGTGCGGACATCAGCACTTCGAACTTCTCCATCTACTCCTCTATAAACATTTTCTATTCGGCCTAGACACCACTGCCTTCGCGGCACATTAATATCGCTTACAATCACCAAGTCTCCATTTGTAATTGGTCTCGACCTTTGGCACCATTTCACCCGGCGTGTTAATGTTGGCAGATACTCAGCCACCCATCTTTTCCAAAAGCGATCCCTTAATTTTCGAGCTATCCGCCACTGCTTTCTTAAGCGACAAAGTTGTTCCACTGGCTCGTCTCCTCTTGGGGTCTGCGCTATCTTTGCTGTTCCCAACAGGAAGTGGTTCGGCTTAAGCGGCTCTTCTTGATCGGGCTCGATGGGCAAATGTGTAAGTGGGCGAGAATTTACAACGTTTTCGGCTTCTATTACAAGGTACTGCAAGGTACATTCTCGTACTTCTCACACTTCTATAAGAGTATAGAGTAATACACGCTTCACGCATTGTACCATTCGTTCTCATACTCCTCCTTCCGATAGATTAGCTGGATAGTTGAACACCCACTGTACCCCTTAGCGACCAGCTTGAACGGATTTTGACAGGGACTTCATGGCGATTAATGAAGTTTCGGATTGCCAAAATGCATGCGTCCGTCGATAGATCGTGGGCAATCTCGAGGTGAGCTGCGCGTACCACCAGGCAAGTAAATAGCGCTACCCAACGATTTTCTGTACGACGTCCGAACGAAACTGTTAGTGGGCCGAACAAATCCAAGCCGGTGTATGAGAACGACCTCACAAACGGTGTTAGGTGGTCCTCAGGCAAAGGACCCATCATCGGAGTAATCTGCGTAGCTTTAGACAGCCTGCACTTAACACAATTGGCGACGACCTTGCGCATAGTTTGTCGCAGACGAGGTATCCAGTATTTTCGACGGATCTCACAAATCGTTGCTTCATAATTCTGGTGCTTCATCCTGTGGTGTTGGTCAGCAACAAGTAACTCCGTAAACCGATGCGCAGGTGGCAATATTATCGGTCTCTTGGCAGCATAGGTGAGCCAGCTGGCAGCATCGACTCGACCATAAACACGAAGGATGCCATCGTTGTCGATATATATATATCGCTCATCCAGAGACAGATTACGACATCGATTCAAAAATCGGAAAACCCAGGCAAAAGCTCTTACTGGCCTGTTGAAAGAGGCAAAACGATTAAAATCTATAACGTTTTAAATCACGATGATCAATTAATATTTGGGGCGGAGTTCTTCATCCTAATCCTCACAATCGTTAACGTTGGTTAGGAGACTGGCAACAGGAATTCGGGACCTGTTAACCATCGTGACGAAACGCTGAAGTCGCGTTGCCTACTTGACCTGGTAGCATCGTCAGCGGGGCTCTCAAGGGTTGGCACCCATCTCCAATAAGATGGATTAGTTGTGGCCAAAATTTCAGCAAATCCATTCGCAACAAATGGTTTGAACCGTCGGTGCTCACTTCGAATCAACTTAATGGCCGTTGTCGATTCACTCCAGAGATAACTACTAGTAATGCTAACGGAATGGTGCTCTATGATCGTCGTCATCAATCGTACTCCTAAGACGGCTGCTTGAAGCTCAAGACGCGGAATCGTCAATGGCTTCAACGGGGCACATTTTGTTTTCGAACAAACGAATGACTCATCCCATGATATGTTATGTCACCAAACTTCTCGCATCAACAGTTTGGCGGTGACAGTAAAATGGCTTAGAAACCCTAAAGGATCGAAAACTGACATTATGACGCTCAGTAGTTCTCTTTTCGTGGGATTTCGCTCTAGGTTGATGACATCCCAAGAATATTCTCAGTCTCCAAGCCACCCTTAGCATTAACAAACACAGCACCATCATCAGCATCCACAACCTCTGGCGAATTCGATGTAAAGTTTCTCAGTTCGAAACCTGCACTTTTGTGGATCATTTTTACCTGCTGCGATATTTCGATGGCTTGCTCTTTGGACTCGAAGCTGTCCACAAAGTCGTCCACGTAGTGACGCTCCAATATAGCTTCTATGGCTCGTTCATGGCAGTGTTGATGCTACATAGCGTTGGTCATCTTCAAATACTGAGCGGCACAGGGCGAACATGCAGCACCACACGAAATGATAACCATTTCATAAGCATCCGGCGGCTTCAAATCGATTCCATCATGCCAGAGAAATCTCTGGGAACATCTGTCTTCCTGCTGAATCAATATTTGGTGGAACATCTCTTTGATGTCCCCACACACATTGCTGGCAGCGGTTGGTATTGTTGAGGTCATTTCATCAGATGTGAGTTCAGAGATGTTCCCTTTACTTCGGACGCAGTTTTTATAAGGGTTTACAACTCCAAAATGTGGCAGGTAGCTTTGGGGCATTGTTCTTGGCAATATACGATTTGACTATAGAATTGTAGGCAGTGGCAAGGTTCTCATCCCATTTCATCTTTCGTTCTAAACCAACAAGGCGTTTCAGGGCCATGGAATAGCTATCGGGCAGTTCCACATCATCTGTTGTCCACAACAAACCATTTTGGAATCTACCATTAACCCTCTTTGTCGTTGACCGTAGAATGTCCCTGGATCGAACGTCAGTTGTGCTCTCGATTGGGGGCGATGGCCTCACCCCGAAGCTCTCAGTCTCAAAATACTCTTCAACTAGTCTGTGCAGAGACTCATCGTTTTGACCACGATTGAAAAGACAAGTTGGTGACGGTGGTTTACAAGCGATGTCTGAAGTTGGGCCAAAGACTACCCATCCTAGCTCCGTGTTCGCAGCGAAAGGACCATGTTTATTGATCATCTTAAAATCGTTCGACTTTGAGTGGACAATTTGTTCTTCTTCTTCTAATTCTTTTTGTTACCAGCTCCACTGACGGCAACATTGACTAGCACTGTATGCTCTTAAGCCTGTCTTGCTCCGATCCACTGCATATTTAGTTTACGATGTTGGCCACGCAAACCCAGCTTCTTCAATAAATCAGCATCCAGCATTGTTATCGATTACCCCTCGTCCAATAAGGTGTATGTATCGATGGCTTTGCTTGGACCATAAAGCGTGACTGGCAACACACGAAATTGCAAACTATTGTTTTTAGAGACATCCAGCTTAGCAAGCAATGTGCTGCCAGAGAAACTTGCAACTGATTCTTCCGATGTTTCACTTTCCGAAAGCTGTTGTTTTTGAAGATCAGATGGCTTATTTGGCGTTTCATGCAGAAGTTCATGATGTCTTATCTGGCATCCATTAATGGAACAAATGCTCTTTTTGCGAGAGTCGCGGATCGCATGCCCTGGTTTCAGACATGTGAGGCACAAGCGCAAATGCTTTACCTTTGACCACCTTTCAGGAACTGCTAACTTTGTGAATTGTTTACATTCACTTACCTTGTGTTGACCTTGGCAGGTAGGACACTTCTGGAGAGATAAAGGCTGCTTCCCCGTCGCATGGAGAATCGGCATGCGTCGCTTCGGCTCTTTATTTTCTGCATCTTGCACAGTAACAATACAAATTAAGTTGGCTCAGCCAGTCACTGAAGTTCGCAATCGTCGGGTATGGCTGAACCTGTGCTGCGCACCTGGCCCAGTCCAGTCTTTTAGACATTGGCAGCATAGAGACGAGCTTCTCCAATAATGTAGGATTTCACATATGCTGGTGACCGTTCACTGTTTGTAGAAACACTGCCAAGTTTTTCACTTTAGTCGCAAATGCGATAGAATGACTCACTGCATGTTCACTTATTGCTGCAATCTCACGTACCTGGTTCAATTGGCTGCGAATAAGCTGTTCTGGACGTCCGAATCGAAAGCGAAGCTGATCGATGATAGCATTCACATTATCAGGGTGAATTAAAAGATATTTGACAGTATCTCTTGCTTCACCTGTTAGGGCTTTCTGCAATCGCTGGTTGTTTTCCAGGTTCGTGTAGTTGTAAGCAGCTGTTGACTGCGCAAATGCTGTAAAGAAAATTGGCCAATCCTCGGCCAGTCCGCTGAACGATGGAATTTCTTGGAGCTCACCATGATATGTGGTGAGAACGCAGAGTTCGTGGCAAACTGCTGGGGTATGGCATTGTTCGTAAAAGACGGCTGCGGCGGATGTACGTGAGTGATATTCATCGTACGAGCAAAACTCGTGTCTCCCACACCTGGATTGGTATAACTATGGCTTCCAGGCAGCATGTTGGAATATACAGTTGGCATACTCGTCGCTAGCTGTGAATATATGCTACTGAAAGGTTGGTACATACAAGAAATTGATGGAAGGTCAATTGGTTAGCTGGTATCCCGCTAACTGATGTGCCTATAGGTTGAAGTGATTACGTTGTCCCGTATACAGTTGACGTTTGTGGGAGTGAGGCGTTTGGTGATACCTGACTTTGCACCGCCATTTTAAGCGAATGATATTGCAAATCACTTTCTTTTAACTTTGACTGCGTGAATTTCAGCAGATTTTCCAATGCGGCGATTTGATTTTTCATCTTTAGCAAAATGTCCTCTGTCTTTGCTGCGGCGGCAATGGCAATATCCATAGGCGGCGTGGAACATTGTGCTGTGGTGCCACGTTTGGCACTTGAGATCGCACTAGCTGTAGAAATCACAGCTGACGTCATCGTAGGGGTCCAGTGTTACTTACGACGTATATAGTAGTGGTAACCAGACCAAAAACTGTGGAATTTTCCTCTTCCGTGTGTGTTGTGGTGGCGGCGGCTTCTTGGATGAAGCGTGGATGAAGCGTACTGGTGGCGGCGGCGTACGTTGCATTCAAAGTTTGCAATAATTTCTATCCGAACTAGGCAGCTGCAGGCGGCAGCATAAATTCGCTTGGTTTATAAATCTGCCACGGTGGCAATGGCGGCTAATTGCAGTTTAAAACTGCGAAATGAAGATTGTCACGGCCTGAAGAGATGCGGAAATTAAAGCGTTTGACAGATAAGTAAAAAGGGTTTATTTCTAAAAGAAATTGGTTTAAAAATTTAATATATTACAAATGAACTTTCTGCAGTCTTACTCCCTTCCTTCTTGGCTGGTGACAAAATGGCGAAATATTCCAATTTAAAAGAGAATTGCTAAGCGTCAGAAGTGGCAAAGGAAGGAAGTAAGGTTGCATTCACAATTATGCTGCGTTTATAGTAGTCGTTCAGAAACAAGTAGTATCTGTCAAAACCACTTCTCGAACAATCGAGAAACTGTGGGAATCTCAGAGAATATGCCATCTCTTTCTAGATCAGTATGTGGAGTGGTATAAATGTGTAAATTGTCACCTGAACGTGATTTGAATAACGAAGTGAATTTTGAAAAGTGATAATAATGCGCTTATTTAATCGTTGGTATTTGATTTCAGAGAAGAGTAATCGACTTGCAAAACGAGAAACCGTTTCGAAAATAATATAATTCTGGAAACAATTTATTGTCAAACTCAACACATAAAAGTTTTTTTTCACTCGAAGCCCGGCTTTATTCTACAATGTGATCTTTCTCCGTGCCTCCAGTACAAGTCATATACTTTTCAAAATCTTCCCAGGAAAACGTTCTTTTCAGCTAAACCAAAGTTTTGTTTGTCACGCCTACTTTTTTGGGCGTGTAAAATACTTCCATAAGATTTCTATTAATATTTCGTCAATAGATCAATAAAACCTACATTCCTGAATTTAGGGGTTGTCTTCATAAAAAAAACTTTTTTTAATATCTTAACTCGTGCCATAACCACAGAACATTTACATATAACGTGAAAATAATATTTGGTAATTATGGAACTTTCTATATTTTTTTCCGTATTCGATTTTAGACTCACCAACTTTTTGAGGATATTCGTTTTAAGAATGTGATGCGGTGGAATATTCAATGACTCGCATAGCGAATGGCAACCTTTTCATATGTTTTTTAGTTAAAATTTAATTTACATATTAGCTTTTCCATTCCAATAACATTAAGTGTGTTTGTGGGATTTACTGAATATTTTACAATTTTAGCAATCAAACATTTCCAAACCTAAATTTGTATTTGAAAGTCAGTAAAATTCGATTAGGTTTTCAAATTTAATACAAATATAGAGTAAAATTTAATAAAGCTGATTTAATATTAATCGCGACTTCATTCGCTAATGTGAACAAGATATGATAAAGCGCTTAGTTTAACATAAACGCCTTCAAATCAGAACGCGATGTGTGTTTGTCATTGTTATTATCATTAAGTAAAGTGCAGTTGTTAGGGGCAGGTCGATTATCTTTTTTACGAAAATCCGATCTGATTTGTAATGAAAGCCTAAATTTAATTTTACTTGAAAATAAATAATTTTGTGTGTAAAAAATCAGCCATTCTCACAAAAATCGATAACCAAAATGTATGTTATCGGGGTAAGTTAAATTGATTTTCCACAAAAGATTGTAGGAAGGTACATGTGCACAGAATACAGCTACAGTAAACCATTTTGTTGCAGGCGTCGTAAGCGACATTTATTTTCATGTTTTCTCTGTTATAGTATGCAGTACATTTAACAATATTGAATTGATACATCCTTGAATGTGCTCTTATTCAATAATCCGTATTGGGTTATATTAAATTTTATTTATGTGACCAACTTTGTCATGTCACAAAATGTTGCTTTTAAGCAACCACAGCTAAATTAAAATCTTATCTTGCTATTGATATTCCTTTCAACTGCGAATATAATTCTTATTGCACAGTTATTGCAATCAACTTTCATATTATAGTACTCAAATTTTCTGGGAAGACAATTTTAATTTCATGTTTTGTTTTTTTTTCATTTGTCTGCAGTTGCATTGGCTATTAAAAGTGCATTTGCGCAAAGTCAAAACGGAGCATGACGGCGGTTGAAAGTACAACAATTTTTTCTTGATATAAGTTCACAACAAAAAAGTGAACGTTGAAGTGAAAAAAAAACATTTCGGTTATTTAAGCAAAACTCAAAAGATAGCCTTTGGTTAAGTTAACTGAGCGATTTTAGCGAGTTTTTGAGTTCACACTTTTTTACAAACATAGGGAGTTGCGGAAATTGTCTGAATCCCTCTTATGGGCATTGATTTTGCAGTGAAGAGGCACAAATGATAAAATATCAATTTTTCATTAGTGAACAAAAAAATGTCGAAATGTTGGTACTATTGGTACTCTTGACAAAGGCAGAAAGAAAGAAAAGTGTAGAAATCAAAGCTTTCCCATTCTAACGCAAATGCAATTGAACTTCCGATTTGTTTGTGCACTTATGCAGAACTTGTACACCGGAAAAATTACAAAACAGATTAAATCATGACTTTTCTTTACATGTTAGTTTAGTATGTATTTATTTCAATTATACTATCATTTTTGAGTGTATTGATTTGACTAACATTTCTGATTTATAACTAAATAAATATCACGACACAACAACTATTATGAATTACTTACAATTAAAGATAAATAGAATTTACGATCAAATGTTTGTGATGGTTATATTATTTTTTGGATTTTACTTTTGTTTCATAGTGTTAAAAAAGGGTCGTGAAATTCTTAGAAGGTTTTTTTTTTTTAGAAATTTACGTGCGGTTAACTTTTAACGCTCAACAATTTTAATATAAATACACTGGTGTACGATTATTTTTAGTTTAAAAGAAATAAACAGTAAAACCATTATCATACAAAAGAAAAAAAGTTGGTAGGGCCATGTGCCCAGTAATTGAACAATGTTCCACTTATAGCTACAATCGTAAACATTATTAATTTTTATTTTAAGACAGTTATTGAACCTACAATTTTTTTCCAATATTTGTATGTAAGCTTAAAGAAAATAAATATCGATCGTGCGAATCGTTAAATATGTTATATCATAGCCTATGCTAGGAAAATCTTTTTAAAGGAATAAGCCCTAAAAAGTGGGCGTTAGTTAAAAATGTATGAAACGAAATGTTCATAACATACCTAGTAGCCTTTTTTTTTCTATTCACTTCAAATCTGTATAGACTGGGGCAAACAATTTATGTGTAAAATAGAACACAACTTGCCTATATAGATTTCGCGAAACCTGGATACCTATCCAGCCTAACACCATTAGTCTGGATAAAAAATATGGTCCCAAACCTTTTTTTTTTTCAATTATTATCGAAAATGCTCAAATTGGCTCCAGTAATCCGATAATAATACGCTGCAAAATAGATATGAAATCAATGAAATGCTTTGATGTGAATATATTTTTATATATTTCTTTGACTCTAAAATCAAAACATTACAATAGGTTTAGGAGTGGATAAAGTAAAAAAATTGGACTTTATTTCCAAAAAAAAATAATTGACAGCAAAGATTGCAGTGGTTCTAGATCACGGATTACCATTTTTATCTAAGCCTATTTATATAGATATAGATAAAGATTTTTATACCCTATCCCAAAGGGTTTTATGAGTTTTGAGACGTAGTTTGTAACATAGAGAAATAATTTAGCTAGATATACCTCAAAATATATGGATCTACTCAGAATCGCAGAATAGCCATGTCTGTCTGTCCGTCCGTATGTGTTTCACCGGATTTTGGACCTTCAATTTTGAACTAAGATAATCAAATATAAGATCCTTTTCCGAGGCTAGAGAACAAGTGTAAAAAAATATTTATTTTTATAAGTTGCACGCACCCATAAATGTTTTAACCACAGTACGAGCGTTTGAGAAGGGGAAGAAAGAGAGTGATAGGAACGATTTTGGATTCAGTGGAGACTTACTCCATGGGTGGTATGTATGTATATATGTATGTATATTTTATTTAGTAAATATAACTATTACAAATCAAATAAATATTTATAAATAAATAATTAAAAATAAAGCTTCCCTACGTATGTATAGAATGCAAATTAAATATTTTATAAAACTGTATTTCTTACATGGGATATGAGTAGTTTTTTTTAAATCTTCTTAAGATCGTTTCATTTTTTATTTCAGGAGGCAATTCATTAAATAATTTGAGACCACGATAATTAAGCATATTTTGGGTTCTAGAGTCTCTACACAATTGAAGCATAAGATCACAGTTAGTTCTTAAATTATACGGTTGATTGTCACCTATGCGAGTTGAATTCGACGATAAGTATTTAAGCACCATATTGTGTTTCATTTTAAACACAAACAATAGTGTATTATTTATAAAATCGTGGAACAGAATTCAAAATGTGGTTTGATAATCGTATTGTAAATATTAATAGCACATATTGTAGTTATATTTTTGCGTATCCTTTTCAGGGACCAAATTTTTTTTTGACATTTTTTCTGTTACATAAGTCATATGGCTTTTAAAATTTAGTTTATTGTCAAATATTACCCCTAAATACTTTATTTCATTCACTTGTTCAATGACATTTCCCTCAATTAATAAATTTGTCAATTCATCGCTGTTCATCACCATGCATTTATTCTTGTTCACATTAATTTTCAGTTTATTTGACTTACCATGAACACGGGTTGAGTAAATCTTCTTTTATGTATTCAACAAGTTCACAAAAATTTTTACCGCTTACTAAGATAAGAGCATCATCGGCAAACAGAGTTCTTTTGGACTTTGCAGGTGTCGTTAATGTATATTATAAATAGTAAGGGGCCCAGCATACTTCGTTGCGGTACTCCAAAATATGTATTTATCGCACTATAAGTTAAATTATTCACACAGGTATTTTGCGTTCTATCAAATAAGTACGACTTAAACCAATTGAGTTCAATCTATTAATATATGGATCTACTCAGAGTTGCTACATGAGTCAATTTAGCCATGTCTGTCTGTCCGTCCTTCTGTGTGTCACCGGATTTTGGAACTGGATATGTCGAAAACTCGATTGATTTTCTATCAATAATGTACTATCACAGACATATTTATAAAATTGATTGTACGCGCACTTTTCAACAATTTTTTGTGAACTAATTTCGGGAAGTCACTGTTTCTTGTGTTCCTTAAATATGAAGAACATTTTTAAGTTGGTTCATACTTCTAGGTATAAAAACTATAACATATATGTATAAATAAATTTAAAATATTCGAAAAAAACTTGATGCAAAATCATTGGTGATGCAAAATCATTGGTTATTTTGCGGACCCAATTTTGGGAAGGGTTTTCCTTCAAAATTCATATGCATACCATCCCACGTCATTCCATATGCAAGAGAAAAACGTCCAACCAAATATGTATGGAAAATATAATTTTCAATACATAGTTGCATAAAGCCCACATTTTGGTGATATTAATTTTGACGATGGGATGGGAGACGGTATTAAACAATCCAATGTTTTGTTTTTAAATTTCCTCAAATTTTTACCGAAGCCAATTTTTTTTACTAAAACATCCCAATATGTGGGCGTTACAAAAACTTAATTAAGCCCAGCCATTTTTCGTATTGCACATCGAGCGGACGCAATTTGTACAGCTTCTCAGAATCTTGACAAGGTACCTCTGCCCATAGCATCACTCCTATCGAGGTACTCAAGTTGCTTTCTAGGTATCTATTTCGGAAAAAAATAAATAAGCGTACAATCGCGTTATTTTTTTTTTTTATTTTGCAGCAATTTTTCGTCGGATAACTTCGGAAGAAATTCCGAAGTCGGAAGATATGTCCGAAATTCGAATCGGAAGGTATACCTCGGTGGAAAAAAATGTTACGAACGGATACTTCAATAGGGAAGATTATTTCTAAAAATGTTCCATTCTTTGTGTTAAGTTCCTCACATTCTCACTTCTAAAGATTAAAATATTTTTTGAATTGTTTCAAATTCGTTGCTGCCAGTAAATACAAATTAATGTATTCATTAATCCAAAATTTGTCGCAAAAAAATCCCTAGAATTTCTAAACATAGAGACAACGCGAAATAACTAGTGTCCTTGCTGAAGAACCATGGACACGAAATTTATCAGAAAAACAACAGAACCAATACATGGGAGAAAAATGAAAAGCTTTGTGTCTCAGCTGGCGCCAACTGTACCGCCCGTAAAGTTTGTGGCTGAGTCTTCGTCACCGGAACGAAATATTTGCTTTATTCCCTTTTGATAAGGTACCTGCTTCAGCGTCTTGGGAGGAAGAACGTAATGGTAGGGGTCTTGTGTTGGGTCTCCTCAGTAATTTTTGAGTTAATTGTGTGGTAGACAAAGTCCCTAGGTCAATACTATATCTGTCAATGGTGACGCTTGTCTCATTCGTCGATGTTGTGTATCCTATAGTGTTGACAGCATATATTTGGCCTTACCCTCATTTACTGCTAAATCCATTTGTTCCGCTTCCTTTTCTATTCTAGCAAACGTGTTATCATCACATCGTCGTATGCTAGTATATAATTACACCCATTTATGGATGATTGTGCGTCTAGAATGACTTTGAAATAACACATGGCTGTGCGTCTCCTCCTTAAATAAAGGGTGATCCATTTCGAGGTTCCCTACTTTTTTAAAGAAAAAAACACAGAAAATTCAAATTTAATGGAGAATGTTTATTATCATTTGAAAGAACATTCTTTGGCATTTATTTTTTGAAGATTATGTCTATCAAATGTTGGCCGTTTCTACGTCGCAGATGGTCCGTTGAGTCCAATTTTCGATCACTCGTTCGAGCATTTCGACTGGTAACTGGCGAATGACACGCGTGATGTTTTCCTCCAGGGCCTGAATCGAAGCGAGTTTGTCGGCATAAGCTTTTGACTTTACATATCCCCACAGGAAAAAGTCTAACGGTGTGATATCACACGATCTTGGTGGCCAATCGACCGGCCCAAAACGTGAAATTATGTGCTCACCGAAATGTTCTCTCAATAAGTCCATTGATTGATGCGATGTGTGGGAAGTGGCGCCGTCTTGCTGAAACCAAATGTCGCCGAGATCACAAGCTTCAATTTCAGGCATATCATCATGGCACGATAACGGTCGCCATTGACGGTTACTTTCGCACCGGCATAATTTTTAAAGAAATATGGACCGATGATTCCACCGGCCCACAAGCCACACCAAACCGTTGTTTTTTCTGGATGAAGTGGCAGTTCTTCAATGTCTTCAGGTTGCTCTTCGTCCCAAATGCGGCAATTTTGTTTGTTTACATACCCATTGAGCCAGAAATGGGCCTCATCGCTAAACAAAATTTGCCTCGAAAACGTCGGATCTTCTTGGAAGAGCCCATAGAGCGAAGCGATATGCTTTCAATTTAAGATCTTGACGTAAAATGCGCCAAGTCGTTCCATACGTCAGTCCGAGTTGCTGCGAACGGCGCCGAATCGACTCTCTACGGTCTTCGTGTACACTCTCAGCTACGGCCGCT
Source organism: Rhingia rostrata (assembly GCA_949824845.1). Taxonomy (NCBI): domain Eukaryota; kingdom Metazoa; phylum Arthropoda; class Insecta; order Diptera; family Syrphidae; genus Rhingia; species Rhingia rostrata. Next base: position 47,706,077 of record OX463759.1, read on the forward strand.
ATATTTTCTTCACAGCGTGCTGGACGTGGTCTATTCGGTCGAATATTATCCAATAATGAATGCTGGGTCTCAAAATGGGTGATGTTGTTGCGAATAGTACGCTCAGTAGGCCGATTATGTTGACCATAAGTTTAGCGAAGTACACGAAACACATTCCTCACAGAACGTGAATTTTCATAATAAAGTTGAGCAATTTGTAAACGTTGTTCACGCGTAAGTCTTTCCATTATGAAATGCCAAACAATACTAAACAAAAATAACATGACAGCATGACACGACTCACACGTGATCTATAAAAAAAAGCTATTGAAAAAAGTATCTCTACTTGGATCACCCGTTACTTGTTTGGTATCGAATGTTGTGGTGAGGTTGCCGACTTTGATGAAGGTAGGAGAGTACTCCGTCGACATTCTGCACAGACGGATGAGTTTGGGTGGTATACAAAACAATAGTTAGTTAGTTGAATCTTTATTTGGCATTTATTGCCATTTATTTCAAATTTTTGAGTTTTTATTTTATGTATTTGTATCATAGCGGTCAAGAAAAGTCTGTGGTTTATATTCTGCCTGTGTTCGTTAAGTGACAATGTATTATTTATTATTAAACAGATATATTTCATCTATATTTGTATTGTCTACCGTTACATTAAGGGGTGTTTGAGATCGGATATTGCTTATTAAAACGCACTCTGTTTTTGTGTATTTAATATTAGTTGATTTATATTGAACCATCTATTTATTGCACTTAAGTCCATATTTATATAATTATAGAGAAGTAGTCGTCAGCGAAAAGGAAATGTTTTGAATATTGCACGGTTTTTGAAATGTCATATAATATAAGGAACAACAATACACTTAGAGCATCGTTACTTGTGGTAATCCAATCTTCACATTTACAGACGACGATACATTAGTATACAAACTTCTGTTTGTTAGAAACGTTTTGAACAACTTAAGCTCTGTTGCTTTAACGCCACATTTCTAAAGTTTTTTAAGCAATATAGAATGACTTTCCAATCACTTAACACCTAATTCAAACAAGTTTCACAAGAATGTTTTGATCTCAATGCAGATTGATATTTATTTAACATATTTTGATTTTCAATATGTTCTAGAAGTTGTGTTTGCACAATTTTTTATATAATTTGTTCGTGTACTGGCATCATGTTTATTGGACGATACTCATTAAAAAATTTTGCGCCATAGGTTTTTTAACGGAGGTATCAGTGATTCTTTGCAGGAGTTAGGGAAAAATGCCTGTAGTTAACAAATCATTTATAACATGGACGAGCACCGGACCAATTATATCTATAGCGTTTTTGAACATCTTAATTGTTTATTGCACTCAGTATATGGGGACTTCAATGACACTTAACTTATAATCTATATTGCACTCTTCGATTTAATTTTCATAATGTAAAGATATAACGGATTGGTTTAGTTCTAATATGGTTTGCACAAACAAGTTATTAAATTTGTTATTGCACTGTTATTTATTTTGACCCTATTTTCAAATTCCACTTCCACTATGCTATCTTTATTTGCGTGTAATACGTATTTTTTTAGTTGGCTTCACATGTCCTTTTGAGTGTTTGCGGTATCTATTTCTCTTTTTATATATAAGACCTTAGCCTATCTTAACCTATTCTTAAAACCTTTTCTATACCAAAGATACGTTTCCCAATAACATGCGTTGTTTGATATCACACCTTTTTTGTATAAGTCAATTTTAAGTGCGTTGGCCCGTTGAAGTTCACGGTTAAACCACTCTGCGTTTTCGTGGGTTATTGTTTTGATTTTTATCATTGAGTTCATCACCGACTTTAGCACTATTACAAATTGTTCACTTAATGTATTAATATTACATACAGGGTGTCCGTCGGGAAGGTATACCACTTTGTTTTGCCGCCATTTTGGTAAACATTAGTCTTGACAGTTCATATTTGGCAGTCGTGAAGTAGACACGTGGCAAATTCATTATGGAAAAATATTCCATAAACGTGTTTTAATCACAAAACATTTTATCAAATCAATCATCGATTACTGGAACGATGTGAAAGTTACGTGACATTTTTGGGAGAAACAACGTGCCAACAAAACGCACTAGCTATTTATTGCGTAGTGAATGACTTCAAAGAAATAGGGTCTGTAGGTGATAAGCCCAAGCATGGACCACAACTTACTGCAAGACCGGCTGAAAACATTACTGTTGCTCAAAACTATCCATCAACCTCAATTCGACGCCGTGCTCAGTAGCTTGGTCTACAAAGAACAACTTTGGCCATACTTTTGCACAAGGATTTGCTGTTCATTCCATTTAAGATTCAGTTGACACAAGAGCTTCTTCCACAAGACCATTTAAGCCGCCGTACATATGTCAATAGGTTACAGCTACCCCATGACAATCCCGATTTTCATGAAAAAAATCATAATGAGTGACGAGGTTCATTTTTATTTGAATGGATATGTGAATAAAAAAAAGAATAGTCGGTTCATCGAATTATTTATCAGTCAACTTTACATCCGTTAAAAGTTACAGTCTGGTGTGCAATTTAGTCAGGAGGAATCATTGAACCTCGATTCTTTAAAAATAAAGACGGCGTAACGGTAACTGTGAATGGGAACCGATATCGTCATATGATTGAAAACTTTTTAACGCCACAACTGCATGGTTTGGGCTTGACTAACATGTGCTATCAACAAGATGGTGCCACATGCATACAGCCAGGATTACAATATAACTACTGCGAGACCTTTTCCACAACAAGTTATTTCTAAAAATGGCGATGTTGATTGGCCTCCATGGTCGCCTGATTTGACTGCCCCGGACTTCTTTTTGTGGGGATATCTTAAAGGCAAGGTTTATGCAAACAAACCAGAAACGCTTGAGCAACTCAAACAATATATTCGTGATGAAATTAATGAAATACCGCGTAAAATGTGTGAGAATGTAATGAAAAATGTGCTCAAAAGGTCTCGCATTTGTGAGACTAACAGAGGCGGACATTTACATGATATTGTATTCCATACATAATTGTCGACATTAAATAAAACATTTATCAATATGAGATCCATTCTCTTTCATTTAATCATAAATTATAAACAAACAAAGTAGTATACCTTCCCGGCGGACACCCTGTACTAGATCCTGACTATAATTTAAAAATAATTAATAGTTCAATAAATTTGTTGTAAAGTGGGCTTGGTCATATTGACAAATTTGTATTTGTTTTTGTCATTGGTGGGTTTGTTTGTGGTTTTAATTAATATGTCAATAGTTTGGTGGTCGCATATGGTTTGATATAGCATTAATTATTAGACTATTATTAGTTAAAAAATATTCAGTGAGAGTACTAGATGTAGGAGTAATCCTAGTTGGATCTGATAACGACATCACGATATTGTTTGCGTTTATTATTTCATAAACGCGTCTGCGATACGTTTCAGTTAGCTCAAGCCAGTTTATATTGAATTCTCCAACTAAGACAAAATTGTTATTGCACTGTTCTATTGTTCCTATTATGTGTTCTAATTCCACAGAACTCCGATTTACAAAATGCAGGGGATTTTTATATAACACAAAGATTTATCACAGAAGTACTGTTGCTTTGTACATTCATTATTATACACCACAGTTTCATGGGAATAATTCACTATTGCAATTTAGTAAGATTTTATACATTTGATTGAAATCCGTTATTATGTTTCTTTGTTATATGACTTTCACTTAGTGCTATTATATAAATTCCATCGGTTTCAACTAAGCATTGAAGTTCATTACAATTGTTAGCTAGACCTTGTATACTTAGGTATATAGCCCTAAACGTTGATAAATGCTAATCAACGATGAGCTCTATAGCGGCTTTAATTTTTCGAACATATATTGGACATTCGAAATTATTTGCACAATGATCTACATTGACATCAACACTGAATTTTTCTTTTGAATAACTGCAATTAATACACTTTTCGATTTGACCAGCACATTAAATACACACTATACAATACAGTGTTATTCTTCTCTAAATGTTGTCATATGCGGTTTAAAATCGATGACTAGGTGAACTGGCGAAGTGTAGACATTGTATCAGTTGTGAACTTGGTAAGCGTATATGTAGATAAATATAAAGACACTGATAAGGCCTGCTCTGTTTTTTTTGTTTATGGATTCAGGGTTATACAGATTGCGGCAGATGGGAGAAACTACAAAAACTACAAAATTGTAAAATTTGTAGTTTCATTATTCCTGCAGTATCTTCGGTCACGCGTTTTCCTTGCTTTAAAACATCATAGCTTGATTTTAATACTTCGGTAGTCGCTCATAAATCTTTTGTCGTATATCGATAAGGGACGGTTTGTGCACTGTCGATTTAACTCTAAGGAACGGACCAACGAATGCGTTTGTGCACACAAAAAGAAAAAAACGAAAAATCCACAGTTAGGTTTTTTGGAATTTGGTTTGTCATGCTTGGTTTTCAGAGAGTGTATTACTTTTGACGTGACATTCACAGAAAATAATTTTGTGCAAATTCAATGAATTGTTCGTGTGCTACCAGAAAACTAATTAAATAATAATTAATATTACTATCAATATGGAGTGATTAACTATGTATGTTTGCGTATTCAAACTCTTTATTGCATTTGGGATTCGTTGAGTAGTATAGAAAGCAAGGACGAGCACTACCAATTATTATTTCTTGAACGGCGGCAGTAGTATCAACTATATGAAGGATTGTTTGTATTTTGTTATTTTATAATCTAGTGAAAAAAAACTCTTCGGTTACCATTGATTTATAATCGTTTGCTTTTAAAATTAATACGATAGCCTTCGATACGATGAAAGTAAAAGAAGGAAGAAGAGAATACTAAAATGGTTGAATACATATTGTTGTGGACTATAGTAAGTATAGATGAGCATAAAAAGATTGTGGGAATGGATGTGTGCTTGCTTAACACATCTCACCCAACAGACAACATGAAAACCAATTCAGATAATTCCTATGTATACCAATTTAATCATTTGATTTGTTGCGGAAAAGGCTCTTAACAAAATTACAAAACGATGGAATCCCATTTCTGCAGAACAAAAGCATTTTTAAACATTAAGTAAAATAAAAAAAAAATACGTTTATATCTGATTGTTTATTGTTCTTTAGCTAAAATAATATTGTAAAGAAATAAAATATTATTTTATATTATTAAATGTTCATGTTAATTGTTGTCATTCGATTTCTGGATAGAAGTTCGTGGCCACAAAAATACAATTTCATATGTTTAAAAAATGTTGATGCTGTTTGCCGCTGTGTGCTGCTCTGTGCGTGGCCTTGTCCTTATGTTGTCGAATTTGGGATCGATTTAATGTTTGCACATTCCGAACGTCGTTGTCGTTTCGTTTTGCATGGTGCTTCAAATCCTTCATTTCGGAGGCTACTTGCTTAGTAACAACTATTTTTTTACCTGAGTGGTTAGTTAGCCCAAACGACTGGGTTCACCTGGAGACAGCAGGACAGATATTCTGTGCCAGTCATTCTGACCAGGGTTTTTTTTTTTATCAGCACTAGAACTTACAAGCTTAGCAACTCAAATTCGGTAGGATGGGATAAAAATCCGGTGATTACCTCTGGATCGTAAAAAGTTTTACTTTCAACGAAAATACGGTTTCATATCCCATACCTTGTTCAAATTGTTCAAATAAACATTCCCGAAAATTACTACTACTGGCGAAATGGACATAACAATATCGACATAATTCCAGTAATTATGGCCTGGTGCGTATAACCGGAAATTAAAAATATTTGTAATTCAAGTGGATTTATATAAATGTATCATATTCCTGTTACATGAAGCCACTTCTCGACTGGCAATTTAACAAGTGTGCCGACCTTGCAAGTGTAACAAGTCGGTTTTAAAAGTGGGAAGATATGCATTTACTACCCTCTTTCTGTTACTAAAAGCTACAAGATAGATATTCAATGGCACGCAGGCTCTTGCATCAAAACCCAGATGTAGATTTAACGGGTTGGACCAATACTGTTATATATGTTTCGTATGTTTCGAAGAAGATATATCGACGTATCCGGGCAGAAGAATTGCAGAAAAAAAGTTCAGTTCCGATCGGAGCTCAGTTTGCTTTCGATGTGTCCGTTGCGAAACGAAACTCGAAACGAAATAAATTAATTTTATAATACAATCGCGTCCTATAGATTCCGCCACAACTGATGTCGGACAACTTCAGAAGAAACTTAACTAATAACGATTTTTAACAAATCACAACGGATACCTAGATTTCTGGATGACAGCCGTGTCTACCATTTCAACAACGACCGTCGTTGTCTTTCTATCATTTTGCTTGTTTGTCATAACGTTTCGAGTCTCTTAATATCACCAGTTATATAATTTTTTGTTTATTAAGTGACGTTGTAAAAGAACAGTCTTCAACCAAGTGGGTTTGTTCATGATTTGTTCTAAGGTAGCGGATAGTAACTTCAACTCTTTGTTTTTTTTTCCTTTTTCAAAACATCATCCCCTGCGAGACAGGAAGAATTTATTCGTTTCAAATTATTGTCGGTTATTGAGAGTTCTAGACAATGAGTATTGGAAGGTGGATCGTAATGAAAACAATACCTCAATTTCGATTGTCTTTGATACTTTTCGATAAAACATTGATAAAAAATTTATCCAATGACATTACATACTAGCTCACCCGGAAAATATTAAATTTGCAATTACAATGTGATTATTAATAATAATAATAATATTAATTAATATTATTTATACATTCTGATTGATAAATCGATATTCAGCTAGCCAATCTATAAAAATAAAAATTAAAACAAATAAATACATTTTTTCGATTGCTTTGATATAATTTCATCCATTGTATTGCTTTATGATACACGGCATTTTTTGTGTTGTTATCTGGTCTGAAATAATTTTCTTCACACATTGGATGGGAAACATGTTGTGATAATAATTAAAGAAAACAGTGTTCGTATTTTACGAGCATTTGACGAAGCATCTCCGATGGCGTAATTTCAATGAATGTCATTCTTTAACAATCGCAAACGTTGGAATAATGTTTGGCCAAGAACGTTGACTAATAGTAAACGCCAATAGAAGCTCTCGCTGTTTCTTGCGGACTATTACAAATATTTGAAAATATTAGCCAGATCGGTCAAGGAGTTCATTTTATAGTTATTTCAAAAAAGTGGGCATAGCACATTTTTTCCTCTTAAAACATTAGAAACATATTTTTCCGCTCATTGAAGTGAATTATTTAAACAATCTAGCTTCAAGTGAACTGTTAAGAGTAGTGAATTGTTACATTGAGTGTGTCGCAAGGACACTAGCAAAAATTTAAACTATAGGTGCATCAGGTGCAAAATTCAAAAAAATTGTTACGCGGTCGAATCTAGAGCAAGCGAAATCTAACACACGAAAAAGAGCAACAACAATGCAGTTGATTTCATGCCCAACAAGAAAGCATCTCTTCAGCTGACCTTGGACCATTTCCCCAGCATCTCAGTCGTTGGACCTTACATTTGCGGGTTTATTTAACTGCGTGTAGATCAATATGCACTTATGCCGTTTTGTGTGTTGTGTGCTTGGGTGCATCGATGTTGTGGTTATTGTTGTTGGGTATGCGTTGTGCTTGGTTGGTAGAAAAGGCATGTGCATTGTTCTCATTGAAATGGCATGGAGTGTTATTGCGTGTGTACATTGAGACAAAAACGTTTACGTACAATCGGCAGAGTAGTTTAACGATAGTTTAAGAGACTTAAAAATAGGGTAGTTGGTTTGTTTTTATTAAAGCACTAAAAACATGAAATTAGTGATTGGGAGTCCTATAAGCGATCGCGAAATCGGTATTAAAAAGAAGTAGTAAGAAGTAATGGACTCGTCGTGCAAAATAAAATTCTAATGCAATCTGATCAACAAGGTATATCAAAAAAAGTTGCAATTGAAGAGAACATCATATTATATAGTGTAACAAATAATAGCCCAAGAGTTATTGCGGATAAGTTTAATACATTTTTTGTTAAGAGTGTAGCAGAAAAAAATCAGTCAATTGAACACATTCAGTATCTTAACCAAATTGAAACGCATTGCCAATGTACGAAAAAATAATTAAAATACAGTTACAAAAATACATCGATAATCAATTTGCGTTGAGAAGTCCCCAATCCTGTGAAACAGTTTTAAATTATATTACTTATGAATTGGAAAGAAGATCTATCAGGGTGATCCACCATTAATGAAGTTTACTTGGACCTTAAGCGAGCTTTCGAAATTTTAAATAGAGGGATATTAATTGAAAAATTGAAGCAGTGTGGTTTTCATGATAAGGAACTCCACTGGTTGATATCATATGTTGATCAAAGAACTCAGAGAACATCAGTGAAAGGAAAACGTTCGGATATAACATCATCATCATTGGCAGTGCCTCAAGGCTCATTGCTTGGGGCCTGTTTGCTTTTTCCTCTATATAATTTTTTTACTTCCGTGGGCTGTTGGAAATCTTCTAAGACACGATGAGCACGTGCCCAGAGTGTGTGAGATTTTACTCCATAAAACCACCACCCTTTTTGTATTTGTATTGCAACTAAGTATGCGATTTCTCTAGCAATTTTGTTTATCACGAATAATGAATGTTTGGCAGTTAACTTTTTTTGAAAGTTCTTTGAAGACGCCGCAATAAATTTGTTTCGTGAATAATTTGGAGGACTGTTGTGTAAACATGTCCCAATAAACGTCTTTAAACCGCGTTTCATCTTTAGATCTCTGCGTATATTTTCATTCCAGATTCGTTTCACTGGTACAACCCCATATATGTATACGATATGTCTAAACCGGCTTAATCACTTGCTTGTATAATAGCAGCTTGTTATCAAGGTTAAACTTCGAATATTTTCCAAACAACCAGTACAGTCTCTGTATTTATTTTTAAGTTCTTCGTATTTTAAGTGTCATTCCGATATATTTCGCATCATTTGCAAAAGGGTCTCCAACCGTATATAGAAATACAGGCAAATTGTAATCAGGTCATAACCCGAATCTTTTTTATGCTCTAGGTTCTGTATTTCCCGTTCAAGCTCGGCAAAAATTGTATATCTAACTATATTATTATCGGTTGTAGTTTCGAATAAATTAATGTCTTCTGGACCAACAAATGGTTTAAATGTTTCCTCAAGATTAGCGGCAAAAACGTCAGCCCTTTGCTAAGACGTCTTGAGTTACGATACTTGGTGGCACAGGGTTTTTTTTTGCATTTTATGACTTTAATTGCTTTCCAAAGAGAATAATTCGATTCTTTCCAGCGGTTAGGCCTTGCAGATTGGTTTCTGTTGCATATTGTTTTAAGTTTCATCCTGCGGGGACGAGTTTGATGCCATATTTTACGATCTTTTCTTTTTTGTCTTACCAAATCTATTATTTCCCACGGGATATTACTATAGCTCCTTATTTTGCGTTGTTTAGGAATATTACTCCATGCTATTTCTTGAACGGCGACTTCGAGTTCCAATGGGGATCTACGCACATAATCGGATATTATTTTCAATATTGGTTTTGAATCTCGGATTTTTCTAACATCAGTTGGCCAGTAAGTTGGTTTTCCCGTAGAATGAAATTCGATATTGTACCCTACCTTCCTGTGATATGTATCCAGATCCCCAGAAAGTATGTTTTGGATTTGAGTCCCCTCCGATGACAAAGCGCTGTCCAAAGGAAATAAGCAAGTTTTCAAAGTAAATTTTCTTAACCTTGTATCGTGGTGGGTAGCAAATACATGATTTCTTTAGAAATGATTGTCTGCTTCTGACTTGTATTGCGCTAACTTGCATTGTTGCGATTTCTTATTTAAGGGCAATCTAATGTTCGATACACTCTTTTATATATATTGAGAGTATAGAGTGTGATAGCCGATGTAACCCTTAATCTTTAAGTTCAAATTACTCCTTATGTGTGTTTCGGATATTAAACAGATGTCGATATTTTTCTTGCATATACAATTTTAGTTTTCTAAGTGTTTGCCAAAGGCTAGTGGCATTCCACGTAAGAATTTGTAAGAATACGTTTGTTGCAAATACTGTTTTCGAGCTTAACTAGCCTGTCAAAAATAAGTTTATTCATTTCACTTTGTTCCTCAAGTTTTAAAAGAATAATCGAAAATGCGTGTGAAACTGGGGTAGTAGAGATATTTTTTTGATCAATCATTCGGTTTTGGATGAATAGTATCCGAACGGATTTCTGGTTGCCACGTAGTTTGTGAAAATTTGGGTATTTCGGTTATAGCCTGCTTTGGCTTCGACACATTTTTATTTAGAGTTTTAGACATTTCCTTTTTTACATTAAATTTCTGTGAATTAATACTCATAAATTTCGTCCGTCTTTTTTGCAACTCCTTAGCTACTTCGCAGCCGCGATAATTTGCAGGATAATTGCCTTTATAGTTGATGCAGATAGGAGGAATTTTCTTATCTGACCTACAATCTACTGTCAGATGGTTGCCGGCACATTTTACTTACCGCGGCTCTTTCTGACAATATGTTTACGTAGGATATAATGAAATAATGAAGAAATAATTTTTGGATCCTTACGGATGGGTTCAATTTTTACAACAATATTACGTATTGTTTTAATTTCATAAATTTTATTCAAACTTTCTTCTCTATCGAAAGTGAGTATATATAAATGAAGGCCTTGTTTTATAAAATTTTCTTCGTAACTGAACTCTTCTATATCCGTATGGTACTCAGAATTCACGGGGAGGTTTGCACATGGTTTTGGCTCATTAGGTGTTTTAAATTAACTCTTTAGAGTCATATTTTCTTTCTGAAGGGAGTGTAGTTCGACATTGTAATGGCTTGTTCGAAGAACGTCGTTTTCGTCCTTAAGGCTTTTATTTCATTGAGTCTCGATTTTCGCGACTCAATCTTTTTTTGACATATCTTTTTTTGAGATCTAGATGTAGGTGACTTCTTTACTCAATGCTTCTATTATAGTAAATAATGTTATAATCAAACCGCATTTTGAATATTGTTCATCTGTACCTTTTCTGTTAAGTGATAGTAACATACATATATTGCAAAAACTGCAAAATGAAGCAATGATAATAACCCTCAATTGTAATCGCTATACAACAACAATTTGTGACTCCCAACAAATATATAAATATAATTTTTAATTTTTATTTCCTTGCATGTTAAATTGGAAACAAGTTTGAATATTTAAGAGCAATTTTTAAAAACAATTTTTCAGATATTGTATGTATTAATGACGTAATATTACAGTTAATTTAAATTTAAAATAAATGCTGAATAAACCTAATTTGGGCTCAGTATGACGAAATTTTTTACGAAAAAAAAAAATAGCCAACTCGGTGCCACCGTCTTGAGTGATGAGCTTCGTAACGAACGATATTTGCATTGTTTTTATATAGATTTTCTTCATTTCAGGTATGTTTTTAGTTAACTATAACTAACCAAAAATAACAATGAAAGTCGACACGAATCGGTTAAAAAAAGGCACTTCGGAGCTTACTCTGGAGTGTCGCAAATTAATTGAAGACATGACTGCTCGCAAGTCCAAACAAGAACTCTTAGAGTACTTGAAAAAACTTCGAGGATGGGTTTATGGAAAATGTGAACTTTACCACTGGATCGAGATATTAGATCGTTTCGATGATATTTTAGCCGAAGCGTCCAAAGAGAATCCTGATAATGAGTTCGAATTGTATTGCGACACAGAATATACCGCTTCAGTACGTATATATTGGAATATTAATTTTATCTTTAACTAACGCATTACTTTCTAGGAAAAACTACTTTTGCTTTATGTAATTAATTTTACAACTCTTCTTATCGAACATTCGTTTTCAAGACATTTATACAATTCAATTGAACATTTGACACAACTACTTTCGTCTACTAACATGGATGTTGTGATGTGTGTCTTAAATCTATTGTTTATGTTTTCTAAACGAAGCAATTTTATTCCGCGTCTGAACAGCCACAAAAAAGTAACTCTTCTAACCAAACTTTACAACTTTGCCGAGGTAATCGTAGACGAAGATATATATTTATTGATCTTTATGCTAATATTTATTTGTCGCATTAGAGTTGGGGAGGCAAGGAAAATGGATTTTCATTAGCTCAATGCTGTGACAAACGAGCGAAACTGCCACGTTCTTCATCAAAGCTCTACTTTGAATACTACAATAATGGAGGTAAACTGGATTTCGTTGAAGTACCGGGACTTGACAGAATGGACGAGTCGGTCGCGTCAATAGCCAAAGTAGTGTGCGATAAAATTCCACATTTGGATGAAGATCAAAGGGTGCGTGTGCCATTCCAATAAGCCATTGAACGTTTTGTGTGTACATTCTTTTGCATACGGAACATTTGAAATGCATGATACTTACACTCTAATCTTATTAATTTTTTTCTTATATGGTACTTGACATTAAATAGATGCATATTCTGACACGTATTCGCTTAGCTGCCAATTTTCGTAACTATCGCATGCGATTGCAGTTCGTACAAGCCAGGCTTCAAGCTATCTCAGTGTTGGTGTATTCAAACGCAATACAAGAAAATCTACACACGTTGCTCTATCCCGGATTTTTGGAAGAACTTGTTGAGCTTTTGGAAATGAAAGAAACACATTTGGTTGAATTAAGAGCAGCAGCCCTACGAACTTTAACATCGATAATTCATTTGGACAGAAATCCCCATTTTCCCAAGTAAGTACTAAAGTACAATTTGTAATAACTGTTTCGTGGTCTTGCATATTTATTTCTGTAGGGTAGCTAGTTAAGTTTTCAATGTTACAGCAATTGATTGTAGAATATTTATTAATTAAGTTTAGTTTAGCTTAAGAGTTCCTTGTTTGCTCCCATCAAAGTTTGTTCCATTGTCAGATACCAAGTGACTGCCGCTTCTTTTTCTGGCAGTAAACCTACATTGCATTGTCGTATGCGGATTCAAAAACGATAGAGCTGCGTATCGATTAGGACTGCTTAGATTTTTTCCAGGATTTGCCGAAGTGTGAAAATTTGAACAGTTTTGGACTTTCCTGGCCTAAAACCACAGTGGTAAGGGTGGATCAGGTTGTTGGTAAACGTTTTCAGGCGTTTTGTAGTTTGCGCAGTTCAATGGATCGATGCTGACGTCCCGTTACTTGGTAAGATTAATGTTTCTTGCCGGGTCATCTCCGACGGCTTTTAAAAACTCGGCAGCAAGCCCATTCATATCGGCCTTGACTTTATATATTGCTATACTCTACAGAGTCTACAGAAGTGTTCTTCCATATTCTAAACATCGTCTGTTTCTCAACTAGGGTATTTCCTTATTCATCTCGACATGATTAATGTTCGAGTCTATAAAGGAAAGCACGTTTTAGATTTTAGTAGAACTTGCTGCGAATATCATTCCTCGATCTGCACCTATCTGTATCCTCGATCGCGCGCTTTTCTTGCATAGGGTTATATTAGTTTTCATAGACAGTTTGTAACATAGAGGAATAATTTGGATAGAAATACCTTAAAGTAAATGAGTCGTCTCAGAATCGTAAGTTGCGTGGATCCATCAATGCCTGTCCGTCCTTATGTGTGTCGCTGATTTTTGGGCCTTAAATTTTGAGCTAGAGTTTTGAAATTTGGTATATAGACTCTATCCGACCACTGCCACGCCCGTTCTTTTTGGCAGAACGGTAAGGAATTTGAAGAAGTTTGTGAGTAAGATATTTAGAAAATCCTAATATGTATATTTCGACAGTTTTATGTCACGCCCACTTTTTTGGGGGCATTTTTAGTAAGAAACGTTTTTCGGTCCAATTATAAAATATTAAAAAAAATATTTGATGGAAAATCATTGGTTATAATAAGATCAACATTTCTTCTATTACATTTTCACCCACGCCCACTTTTTTGAGGCGTTTTTCTAGAAAAACCATCTGTATACTCTACGCTGTACCATATGTAGCAGAAAAACCGTTGTTTTTTGTCGAACCATACAAGACTTGGATTAACTGTCTGAACAATATGTTGTGAAAATGACATTTTCAATATTAAGTTATCATAAAACACACATTTTGGGGATATTTATGTTAAGCATGGGATGGGATAGAGTATAAAACGATCGGCACAGCGGATTGTATCCTTCTCATATATTTTTTTCATACATTAACACTATCAGATCTTTTTCCTAGCGAGCTTAATACAGGCAGCATCTACGAGTATCGATTTGCCACTGCATATAATATGGATGCATATCATAGCTGTGGCAAATCTCATGCTCATCATATAGTGCATTTGTTAGTGGGACATAACAGAACAAATAAGTTACTAAGTTTAATATAAGTAACAAAATCAATAAACGATGAAATTACAATTACACAGTATCTATTATTAAACGAAGTAATTTTTAGATACTATTATTACGGGTCTAGCATACAAATTCGCAGAGTGTTTTTCAAACTACTTGAATAACATTCAGTTCAACTAGTTAAATCGTTATTTTTATCGTTATAAAAGTCTACTCACACGACCGATAGGCACCTGCATACCATAGTTAAATTTTTAGATTAGGTCTATGTAAAATATTTAATCTACGAAGGTTGTGGGATACTCCCCGTGTATTAAAACCAATAGCACTTAAAAGATCAGGAGCATATAGATAGTTATGAGCGAAGGTTTGACATAATGGTCATTAAACTCTTTTTTTGACGACCTTTTTTATAAATCCCAACATAGAGTTGCATAACGTGTATGTGATTCTTAAACTCTAATTTAGGATCAAAATAAACACTAAGATCTTTATAATTGTCTACATGACAGACAGTGTGCCTGGACAAATGTATAATAAAAATTGAATGAAAATGACATATGCTTGGCACTGAGGTTTAGATTCCACCTGTTTTTAAGACACACTATGAAAAAAAACTATTTAAAACAGTTTTTAGTGAAAGCGAACCGCTTAGATTTCCTACACATTTGAAAATTTTCATGTATCGGCATAGATCTGTACAGGCTCTTGCATAATTTATAGCAAGTATAAATAAGATTGGGCCTAAATGACAATATTGGGGTACTGCATATTGGGGAACGAAATGGTTTGATTTAGAACCTCTAGATTTTACATGATAAATTCTCAATGAAAGATATGATTCAGCACAGTTTATGAAACCTGGAGGGAATCCATATGCCTTAAGCTTAAGAATTATGATGTTATGTGATAACTGGTCAAAAGCTTTGGAAAAGTCACTGTATATACAATCGACTTCGTTTTATTTTCCCAACTATTTGAACAATGATGAATAAAAGTAGATCTGTGACAGTGGACCGATTTTTTACAAACCCATGTTGTTCTGTACAGATAATGTTTCGACAAAGGAAGACCAATTTATCATATATATGTTCAAATAACTTAGGAATGTAAAATAGTTTTGAGACAGGCCTATAATTAGAGATATCTCCTCGATCACTTTTTTTTTATAAAAAACTGCTGTTATGAATGTATTTTTGCATTGTGTTGGTAGTACTCCTGTGTCAAGGGAGCTTTTAAACATACATAACGTATTGCAAAAGAGCATCTCTGCATTGCGTTACGACTATTTGTGGGATACCATCCGGCCCCGATGAATGGTCATTATTTAATAAAGAAATATATTAAGGTAGAGTCTCATCGGCAAATGTAGCGTTGCTGAAACTAACTTGAGTACAGTCATTGGGATAACTGAAATAATGTTCATCCAAGACTAGAGGGGTATCAATAAATGATTTACTGAAATTGTCTGCTCGATGTTTTTGAATTATTGTACTAAAAGTTGGCTATTTTTTTTTTTTTGGCCTGGTGGAAATATTAATAGACACGATGACCACGATGAGCCTAAAGTAGTGTGAGATTAACTCACTAAAACCACCACCCTTTTTATATTTGTATTGCAACAAAGTATGTGACTTTTCTAGCAATTTTTCTTATCCTACTAGTAATGAAAGTTTGGCAGGTAACTTTCCTTTGAGACTTATTTAAAGACGCCGCATTAAATTTGTTTCGTCAAGAATTTGGAGGACAGTTGTGTTAACATGTCCCAATAAACGTTTTTTATGTTTGCGTGCAAATTTTTTTGTTTCATCTTTAACCGCGGGAATACCCAGGTCGCTGCGTAGATCTTCATTCCTTATATACCACGGCGCATTGGCATTGGCAGGGGCGCGAATCGTAAAATACTGGCAAATTGTTAGTCCGTTTATGCGAAAATCTACATGAATCGATTTTCTCTCGTTAAGTGCAATCCGAGATTGTGATTGCTTCTGATATTACGATATCAGCGGACGCAAATGTGGATTCCTTCCTTAAGTAGCGCTACAGTCCGTGGTGAACACGGGCCTTAACCAACATGCCTCCCCAATTAGCCCGATCCTGAGCTAACTGCCTTCAGTTGCGAACTCCAAATTTGTTGAGGTTTACGCGATGTCGTCATCTACTACGTCCGACGTCTGGCTGGGATTCGAAGACTGCGAGCCGTAGTATTGGCGTACATTTTTGCCACATGTTCTAGGTATCTAAAACATCCAATGCTGCGTTTTTTCTGGACATGGGCATGTCGCTGTACACCTCTTATAGTTTTTGGTTAAATCTTCGTCCTCCATAGTAAACGATACCGAATATTTTTGTATGAATTTGTTTTCTTAAATCGACTGAGGATTTCTTCATCCACTTTTGACACGGTCCATGCTTCAGCTAGGAAGAGCAGGACTGGGATGATCAGGGTCTTATATAGTATCTCTTAGCGGTTCGAGTGAGGACCCAAATTGGTGGCCATGTAAAAGGCGTTTCTGATCAATAATGGGGTGTAAGCGACCGAGTAATATCCCTTCAACAACTTTTGAAATTATTGGAAGAGGTGAAATAGGTCTGTAAGATTTTATATCATTCGGTGATCTTCCTGGTTTGAGAACCATTATCACTTCCGCAACATTTCACTGGTATGGTATGTTCTCTAATCTAATGGCTGCATTTTCAATGTAGAGAAGTTTAGTTAATGCTTTCCGAGACAACATTTTAAGAAGTTCTCCTGTAATCAGGTCATAACCCGGAGCATTTTTAGGCATTAGTTTCCGTATCTCCCCTTTAAGCTGGGCAATACTGGCGTATCTAACTATATTATTATCGGTTTTAGTTTCGAATAAATTAATGGTTTCTGGATCATCAAATGGTTTAAATGATTCCTCAAGATGTGCGGCGAAAATGTCTGCTTTTTCCTTATCGCTTTTTGTCCAAAAGTCTTGAGTTACCCTAATTAATGGCACAGCGTTTTTTGGCCGAAATGTTTCGAGCGGCTAGGCTTTACAGATGAGTTTCTACTGCATGGTTAAATAAATAAATTTATGTCGCAACAGGCTTTTTAGTACTCAGGGCCAAGCTTTTTTCTCACAACCATTCATGTGTGTATTTCTTAGCACGATGGCGGGAGCTCCTATTTTATGCCGACTCTGAACGGCTAAGTTGAGATTAGCTTTTCATTACAATTGATACTATTCGGATGACTTCTCAGATCATCACGAGATGAACTGCATGGTTCTTAAAGTTATTAATCGAATCTGATAGCAACTTACTCAACCGTTTGAGATTTCTCAGTTTCGCCAACAAAGAGAAAGGTATTGTTTTCGTAAAAATGTTCGACCTCGTGAGTTTGATTGCTTCTGATATTACGATATCAGCGGACCCAAAATGTCGTTTACTTCCTCAAGTAGCGCAACAGTCCGTACAGAACCTGGGCCTCAACCAACATGCCTCTCCAATTAGCCCGATCCTGAGCTAACTGCCTTCAGTTGCGAACTCCAAATTTTTTGAGGTCAGTTCCTCCTTGTGCGCGACAGTTGCGATGTCGTCGTCTATTGGCGTACATTTGTTCTACATGTTCTAGGTTTTTAAAACATCCAATGCTGCGTTTTTTCTGGACATGGGCATGTCGCTGCACACCTCTTATAGTTTTTGGTTAAACCTTCGTCCTCCATAGCCCATCAACGCAAACGAGACCGAATATTTTTGTATGAATTTGTTTTATTAAATCGACTGCGGATTTCTTCATACCCTTTTGAGACGGTCCATGCTTCAGTTAGGTAGAGTAGGACTGGGATGATCAGGGTCTTATACAGTATCTCTTAGTGGTTTTAGTGAGGGCTTTACTGCTGAATTACTTCATAACCTGAAGATACCACGGTTGGCAACAGTTATTCTTTGTTTAATTTCTGATCAGATTTTGTCAGAGGTAATAGCGGAGCGAAGGTGGATTAAGTCCCTTACTACTTCCCAGTTCTTTTTTTTTCGAAAAAATACATATAATTGTTTTGTGGGTTTTGGTCATATAAGGAAACTTGTGAATTTCTCGCAATCGGTTAAATCAAATTGAATTACTACTTTTACTGTATTCAACAATTCCGCCTAATGAGTTTTGGCGGCATTAACGGAATTTTTAGTTTTGGCCAATAACAGAAAATCATTTTAATGCACATAGCCATCAATTTCTTCAAATTCCGGATTAAAAGTTCTTTTATTCACAGTTCCGCATTATTTATATATTTAAAACACTAACAACCCACATTAATTTTATTGGCTACTTCGTTCAAACTGTGAACATCGTCAAATGCTCGCATGGTAAGTATATGATTTAACGCCCACCTCACATTGAAAGCGAAAGTTACGTGCGAACCAGTCGTGCACCCACCCTCGTTTATATACATAATTATATTTATTATGCCCTTTTTCCCACTTTACTTCCACGTTTCAAAATATTATTTGCATATTGTGAACCACTTATGTTCATGCTGTCAAAAATGTCATTAATTTTCATCGTAAACCTTTGTGTTGCTGGATCTAGCTTTAAGGTGTATTGCAAGCAATTTAGCGCATGAGGAGTTTTTATAACAGCAGCGGGTGTCCTTCTAAACACAAAGTGAGCACTAGTAAATTTCAAACAAATCTTAGCAATATTTTCAATTTATAAATTAAATTGTAGATATCTATGAAAACTTCATAAGAAATGTTGCCATCTAAAGATTTTATTAGATGAAGAAAACCGTAAAACAGTAATTTTGTATAGCTGTTGTAAATGATAAACAGATTATGCTCAGACACATTCAGAAACTTATAAAACTTACGATTGTAAGGGGCCGTGATCACAAACAATATCTCTAACTTTCAGGCTGAGCTCTTGGCAATTAATTACATACATTGTTGGTTCGAAAAAATCAAAATTTGCATTCACAATAAACTATATTTTCTGTGATGCGATGAAGACAATAAATAACCAGTAAAGGGGTGCAAGATATTTTGTAAATTTTTAAAATATAGTAGGTGGAATTCTGGTCAGGTCCAGAGGCTTGCCTAAAGTCGGAATTATTCAGATCGAAATTTTACATCAGACAACATTGAAGGTGCGTGCTGGTATCTAATTTAATGTTGAATTTTTTGAAAACGTCAGCGATAAGTCGGCTTTTTCCTTTTGTGTTGTAAATATTTGGCGTACCATCAGTCGGATTAAAGGTGGCAATTAGGAGATTGTTAATATTATTACTTTTAATTAATACTCTTCAAATATAAGTATAGTTTAATCTAATGCTTTAGAGGAGATTAAACAATTGGTCAAGAATTTTCAGGGTAAAAATTATTTCATTAAATGGACACTTAACCATAAATTTAATTTATTAATACTTAAATATTCCATACAAAATGCGTATTCCTTATGTGCCTTTGTTCTTTTCTTATTTTTCGTGTTCATGCTGTATAGAAAGCCTGGTTCGCGACTTTCAAAAATTATCGAAGTTACTGGAGCATCCTTATACCATGGATTTTTACCAACATTAGTGCGTGCATGCATAAGTCATCTTATATCCATACAATCGAAAGAGCTTGATCTACTTGCGGCATGCTCAGTTATACATCAGTATACTTTCGCTTACGAAAACCCAAATTTTTCACCGGAATATAATCCTTTTAAACAAACAAATCAGTTTCCACTATCGCTAGCAACAGCACTATTCAGTTTCCTGTACCACCTGGCATCATATGAAGCTGGAGGTGAAGCCTTGGTGTCATGTGGTATGATGGAATCATTGTTACGTGTTATCAACTGGCCAGGAGTTGATTTGGAGCATATTACCTTTGTAACACGAGCAGTACGTGTCATTGACCTTATAACGAATATAGACATGCATTCTTTCCATAGTAACAACGGATTAGGTGCTTTCATTCAGCGGCTAGAGACAGAAGTCAATCACTGCCGTCAGATGCAAGTTAATCTACGAGATGGACTTATTAGAAAAGGGAGATCAAAGGCAGATTTAGAGCATATGGATAAATATGAAAATATAAGGAGTCCAAATGCAGAGGATGGAGAGGATTCTGATATGACAGATGTGGAAGGAATGGGGCCAGAATCCGAAAATGCCGAAAAGGAATTAAATGATTGTAGTAGTGAAAGTGATACTCCTTCCCAGCACCAGATCCTGAACGAACCATCAACATCTTCATTTAAAAGGAATACTTTACCGTCAAAGAAAACAACAGCTTCAGTTGATAAGAAGATCAACTGTGTAACTCAACGCGCAGCTCTTTTGAAATCTATGTTAAATTTCTTAAAAAAAAGTATACAAGATAATGCATATAACAGCAGAAACGTTATGGAAACTAGCTTGCCACGTTCTTTGCGAAATATTATAAATAATGCGGAGTATTATGGGCCGTCGCTATTCCTGTTGGCTACAGACGTGGTAACAGTCTATGTATATCACCAACCTTCTCTGTTATGTACATTGCAAGACTGTGGTTTAACAGATATTGTTTTGCAGTCACTTTTGATTAAGGAAGTGCCAGCTACCAGGGAAGTTTTGGGTTCGCTACCAAATGTTTTCTCAGCACTATGCTTAAACCAACGTGGATTGGATGAATTCGTGTATTATAGGCCATTTGATCGATTGTTTAAAGTACTGCTTTCTCCAGACTACCTAGTTGCTATGAGAAGACGTCGAAGTTCGGATCCATTAGGTGACACAGCAACGAATTTGGGTAATGCTATGGATGATTTAATGAAACAGCACCCAAGTTTGCGTTCAGATGCCACTAAAGCAATTATCAAACTTTTATTCGACCTAGTTGGAATCGGAAGTTATCCTTATTACATTTGCTGGCGGGCAAATAACAATAATGGAAAATCTGAATCTCCATCAACATCTCAGACAAATAATCTATCTCGAAACCAAAACAAAGACACTGGCAATGGAAGTAGTTGTGATGATGATGACGACGAGGAGATATCAACAGCTTCTCAACAGCGAAATGAACAAACATCAACTACCACCGGAAGTGGAGAAACTCGAAATAGTTCCTTCTACTCTCGGGCTACTTCTTCCTCAATGGGGTCATCCTATATGAACCGCACTCCTGGAGAACGTGAACCGGTTCCTTTGATTGATTACATTTTAAACGTAATGAAATTCCTTGATGCCATTATCAGCAATGGCGCTACTGGCGAACACTGCAGAGAATTCGTTAGTCTTGGAGGCCTTCAGCCGCTTCTTTCGATATTGTCGTTGCCTAATTTGCCAGTAGATTCACCAGTCACAACAACTGCTCAAGCTGTAGCAACTGTTTGTAAATCGATTTTAAATCTAGCACATGAACCTAAAGTAATTGAGGTCGCTATTATGCAACTTTCTCCTCTCGTTGAACGCCTCAAGCCACTAGTTGATCACATGAGCTGCCAAAAAGGAAGCATTCTTCTTCAAGAATTGTCACAGTGTCCAAAAATGGAGGCGGGATTCTCCAATTTCGATTATACCCCATTATTGCATACAATGAGTGCAGTACACGGATATGTTGTAATGTTGGTGCACATTTGTAGAAGTAGCCATAATGACATCCGAATATTATTACTACGCAAATGGGGTATTGATTGCGCACAAGGATACCGTTTACTTCAACGTTTGGTTGAACTGTACATTGCGTTAGTTTGGGAGAGCACAATTCTATTGGGTATGTGCTCTGACGAAAAATATTCGGATATTAATTGCGATGAAACATCTCACATGCAATCTGAACCACGAACTGCTAACTCAGACATAAATGAAGCTTCGACATCAGCCACAACTTCAGTTTCAATAACACCAGTCCAGATATCTACAGCAAATGCATCACCATTTGCACCAACAACGACGAGTTTTCCTTCCACTTTTGGAACAAATCTTGCATCAAATTCCCCATCCACACAATTAATTACGCAGCAAGCAAATTTAGCTGATGAAAATATGGACATTGACGACGATGTGATTTGTTTAACTCCAATGCCGCTCAGAAGCAGCTCATCAAGCCGCCCTGTAAACCAGGCTGCTATCGAAACTCAGGATATGACAATATCAATTGATTCTGCCACCTCATCTTCTTCTTCATCCTCTGATTCGGTGGTTTATATTGCAACTCTATCGTCCGAGGATACATTTGAAAAGGGAAAGTCTAAAACTGAACAACGACCAGAAAAGACGAAGCTTCCAGCTGGATCATCAAAATATGATGAAGCAGAGAATGAAAAAGAACGTCGACAGAAAATAGCGCGGTTGTTGCGCTTTGTTAAATCCTTATTAGCTGCATCTTCAAGGCTCGGCCGGGCTTTAGCTGAATTATTTGGGAACCTGGTAAAACTTTGTGTTGGCACACCAGGCCGTCAGCGACGTGCCAATGAAATGCTATCCACTGCAAAGTTTCCATATATCGAAGCTGATGATATTGCAAAAGTTTTAAGCTTTATACTAGTAGATGGATTCTGTTATGATAAAATAGTTACTCCCTGCGTACCTAAACTAAAGTTAACTTTCTTGATATGTTCCGTCGGATTCACTGGTCCAATGTTATTCGATGAAAAGCGAAATGCATTCCATTTGATGTTGTCTCGATTCTGTGAGGCAGGTGGGCTTGAGGCGTTCTTTGATATGTTCACATGGGCTCTTACATATGGGTGTGATGGAGAAGATAAAGATTTTATTAATGGCAATGAATACGCTGAAGGCACTGGAGAATTTTTGGATGCATGGCTTCTGCTGCTCGAAAAAATGGTAAATCCCCGTGCCATCTTTGAATCGCCGCATTTTATTACGTCACGTCCATCGTCAGGACCTCTTCTTCAGTTGCTGGAATTTGAGCCCATTTTTTATTTGGTCAAAATTCATTCAATGGCTCTAAGTGCAATTCGTACTATTTGGGACAAAAAACCACTGCCCAATTACGGTATACGAATGGCTGAATCAATCATGGCAATTATGAAACACATAATAAAAAATGAAGCAATGCTTCGTGAGAAATTCGTTAAACGCAAAGAGGAGTTGCGTAAAATTGAGGAGGAAGAAGAAGCTAGAAATAAATTAAAAAAAACAATTAATTTGAATCATTTGAAATTGTTTATGGATATGGGGTTCTTGGAGGTGCATGTCAATGAAGCCCTGGCAAATACAAGTTCTTTTGAACAGGCAACCGAATATTTGCTTAGTCGCCCAGAATCTCACCCAATAAATTCATTCGCTCCGCCTATTGTTATGCCTTCTAGCATTGAGATTTTGAGCGATGAAGACGAAGATGATGACGAGGATGAGGACGACGAAGATGACGACGATGATGATGATGACATAAAACCACCAGTGAGATGTTCGATAGAAACTATTGGTATATATACAACGGGGAATTTGCTGTCGAATAATAAAACTAGCTGGAAAACTGTTCGTCTTCTTGATCACGCAGTTATTGATAATTTCTGTGGCGATGCATTTGATAAAACATTTAACACAATTGATCATTTACCAGAAACAGTCACTTCAGGGGCAGATCTTTTGTCTACACTATGTCGTCGCCATACCACCGCTGAAATGAGAAAACAGTTTTTGCTGGTTTTAGTTCAGAATATAACTGATTGGGCCGAAAAACTTTTGCAATGTCTTAAACCGTGGAAGTCTTTGACACAAGCCGAACGTGAGGAAATGCTGATTGGACGCCTTGGTATGCGAATGTATATTCGTTTGAAGGTGGGCTGTCTACTCTTGGACGAAATGTATAGAGATATGCGAAAGACATTTGTCATGGCAATACGACATGAAAAATCCCTAAGTACATTAATAATGTTACTGACCAAGGTCGAGTTAATACTACAAGAACAGGTTTCAATGAATGCACCACCAATTACACCGCGCTGGCTGCAGCATCTGATCGAATTTATAGATTCGATTGATAATGCCTGCTTGGTCATGCAACGCAAGGGCAATATGCTTGCCGTTACAACAAAAACTTGGAAATGGTTTGATTCTTCAGCAGGCAAATGGAATTCGTATTCCCCTATAAACAACGGTATCATCCATAATGCTTTTGCAGCCGGTGAGCATTCGGTTCGGATTACATGTGGCAGACAGAAGTACACTATTAACTTTAATTGCATGTCACAAGTAAATGAAGCAACCGGTAATCATAGACCTGTTATTCCGGGACTAAAAGTCACCGAACTTACAGATGGAACTTCAAAGATTGAATCATCGATTATAACTTCAAATACTTCCTCCGAATCGGATTACGATTCTGAAGATCAATCGGAAATGGCTGGTCCCAGTGGAGTGACAACAAGATCAGCTGGCTCTCAGGCTGTGGGTATTCCTGCTCAGCCATCGGGCTCTTCATCTGATGGTGGAAGCGTAGATTCAATCATCATGTCGAATACTGATGAAAGTGCAGCTAGCTTGTTTGGCATAGATGATGATAGCAAACCCGATGATGATGTTGAGGACGATTCAGAGTCTGCAGTTAACAAAGTGGTTATCCATGAAGAACCTACTGGCTTACAGCAATATGATACTGAAGGGATTGTAAGTTGCCTGGTCCGTTTGATGCGGCCAAAGCTAGCCATCGATTTGGATACCATTAATTCGATTTTAAAACTTTGTGTGAGGCTCACAAAGAATTATGAGAGTGCCAAAATATTTGCACAGGCTGGTGGAATAAGATTGTTGCTAAATATGCGGCAAATGTGTGGATATATGCCCTTTCCCACATATGGGATTTTGTTGATTCGTCATGTTCTAGAAGAGCCGAATACCTTGCTGTCTACAATGGAAAGAGTTATTGCTTCGCACACAATATCTGCAATACCTGCTGGCCACCGAGATATTATATATGTGCTTAGACAAATGAGTTCAGCCGTGTCGCGCGATCCAAAAATATTCATTCGGGCTGCTACTAATGTTTTGCGCTTAGATTATAATATACTAAAGAACAAGCCGGATTGTTATGACGATTCACGACTCATAGTCAAAGCGTCCACATATTTTAGAAAATTTGCCCCGCTGATGCCTACAGACGATGAATTAAAGTCCAGAATTAATGATACTAGTTCAATTAATATTGATATAGCAGCAAATGTCATCAATGACTTGTTGAAAACACTTGTTTTACCATGCTCTCACTACCCACCATCTCCTCGAAAAGAAAAAAAAAAAAAAGAAAAAAAAAATTTACCACCTATGACACTGGGTGGTATACCAGTTACGAAGAATGCTTATTTTGCTGCAGATGCAGCCTCCATAGACAGAGAACCAATAGATGATAGCCAAAGTGACCAATGTTGTGGATGGCATATTCCCACCAGTAGTCATTCACATGACAAACCATTGCTCACAAGATCGACAATTTTAAAAATACTGGCTGACGCTGTTCGTTCATATCAAACATTTGCTCCGAGACTGATAACAGAACATGTCTACACAACCAGTGACAGTGTTCTAATCCATGAGGAGCGATCAGCACTATCATTTGTTCTCGATACGTTTCTACCATTAAAAGAACATTCCCGAGACTTTGAAGTAAGTTTAATGGCTCGAGCACTAATCACATCACTCTCAGAGTGTGTTGATCAAATTGAAATACAAAATTCCGTTATAACTGAAGTAAAATATGCAATACAAAGAGCAATCAAATTGCCAGAATGTGCTGAAAAACACAACCGATTACAGGTATTTGTTGGTCTGTTGCCAACAATGATAGACAACCCGGCACCGTTAAATAAGATTACACCGCACCGCAATGAAATATTTTGTATACTATTGCGCAAAGGCATTATGACTGATTTGTCAAAAATGATTTTACATCTTGACCTGACCAATCCAAGTTCTGTAAATACTTTGAATGCCGTTCTCAAGCCAATGGAAACCCTTCTTCGGCTAACGGTTGATCCTGGAGTAATTGTCAAAAAAAATGTACTAATACAAGCCAGCCGTCGAAGTCGTGAACAATCGTCAACAGAGGCATCTAGATCAACAGGCATTGGTACTGAACGAAATTCATCATCTAGGCATACGGTGAACGGTTCGGATGCTGAACAAGCTAATGACGGCGATCGAGCAAGAGGCACTGGGCTTATTATCCCTGGCGAGCTGACACGTAGTAGTAGTCAGGTTTGTAATACAAAATTACTTTATTTCATTTTAAGAACAAAATTTTCTCTTATAGTTCAGTAACATATTTGCCGATATTTTGCAAAGTGATAGAGAATTCTTCAACGGTGCATCAATGATGACGCTCAATCGTGATGACGATAATCCTAATCCCGATGTTGTTCCTGAGTCAAGTAGTGAATCCAGTGATTCAGAGTCAAATACTTCGGAGGACAACGAACTCGGAGATGCTAATGATAACGGTGAGCTTATATTTATTTCAAGTATTTTATGAATTCCTATTTGTTCCGGAGGTTGTAAATAATTATTTTTACAACTTTTATTGAAACTGCTCCATTTGAGATATTTTACATGGTTGAGTTATTTTCAATGTCAGTATTTTTTATAGTTTTGATTACAATTCATTTTTATTCGTATTGCTTCACTAATTTCCTCTGACTTGTTTGTAGATCAGTTTATTAACTTTTTTTTGTAATTCACCTTAAAACTAACTTACATGCTAGACAAAATTTAACTAACTTACTGGCCCTATTCGGGCGCCCTAAATTAAACGACAACAAATGAATAGTAATGACTTTCGGCTTAATATCTAGTATAAATATTCAAAATATAGTTAATTTTATTTTTTAAAAACCAAGAAAAGTTTTATTTAAGGACTTGGTATCAAGTTCAAGTTTTTTCGTGTGGCAGGATTCCATCCTATACTAGCAAACGTTGGTAAGGTGTCCTTTTTTTGTCCAAATCACAGCACCATGCTTTTAGTTTCGCTTTACACAACTGTTTTTTTTTTGCGCGACGTAGATGAGCATGTACTGATTTTTCAACCTTATAGACTACTTCAAATAAACAATCGTTCTATTTAAAACCATTGAATATAAATAATTTTTAAAATGAACACGACACAAAAAAGGACAATTTTGTTGCTTAACAAATTAAACATGTACATATATGCGTCGCGTGATAGGCTCATTGCTGCCATAGTTGGTTTTATGAGAGTTCGACATTAACAAATTTCGCTATCTAAGCGATTCTCTGGGAGCATACAATTTAATAAGAGAAATCAATTCCGGTGAGACAATATGATAATTCAGAATATCGCTATTAAACGTGATACAAGCTGCTTTACGTCTGAAAATTAAGGATTGCAAGCCTATTTGTTTCCTTCTTTTATCGTAACAAGGAAATTCTTCAAATGTAAATAATTTATGGAATGAATTCCTCGTGATATTTTTTTCAATTCTTTCTAATCTATATGCATGCATTACATATGGCGAATCCCATATGATGGATGTGTATTCCAAACGCGGTCTGACTAACAAGCAGTAAATAGTTTTAAGACTAAATACATTTCTAGAGTACTTGCAATTTCGCTTTAGAAAACCTAACATAGAGTTCGAATTTGCTAGTGTAATCACAATGACAAGAAAATTTTAAATGTTTGTCTAATATGACCCCGAGATCTTTAACTTCTTCCGTACGCTGAAGTCTTTGATCGCTTATATTGGAATCATCATTTATTATAGGTTTATACAGAATGCTGTAAACATTTTACATTTAGAGATGTTAAGCTCCATTGCGTTATGATAACACCATGCCGAAAAACTATATCAGATTAAAACTGGATACAGTCTGTTATATGACTTACACGAGAATATAATTTTAAATCGTCCGCAAACGTTTAAATGTTTCAAAATTTCAAAATACCATTAACGTCACTTAAAAACAAATTAAAAAGCAGTGGGCATAAATGTCTGCTTTACGGGACACCGGATATTACATCAATTTGGCGAGAAGTATAAACATCGATCTTAACTATTTGCTTTCTGTTTGTTAAATAATTATGAAACAAAGCTAAAAGTGGGATTTGGTGAACTCTATTTTTTGTAAAGTCAGTGTAGAACATCAACTTGTAATTGCTCCTCAAAGCTGTATACCGTAGACCTAACGCAGTTGTTAGGTCTTCCTCTGAAAGTTGTATTAAACTTACGTCTAGTAACTACGGATAATATCCGAATAATGGTTTTGAGTTACCTTGATTTATTATATACTGCTTCAAAGAAAGCAGCGGATAAATCGCAAGTGGTCGTCAAAACATTTGAACTTACGTTTTCAAACTACATAGCCAAAGGTAAATCTGAGGTATTTCGTTTTGAATTGACGTAATTTTACAATGATTTGTTATTACGCTTAACCGATGACTCAACGGACAAAACATACTGCCTATACAAAAATATATTAAGAATCCAATTTTTTTTGTATCTCAGAAAAATGTTAGGATTTGCTGCTTTTTCGTTGTTTAAAAAATGTTAATTTGATTTTCTCTTGACATTTCGCAAGTTTGTCACTATGTTAATTGACTACGGAATTTTAAACCGATTTTTACACTTTTTGGTACAGACAAAAATGTATTATATTTATCTTGCAACATAAATGATATTAACAATAAATCCCAATTGATATTGTTCAAACAACTCTCCAGTGCAACAAAATTGGTTTTTACGAACTTCTGTGTTGCGCCAGAATTAATTAGAATTCGAACGAGCAAAATTTATAGAATTTAACTCCATTATGTTAAAATAAGCTTGGATTATTTAAAAAGATCAAGTCTAGAATTCTATTTAAGCTATTCTACATGTTCGTAATCATGTTTGATATTTAATGGTATTAGTCACCATCCGCTTACCTCGAAATGATGTCACCAATATTGAAGTCACCCAACACACAAGGTAGTTGAGTGGGTTCAAGACGAGTAACTAGACTATTAATGTTAATAATGTGTTTGTCATACATAGGGGGTATGTAGGTGACTACAATTGGATATTTGTTTAACGTCGACCGTTCGATTCTCGAATGCAATTTCCCTACATTGAGTCAAGGCAGCTATTAAAACTCCCCCACTTTTTTCCGTGCTTGTAAACATCGGTCATTTCGGTAAACCACAAACGTTGAATCTAAGAACACAGTCAAACAAATGTGTTGGTGTAACTACGTTTCCGTTAAAACAATAACATCATATGTATGTATTAAGAGAGCGCAACAAAAAGAGCCTTTTTAGGCTGCTCATCCCACTAACATTTTGATTGTAAATGCTTAAGGAAACTTGTCTCAACTTCGGTTGCACCGATTTTTGGTTTATTGTGCCTCTGCCGTTAGCTCGAGAGTTTTTCACAAACCTCTCAATAAAATTAAAGAAGTCACATGACATGCAGCGAAAATTTTCCATCGTCATCCTGCACAGACGAAAACTTGGCATGGTTCTGTATAGTCTCTCTTTTACAGCTCGTATAGTTCTTGGTTGAGTCTTCGTCTCCATAGCCCGTTAACGCAAACGGGACCGAAGAATTTTCCTCTCAAATCGACCAAGGATTTTTTTATCCGCTTTTGAGACGGTCCATGCTTCAGCGCCGTAGAGCAGGCCTGGAATGATCAAGGTCTTACATAGGACCCTTCACAATGTAAGCTCCTCGAATGTTCGGACTTCCATAATAATGGAGGCGTGACTCTTGTGAATGACAATTTGTTCAATTTGATTGACCGTTCGTTGATCTCAAGACCTCCGTGCCAGACGTGTTGTCTTGTTGTGTAGGCTGTGTTTTCCAACAATCCTTCTAAAGATATCTTTTATTCCTACCTTTGCAAAACGATTTTAACATTGTACATCAAAAGTCGTTCGTAAGTCTTGTCAAGGAGAAGCAGTCTCTCGTCGTTATCATCTCTTTCGTCCGTCGTATCGTAGGCTCTTATAAGGTTTATGTTTACAAATTTGGCTTTGATGAGTGTTGTTACAATGCATTCGCTAATGTCTATAAATCATTAGACTTCTTGCCTAAGTCTGGCACTTATAAAAAATTCACATTCGAATAGTCGCATCGGATTTCCTGGATGGCATTAATGTCTGCTTTTAAGCAGATTAGGACTTCCGCTAGTGATCGCTGGCATATCTCCGGTTTAGTGTTCTCACATTCCAGGTACAAATTAGAGAGCAGCATGAATGCACTCAAATACAATGAATATGAGTATGAGTGAAAATTGTATGAATGTTTTGAACATTCAAAGCTAAATGAATAAATGTGAGTGAATGTGGCAATCGGTTTGAAGGAATGAGTTTTGAAGAGAGGACAAGCTAAACCAAACAAAAATGTTGTGTTTGTAGGTACTCAATGTGTTCGTTTGATGCAATAGCAAAATAATTTATTTACTTATGATTTAAGTGAATTTGACATCGTAAAAACAGCGTTTTGTTTAGCAAACTTTGTTATAAGGGAAAAAATGTTTCCCTAAAATTTTGTTTAAAAAAAAAAATATTTCCCATGGTATATAATGCTTTGCTAATTCATTACATTTATAATCACATTCATTCAATTTGTTTAATTTTTTTTGAATGGTATGAATGTACCACTCATACATACGTTCACATTCATTCCATTTTTTATGGATAATATCGCAAGCCAATATAATCATTCCAATTTGTTAGATGCCGCTAGGACATAAGTATCCACTACGGGATTGAGCGCTGCCGTCGCCTCTCAGCTCTTCCGCCACCATATCCGTACAAGCGGCCTTACTAACCCTTGAGGTTCTTAGAAGACATGTTATCCGAATATACCAAAGCTGATGAAATAGTTTTTTTTGCTTCTAGAGTCGTAACTGGAATTTTAGAAGCCATCGTTGGCTTTATTTTGGGAAGAGGCAACTGGGAAAGTTCTTTTGATAGGGGAACTTAACCTACTTTTGGTCCACGAGTAGTATTGCATATCCCGCCTACCCCGCATATCTACAGATGATTCCTTTATCCTCCACCAGAAGACGCGTCCGATTGAGTCTAGCTACTTCACATGGGCTGGCTATCATTAAATAAAAAAAAAGAGATTTAACTGGTCCTTAACAAAACATAGCTTTGACCGTATATATAATAAGAGTACGTTTATTTAAAGTCAAGAATTTGCTAAACCATTCTAGCTTTTAACAAATGATTTTATATCTGACCATCATTTGTCAAAAACTCTAAAACATTCCAAAAACGATCCGGTTTACCATCCATGGTACACGAATAGTATTAATTTGTTCTATATCGGGTCTGGGATAATATTGTAACGAACTATCTTAAATATATACTAATTTACTTTAATGGTCTGATATATTTTAATGTAGATCTGTGTCAAAAAGTATTTGTACTTGCACTTGTTCATTGTAAAGTACTTGTCCATTGGAATTCATTTAAACACATTTCAACGGTTGAATAGTTATACAGTGCATAAGTATTTATACAGCCTTTATTCAGGGTCGCAGAAGTTCTTATTCATAAAATATTTCCCACCCATAATAGTTATACAGGGTTTGTGTCAAATAAATTACCAAAATGAGGAAAAGCTTTTACAATTGGATATTCCACCGCTCGGCAGAGTTATCAAGGGGTATATTTTATAGTTTCGAAATTCATGGCTACAACTTTTTATTCAAAACTTTAAGAACATTTTGTTGACTTATGTTTACTCAATAACATCGTTTACAATGTTGGGTTCTTAAGTAAAGAGAATTACCATTTGAATAAATTAAACCGTGAAACACTACTGCTAAAATACAAAAAAATACGTTGTATAAGTTTACCAGAAATGGCTTATAAAACATATTAATATAAGTTGAGGACTTTTTCCCGTATAATAAAACCTAAGTAGAGCTTTTCGTTAAAGCTATGGATTCATCATAAAAGCTTTTGAATTCTGACTTTGAATTAAAAAAACAAAACAAATATAATATAATGCTAAAAGGTAAATAAAATGATTGCTAATTAAAATCATAAAATCATACTAATTCGTATGCGTCGGGTTTGCTGTTATTTTATGCTGGGGTAGCAATTTGAACATAGGGGTATCAATATTAGTACCCCACATAGCAAATGTTCGTTGTAAGAGATGCGCACTCTATTTAGTTTATAATCACATTCATTCAATTTGTTTAATTTTTTTTGAATGGTATGAATGTTCATTAACAAATGATTTTATATCTGACCATCATTTGTCAAAAACTCTAAAACATTCCAAAAATGATCCGGTTTACCATCCATGGTACACGAATAGTATTAATTTGTTCTATATCGGGTCTGGGATAATATTGTAACGAACTATCTTAAATATATACTAATTTGAATAGTTATACAGTGCATAAGTATTTATACAGCCTTTATTCAGGGTCGCAGAAGTTCTTATTCATAAAATATTTCCCACCCATAATAGTTATACAGGGTCTGTGTCAAATAAATTACCAAAATGAAGAAAAGCTTTTACAATTGGATATTCCACCGCTCGGCAGAGTTATCAAGGGGTATATTTTATAGTTTCGAAATTCATGGCTACAACTTTTTATTCAAAACTTTAAGAACATTTTGTTGACTTATGTTTACTCAATAACATCGTTTACAATGTTGGGTTCTTAAGTAAAGAGAATTACCATTTGAATAAATTAAACCGTGAAACACTACTGCTAAAATACAAAAAAATACGTTGTATAAGTTTAGAAGTTTAGAGTTTTGCGTTTTCAGCAGTTCATAACTTTATGCATTGCTTATAATGAGTTTATAGTGCTAGTATATTGAATTCGTTTTTAATTTATTCAATATTCACATGCCATATAACGCCCCTTAAAATACCAAAAACGGCTTATAAAACATATTAATATAAGTTGAGGACTTTTTCCCGTATAATAAAACCTAAGTAGAGCTTTTCGTTAAAGCTATGGATTCATCATAAAAGCTTTTGAAATCTGACTTTGAATTAAAAAACAAAACAAATATGATATAATGCTAAGAGCTAAATAAAATTATTGCTAATTAAAATCATAAAATCATACTAATTCATATGCGTCGGATTTGCTATTATTTGATGCTGGGGTAGCAATTTGAACATAGGGGTATCAATATTAGTACCCCACATAGCAAATGTTCGTTGTAAGAGATGCGCACTCTATTTAGTGCTATACTCTTTGGTTTCATCTGTTTCATGGCAATTGGTTGCAAGAAGTGAGGATTTTCCTGTATCTAATGGTTTACAACCGATGATTTACATTGTGACATGATTATTTGAATTTGCCAATCATATTAGCAGAGCTCGCACTTATCCTTGTACTATTTGACTGTTTGAATACTGGAAAACTGGGTTCTGTTAAATGCTGGAATGGTTCTCATAGCGAAATTGAGATGACGGGCTGATAACGAATCATGGAAGAGCTGGTCGTCGACCGATTGCTGTGTCATGGATTTTGTATTTTTTCATTAAAAGCTTATGTAGAAATGAACTCGGAAAGTCGACCAATAGGGAAAAGGTATTTATCTGTTTTGTGACGGAATGCTAAATATTTCTCTTTCGCTATCTTTTGTGTGCGATCACTTTGATCGCCTACGAGCCATGGATGCAACAGGCATACGCTTCACCTTGTTGGAAACAAGCAAATAGCGGCTGAACTCATTAGCTTTAAGGGAGATGTGTCGGAAAGCTTCTTCGTCAAAGTCCCGATCGCAGACCTTGATATTCTTAAGTGTCGAGACATCATTTTTACCGGCATATGGTGAGAGTCCAATCAGACTGTCAGACCAAAACGTGAATCAGGTTAATTGAAAATTGAAACAGAGGTTAATTTTTACAGTAATTTTGCTCAGTGTGAAAAACTGCGTCTCTAAACTGCGCCAACTACAGAGGCATAAGTCTCCTCAACATCGCCTACAGGATCCTATCTGCCGTAATATGTGAACGCCTGAAACCGTTTACCAACAACCTGATCGGCCCTTATCTGTGTGATTTTAGGCCAGGAAAGTCCACAACCGATCAAATCTTCACACTTCGGCAGATCCTGGAAAAACCCAAGAAGTTCAAATCGATACCCACCTCCTATTCATCTATTTCAAAGCCGCATACGACAGCATTTATAGAGAATAACTATACAGAGCCATGTCTAGTTTTGGTATACCGCCCTTACTCGTTCGTTTGTGTAGAGCGACGATGGAGAATTCTCGCTGCTCCATCAGGGTCGGAAACGACCTCAGCAACACATTCGATACCAAAAAGGGATTTAGGCAAGCCGATGCGCTGTCATGTGACTTCTTCAGTCTGATTCTTGAGGGGATTGTGCAAAACTCACGAGCCAACACCAGAGTCATAATTTTCCAAAAATCTGTACAACTACTAGCATACGCCGACGATATTGACACCATTGGTAGGACCCAACGTGATGTCATAGCCACGTTTGCTAGTATAGAGAAGGAAGCGGCAAAAATGGGCTTAGCAGTAAATGAGGGCAAGACGAAAATATATGGCTGAAGCATGGACCGTCTCAAAAGCAGACGTAGAAATCCTTGGCCGAGTTGAGAGAAAATTTTTTTGAAAAAGCATCGGTCCCGTTTTCGTTACTATACGAGCTGTACAGCGAAATGACCCTGGTCAAAAACTCCGCATTGGACGTTTAAGATGGCTGGGAGATGTAGAACGAATGGACACCAATACTGGCTCGCAGAGTCTTCGATTCCCAGCCAGACCTCGGACGCAGTAGAGGTAGACCTCGCGTAAAGTGGCGCCCACAAGTAGAAGCCAACCTCAACCAACTTGGAGTGTGCAATTGGAGGCAGTTAGCTAAGGACCGGACTAATTGGAGAGGCATGTTGGTTGCGGCTCAGGTTCATTCCGAACTGTAGCGTCACTAAAGTACGTTAGTAAGTAAGGATGAGATAAAAATAGTGATGATTCAAATGTGATACTTTCAGGACATGGGTAAAACAGATAGGCCCCACATATGTATATAGAAGACAACGGCTTTTAATATATTTGTTTATATAACGTAGTCATGAGTACAACTTGCCAGCTAGATAGCGACTACTATTCATATACACTGCTGGTCTTAGGTTAGACGCACGCCTACTTGCATTAAGATTTGTTTCGTATATATTATTTGAATGATGATTGAAAAAAAGTTGATATGCAAAAACATTGGCTATTTAATGATACTTCAATTATGATATTTAAATGAACATAATAATTTAACAAAATTGTGTTTTTCAAACATTTTTTTAAAACTACTCAAAAAAAGGTGCCTTTTTATTGGTCACTAAAATAGACGCACTTAAGTTTATTAATTCTTTGGAAGAAAAGTGTTTCATTTTTGACTTAAATTTTTAGTTGGTGTTAATATTTGATTTAAAAGAAATAAAAAAAAAACATTTTCAGTAATGAGTACTGCCTCCTTTGTTAGAAATAACTTCATATATCCGGTCCTTCATAGAAAGATACAGGGAATCTATGTAGGTCAAGGAAATCTCTGTCCAAGCACGTTTAATAGCTGCAGTTAATGTTTCCTTATCTTCGTATTGCTTTCCCCCTTCGTATACCTTCCGTGTAAGCTAGCCCCAAACATTTTCAATTACGTTAAGATCTGGAGAATATGGTGGCCAGGTCATTTACTACTCGAGCGTTATGAATAGGAGCATTGTCTTGTTGGAAAATCCAAGGAATTGGTCCAAAGAGGTCCTTTAATTTTGGAAATACGGACTCCAACAATGTTTTGAAGCGATCGCCGTTCATCTTCTGATCGATAAAAATCAAGTCAATTGTTCCATAAAACGTGATGGCACCCCACACCATGACTCCACCTTCTCGGCTGTGGTGGCGGCTTAAATATAGTTCATCTTTTCGCAAATCGTGATAATAGTATTGAAAGCCATCAGGACCATCTAAATTAAAACGTTTTTCATCAGTAAAGACAACTGAACGCCAATCATTAAGTCGAGTGTCAGATTGAACAGTCCACGTCATGTATTTTTTCGCGAATTGAAGCCGTTTTTCTTTGCGTATTGCATTCAGAGGGGGTTTTTTCTTGATTTTCATACGCTTCAGGTGTTCTGCATTTCTGATTGTACGCTGAACAGTTGAAAGGCTTGCTTTTACTCCGGCTAATTCCTTAATCTTAGCTGCAGACTTAGTCGAATTTGAAGCAATTCGAACAATTTTGCGTACTGCTTGTTCAGACAGTGCTTTTTGTTTTCCTTTGAAGTTTTTTCCATATGCCTCTGGATCCTTTAAATATCTATCGACAGTTCTGGAGCTGCGCTTTATCTGTTTGGCAATGTTTCGGTTGGATAGTCCTTGCGAGTGAAAGAAGTCTACTTTTTGACGTTCCAATAAGCTCATAACAGTAGCTTTTCCCATTTTTGCATTAAATGTAGGTCGAAAACAATTTATTTATTTATTTTTAGTATTTTTTTCAATAAAAAAACTGCACTAGTTTACTCAAGACAAAGAAATGTAAATTGCGTCTATTTCAATGACCAACCGAAAGCCCACGTGTTTGCATAAACATTTCTGGAATCTAAGAATGTACAGTTATTTCTTTCGCAAATCAACCAACTATAAGCACATATATTTCGAACAAGATTCGAACTCTAATAAGAAAAGTATTTTGGACAGTTAGAACAAGCGTGATTATAAATAGAACAGTTTATTTAAAAAAAAACGTTGGTGCGTCTAACCTAAGACCAGCAGTGTATAGCGACTACTACTTATTTCATTTGGGAGAGACGAATATCTGCACGAACAGCATGTGCTTGGTTGTGTGCCCTTCGAATATTTGACTTTAGTGAGAACACCTGTGATATTTTCCAGTGCTTCTGTGTTCCGTCTCTCCATTTTTCTGAAAAAAAAAACACACAACTAGATAGACCATTGTGCTTGTTGTCACATCGAAGTTGTTCTTTTTTGAACCGGATCATCTCATCGCCAAACTTCCAGACTACGCCGTCAAATCATCTGCAGTGATGAGGCTGAATTGATGGCTGAATAAATATGTTTACAAGCAAAATTGCAATTTTTTGAGCCACCTAGACTTATTATATTCCAAAAAAAATTCACTGGACAATTTGTGCATTTTTTGAGAGTATTAAGATCGACGTAAATTTATCGTCAAATGGTTTCAGTTGGGCTTATTCGGACCCACATTTGGTAAGCGAATCATTTTAAGAAATAAATCATAATATTAAACGTCTAGATCATTCGACTTGACTCCATTCGACTACTCCTTTGCGAAGAATTGTTAAGACACTTGGTTGTATGGTGAGCAGGTAAAGTTGACTTTTTATTGATTTCGATTATTTTTCTTAGTTTTATTTTCAATGTTACATCTAGGTATCTTATCTATAGTACACCAGTAGTCTCCTTTCTAGCAATATCAAAATGATTGTGAATGATCGATACGATGTTGTTTTCAGATGCAAACGAAGAGCAAGCGGATGATCGTAGTGAAGCAGATGCCGATGAGGAAACTCGTCAGTTCATTGAAGTATTCGATCACGTACTCCATCATTTCACACCAGATCAGCCAAGAGCGTCATCAAGCGATCGCGATGGAGATCCAATTATGCACTATACCGTTTCACGTAAGTGATATGATTGATTAGCCTGTTAAGCAAAAAAAATAAAAAAATAAAAAAAATCTTCTACTTACAACAGCTAACTTGAATGCAGTAGGCTCGGGAACAAGTAGCGTAGCATCAACAAGTGGAGGCTTGACCGCCAGTGGTAGCGGAGCCTCAACAAGTGGCGGGATTAGTTCCAGTGGAAGCTTGGTATCCAATGAAAATCGTATCACCAGTTTAGTAAATCAGGCACGACTACAGCGTACTACAAATGCGAGTGTACTTAGTCGTTCATTCAATCCGATACAACAACAGCGCCCCAGCATTAACATTGGTATAATTCGTTCAACACCTGTTTCTGGTTTAGGGACTGGAACCGGATTCATCAACAATACCGGCATAGACGATGGTAATAATTTTTATAATCTAGATAGATTTGAATAATATCTACTATACTGATGTCTAGATTTAATTGCTCGGTTCAACTACTACATACATCACGGCCAATCATTGTCAAGTGGAAACGCAGGTCCGAGCACGTCTGCCGGAGTCAGCATTTCTAATATCTCTGGTAGCGGATTGGGTTCACCAAACAACGTTAGTTTTACCACAAATGCAGGTACTACAGCTGGAAGTGGAGATTCTGCTGAGGGACGTGCTTCTAGTTCAAATACCAGACCACAACGGGATTCTCGGCGGTTGCTTTTAGTTGATCAGCAGTATTGTACACCACTTTCCTTTAACAACACAGACGAAAGTCAAAACGAACTTTTTAGTCAGGATGGTACGTAATGTTTTTGATACTACCTACAATGTGACTTCATGCGCTCTTATTATTTAGCTTTACACTGGTGGCTAGAGGAAGCCAAAAATCTAGACATGGAATCACAACCGGACATATGCTTAACAGCAGCTCATCAAATCATACCTGAGTTACAAGAACTGCGTGATAATACGAAGAAAAGAAAGCGCAAAACTACTCCTTCGGTAACACCAACAACTACAGGATCTGAAGAAAGACAGGAAGCAACTAGTGTTCCAACTAATCTATTAACTTCCTCAGTGCCTACTTTATTCTCTAATCCCACAAGTAACACAGTTAGTAGGCGAAGTGCTATTCCCGTATTGGTCCCAAGAAGTACAGATCAACGTGATATTGCAAATCCCTCATCAGTAAACGAAAATACAAATCAAGATGAGAGCGTGCCTGATGAAAATAATACAGGTAATTAGTTAAATTCTGGTTTAGCTTACTTTTAATCCATATAGATTCCACCACTAAAATGAAAAATACTAAACTTACCTTTTTGTGATAACAGTTAACATACGAACGTTGAGAGGAAGACAGGTCCATACAAATTTAAGGCGATCACTGAGAACTCAAAATCGCAATCGAACAACCGGTAAATAAATAACCCTATTATTGAATTTATTTTATTCTTTTTAAATAATGGGACAAAAAGAAATAATTTAATATTATTTTTGTATTATAAAAAAAAACTGTTTCCTACTTTTTAGGTATTCAAAATACTGAAAGAAGTTCTGATGATACCAACAGAAGCCGGCGAGTTACTACTGAACCAGATATAAATGAGAGCAATGCTCCGGCCAACTCCGATAACGAAAGTCAAAATCTACAACGCCCAGAAAACCAGCTGATGACTGCAGGGTCATCACTTCCACGTACTACACGACAAACTACTACTGAACCAAATACAAATGAGAGCGGTGCTACTACCAGCTCCGGTTACGATGCTCAACTTCCACAACGGCCAGAAAACCAGCACATTAGTGTAGGACCATTTTTTGCACGTACTACACGACGAACTACAACTGAACCAAATACGAATGACAGCAGTGCTGTTGCCAACTCCGATTACGACACTGAAGTCCCACAACGTCCGGAAAACCGGCACGTTAGGTTAGGGTCACTTTTTTCACGTAGTATACGACGCCCTACGACCGAACCAAATACTTCAAATGATAGCAATGCTATTGCCGGTTACGAAACACGAACTGTACAACGCACAGAAAACCAGAACATGACAATAGGTTTATTTATTTCACGTTATAGACCACGTCATCAATCACAACAAACATTAAGTGGCACCGAAAACGCCTATAGTAAGTATTAACTATTAAAAAAAAAAATAATACAATCAAATACATTTTTTTTTTCTTTAGGTGAGGGTTCGGATATACGCCAAGGAATACGTGCAGAAATGGCTGAGGCTGCTATGGTTCCATTGCCAGATGATGAAGACGACGATGACGAGGACGATGACGACGAGGAGGAAGAAGACGAAAACGAGGAGTCAGATGTAGACGTTATAATGGATTTCGATGATGAGATACAAAATGTTTTTTCACATGTAAGCATAATAGGAGTAACCCGTTATTAACATCCCAGATCCTCATTGCACAGTCATTATTTTCTACACAAAAAATGTATTGTTTACTAAGTTGGATTCTTAAAAAGTCTTTGGAATAGCTTGTTATATCTCTATTCCTTGAGGAAAGAAGAAAATAGTATCCTGGCGTACCTTTTGTATAATACAGAAGAAACCTCAGAGGCCTCTAGACTCCATTAAACCCTCTCCACCAATCCACCTATATCTAGCTACATACTTAAACCAGATGGTCAATGGATAATTTTCAGCAAGGAAACCATTGACAAACTTTAAGACACCCACATTCCTGGCAGCTAATCTGCCCAAGTGCATACTAAACCAGACTGGATCGGTACATCCATTCCACTTAACAATATTGTCATCAAAAAAGAAAAACCTGTTCGGGCCATCAATAGCTTTAAAGCATTTAAATTCCGTGGACCAGATGGTATCATACCAACAGAACCCCAATACAACCTTGATATCCTGCTACCAAGGCTACTAACCATCATGACCAGTTCTCTATAGTTAATAAACATCCCCAAGACATGGACGGAAATAGAAGTTGTATTCATCCCCAAAGCACATAAATCCAAAGCATCTCCGCCTGATCAGTCTATTCTCTTTCCTTCTTAAAACGTTGGAAAGATTAATTGGTCACACATCCGTACTAGTATAGAACCGAATGTATTCTGCAGCTCTCTACAAACAACACTCGAATACGTGGGACTGCTAAAAAAAACAGCTACTCACAGGAAGAATTATCAACACAATTCTTGCCATCTCATCCGCACGTAGACCTGTTAGCTACAGTAACCCACAAGGGGCGTCCTTTCTCCTTTTCTCTGGAATCTAGTGGTCAACTACCTACTAGTAAATCTAGAAAAATAGGAATGCAAAGTGATTGCCTACGCGGATGACGTAGCAATAGATCAATCAGGGAAATACCTATTACAAAATGGTTGCTCTCTAAAATGGCCCCCAGATGTGATCTCGGCGCGACCCTCAAACAACTGATTTGGTCCTTTTTAGTAGGCAATACACATTCCTGCAAATCGACCTTCCCAAACTTAATGGCTTCAGTCAAGTTCGCAGAATCAGTCAAATACCTAGTACTGCTTTTGGATAAGAATATTCCAGTATATTGTCTTAGTCTGGTGAACCTCTCTAGAACAGCCTCCAACCTCAACTTACTAGTTAAAGTTCAAAGATAAGCTTTCAGATGTATTAGCGGAGCTCTAGATATTTACGCAAACAGACGGCAGCTGGTGAAGCTGTGAGAATGAGAGCCTCGTCACAACGGGCACCCACTCAAGGTAAACAATCAAAGATACTGATTCACCTTGACATCAAAGAAAACACCTACCAAACTATTACCCAACTCAGTTTTGGGCATAACTTCAGGACTACCACTCCCAGTTGCCTTGAACGGGAGTCGGATACGATCGGAACGATCGGTACCAATAACTGATTCTCATCTACGCGGATGGGTTTGAAACAGAATCGAGAGTGAGTGGAGGTGTTTTCTCCGAAATGCTTAACCTAAGCCTATACTTTCGCTTTTCAGATCATTGTAGCTTTCCAGGCGAAAACCATGGCAATTAAACCTTGTCCTGGTTGAAAAGGAATGGAATATCAACGAAGTATATTAACATTTTCAGTGACAGCCA
Organism: Rhingia rostrata; assembly: GCA_949824845.1. Classification (NCBI taxonomy): domain Eukaryota; kingdom Metazoa; phylum Arthropoda; class Insecta; order Diptera; family Syrphidae; genus Rhingia; species Rhingia rostrata. Next base: position 47,748,004 of record OX463759.1, read on the forward strand.
AGCGACAATCGAATTTATGGAACTGATATCGAAGTCAGCAATCTAATGCGGACTATCTCCTAATGAGGTGGCAGGGCATTTTACCATTCACCGCTTATCGATGCTGGGCCACAGAGATATTCCAGGGAAATGCAAGGCGTATGAGCCTGCAGACAGACAGGACACTGCCCTTGTTATCCTTCCGCCAGTAGATGTGTTAGGCTTGCGCCTCGTTACACTCATATTACGGATCAATATGGATGCTCGATGAAGCAAATCTCAGATAGATAAACGGCACAACTTGTAAATATCAATGCAACTCTGGTCTAGCTATATACAGAATCGCTCTATCTGCTTGACATTTCTGAACAGATAAAACATTAGATTCATAATCGGTATCCTTAGTGGGCTCAATCCTGTAAGCCTACATTCAAAAGACTAGGCCCCTTCGGTAATGTCTTCTGTAGAATCTGCTTGGACGTAGAAGAGATGAAAGTATTACTCACCTTCTTTGTACTTGTCAAGCTCTCTCAGTCAAAAAAAAACTCCCATCTGAGAAAATTTTTCCTCGTTATTGCTTTTGAATATTAGATGTCGGCGGGATTATGATATTCACCCCAATTGAGGTATCCGTTTGGAAGAATTTTGGCTAATAACGTCTTCGAAATCTGAGAATTTTCTATCGAGGTAATCGTTCCGAATACCATTTCCAGCATATCTTCTGACAAAATGCAACGCTGGTGATCGCGCATTGGCGATTTGCGTTGTGTCAAAAATTTTCGACAGGTATGCGTTAAATGTTTTCCGAAGTAGTCCGAAGAAGAAATACTCCGGAATCAAATGAACGCGATTGTATGCTTTTTTATTTTTTTCGACGACGGATAACTCTAAAGCAAATTGAGTTCCAATTAAAACTGACTTTCTTATCAGAAACTTTATCTTATGATTGCAGGTTTTGTTTTAAATTTTCCCACAATATTTCGCCTCTGTTGTAATCATGAATATCTGCATTCTTGCATGTTCTATGGAAACATCGGAATACCAAATTACGGAATATGTGCTCGTGTATATCGCAATATGGTCAATTTGATCAAGTGGTAATTACTTTAGGTTTTGAGGAAATTAAAAATTACGCATACTTCCTTTTTTGACAAAAATTTGGGTAATTCCTCATGTTCACGAAATACCGAAATAGTTCTTACGAAGTATATATTGTGAATTAGATACAAAAATAAATATAAGCTTACTGTAAATGGATAGTGAATAATAAGATTAATTACTTGCAGTTTTCTGAAACAGTCCGGCCTCATAATATCATCTCTATAGGCCCACAAGCAACTCCCCTAGTCCGAAATAATGCTTTAGAACTGGTACAAGGATATGCGAGCGAAACGAATCGCACTACTCAAAGAGGCCAAGAAAATAGAGAAACTGCTGCTCATCCAAACAGGACGAGTGTGCCTGTTTATTTACCAGGATCTACATCAGCAGCTACGAACACTATTAACACATCATCTTCAACATTGGTAAATTCTACTTCGGTGAATGTGTCTGCCCCTGGGGTATCTGGAATAAGATCAGCCACGACAGCAACACCAAGAATAAGCGACATGAGTGCAGAAGTTCGTGCAATTCTCGGTGACCTCGAAATACCTGAGGGAGTTGATCCTTCATTCATAGCTGCACTTCCGATTGAAATGCGTGAAGAAGTCCTGCAGGAGCACTTGCGCGCACAACGCAACCGTCAGAGAGCTCAACAAAATGCAATTGAAACGGAACATGAATCATTGGTCGAAGTTAATCCAGATTTCTTGGCTGCCCTACCAGAAAACATACAAGCAGAAGTATTAACGCAACAGCGTATCGAACAACAAAGACAAGCAGCACAAACTGCTAATCCTAATGATCCTGTGGATACTGTAGCATTTTTCGAAAATCTTCAGCCGTCCCTCAGACAAGCGGTATGCGGAAACCATTTATATATTTACTAATAAAATATTGTTTGGGAATATTATTTATTTAGATATTGACTGATATGGAGGAATCGCAAATTGCCAGTCTACCTCCGGAATTAGTCGCAGAAGCACAAAATTTGCGTCGTGACTGGGAACAACGAAACCGTCAAGTTTTGCAAGAACGCCTGCCAAATCAGGCAATATCAACACCTTCACTAGGGGGAACAGGTATGATATTTAATAAATCAGGTTTTTGTTTAAAATAGTGCGAAACGAACCTAAAAATCATTTCCTGTATTATTTTTTTTTTTATTAAGGAACGCCAGCATACATTTCTCCAAGAATTCCTACTCTTCAAAACTTAAGAGATCGTTCAAGTTGGCACACAAACTCCATATGGTATAACTCCAGTTCGCATGCGTCCAGTTCGAATGGTCTTAGTGAAGGGCATTCGCAGCAACAGCAGCAGGCTAAACCAGTTGCATTAGCGTTGATGGAAAATGAAGGCAGTCTACTAGACGTCGATGCTTTATCTTCACTTCTTGTGATGTTGTTCATAGAGGACGCTAGATTTAATATAATTAGACTACATCGCGTAATACGACATCTCTGCTACCACGCAGGGACAAGAGAATGGATAATTAACTCCTTAATTGCACTAATTAAGATGGCTAATGAGACTGACATCAGCACAATTGACGATATACTCCTTAAAAGGCCAAATCGTATCACACTTAGAGTTGATGCAGCACTCGGTTACAGAGCAAGTGTGTTTTTAATAAAACATGGTATTGAAGAATGTGTTACAGAACACGAGTATTGTGGATTATTTGGAAGATCAATACGAATCCATCCACAAGCTGCTCATATGGTTTGCCGTAATTCCCTTGATCTCTTGATAACTTTGGCTAGACATTTCCCGAGAGATTTTGTGCCCTTTAGAAAAGTGCAAAAGGTTAATACCAACAATATCCCGAGTGCTGATCAAACAACATCATCAACTGATAAGGATGGACAAAGCTGCTCATCTGGCAACACCAAAATCACGCTCAGTTCTACAGCTCCTGGCGTTTGGAGTTCACGTAAAGCCAAACAACCTAAGATTTCTCATTCCTCTGCCAGTGAAGTTTTCGCCGGGTCTAATATCACGGATTCTCAATTAGAGATGCCAAGTGATAGTGTTCTTAAATTATGCCCCTTATTACCACCTTCATCGATAAAGGTTCCTGCAATATTTGATGCTCTGCTAAAGTTAGACCTTGTTGGACGTCGTAAACCAAAGTACAAATCAAAAGATGGTTCCAAAATGTTCATAATTAATCCGCAGTCCGTACGTGGCAAATTAGAATTCATGTCATTTGAGGATTCACCCTTCGCTCAATTACTTTCGATATTGCCAATTACTGTGATTAAACGATCTCAGCAACTTACTGATAAGCTTGTAAGATTATTGTCATCTTTGGGAATGGAATTACCCAAAGAAGATCAAGTGCAGCCATATGCTATTGAAGATGATCCAGTCGATATTGCGGAGTTATCTCAGCTTGAGCAGCCATCGGTTATTCCAGCTTCATCGATTTCACCAATTCTTCCAACTATCCACCCAAATCCATCGGCGGTCTATCCACCGGAGCCACCACGTAAGCTCCCAACACGTGTGATTAATGTTCATGATAGCGACAGTGAGCCTGATGTTGATAGTGAAGAGGAGGAGATGGAAGCTGAGGCAAAACGACGCAAGTTGGCTTATCGGCCTCCATCTCTTTTCCCAAGTAAAGTTGAACAATTAAAAATTGCAATTGAAGTTTTGACAACAAAGAGTTGCTCTGAAGAAGGTCTTCAATATACAACAGAGCTGATTGTTCACCTTAGTCAATGTTCAGCCAGAGCAAATACCATTGTAGTTCAACTATTAACTCGTGGAATTATGGGATTGGCAGAAAAGGTTCGAAAGCAAATAAAAGATCTCCTGAAGGAGGTAAAGGCACATAATACCAAGGCAACAAAGCAAACAGACATCTCTGTTAACAAAACATATGTTCTTGGAAGTGGTCGCGGTGGTATAATTAATGACCGATTTACTTCTCAACAAGTTATAATATCAGCTCCAATAAAGGGTAAACCAACTTGTGAACTTCAATTATCAAGCATGGCCCCTTTGGTAGTTAAGTCTTCTTCTCAAGCTTTTTTCCTTCGTACTTTAAAAGTTTTTATTCAAGTTCGCGATTTAATAGAGTACAAAAACTTCCTCTTATACAAAAAAATAGATCCACTCAGTGAAGTTATTTGTTTGGATGAGCTCTGGGTCACGCTAAGCGAGTGCTTACTTGGTCTAGAAATGACAAACGATCAGCATGCGGTACTCATATTACAACCAGCCGTTGAAGCATTCTTCTTGATTCACGCCTCCAAAATGAAACCTCTAACTCAAACGTACCGTTCAAGTAATCAAACCAGAACTGGTCGTACGAATACCTTTACTATTTCTCGACGCACTCCAGCTGCATCATCAACAGCCGGAGTTGCCGATACTTTTGTGTTGAATGGGGGTGAACCACGTCAACAACAATCGAGGCGTGTTGCGGAAGAGAACCATGATTTGAGAGCAACACCAACAGAAGGAGCTTCTGCAGCAAGCTCATCCGGTACGAAATCGGATGTAACCCCATCGACATCAGCTGCGGCAGCTGCAGTTCTGAAACAGGCTGAAATACATCGTCGCGATCAAAAGAAATTTCTAGAATTTGCTGAAAAACATCGCACAGTTCTAAACCAAATTCTGCGGCAATCTACCACCCATTTGTCCGATGGGCCGTTCTCAGTATTGGTTGATCACACTCGCATTTTGGACTTTGATGTCAAAAGAAAGTATTTCCGAACGGAATTGGAACGAATGGATGAAGGCATTCGTCGTGAAGAGTTGACAGTGAATGTAAGGCGTATAACAGTTTTTGAGGATTCATTTAGGGAGCTATTTCGGCGTGGACCAGAAGAGTGGAAGAATCGATTCTACATTGTGTTTGAAGGTAAATTTTAGTGCAATGAAAGTAGTGATCCGTTGCATAAGATAATTTTTTAATTAGATGAAGAAGGGCAGGACGCTGGTGGTCTTTTACGTGAGTGGTATCTCATTATTTCGAGAGAAATTTTCAATCCTATGTACGCTTTGTTCTGCGTTTCACCCGGCGATCGAGTAACATACATGATAAACCCTTCGAGTCATGCAAATCCTAATCATTTATGCTATTTTAAGTTTGTTGGCCGTGTAATTGGTAATATTACACCGTTGCTGTTTTTTACAATAAATAATAATCTTATATTTTTTTTCTAGCCAAAGCTATTCACGACAATAAATTACTGGAATGTTATTTTACCCGTTCGTTTTATAAACATATTTTGGGAATTCAAGTAAAATACACTGATATGGAGTCACAGGACTACGAATTTTATAAAGGCCTGGTATACTTAATGAATAACGACATATCTACGCTTGGCTATGACTTGACATTCTCCACGGAGGTACAAGAATTTGGGGTAACACAAATCCGAGATCTTGCTCCAAATGGTCGCAATATCCCAGTTACTGAGCAAAATAAGATCGATTACATTCGTTTAGTATGTCAGATGAAAATGAGTGGGTCCATTCGACAGCAGTAAGTCCTACCTTATTTTGAGCTATAAATGATAGTTACTATTTTTTGCATATCATATTTATTCAGGTTAAACGCATTCTTGGAGGGCTTTTATGACATAATACCTAAACGTCTTATATCCATATTTAATGAACAGGAATTGGAGTTATTGATTTCAGGAATGCCCAATGTTGATATCGAGGAATTGAAACAGAACACCGAGTACCATAAATACAGTTCAAAATCTCCTCAGGCAAAACATTTTAATATATTTGGTGATATATGTCTTCATAATTTTTCTTTGTAGATTCAATGGTTCTGGCGAGCATTAAGAAGTTTTGACCAAGCTGATCGCGCAAAGTTCTTACAGTTCGTTACTGGAACAAGTAAAGTCCCTTTGCAGGGCTTTTCAGCACTTGAGGGCATGAATGGTATACAAAAATTCCAAATCCATCGGGATGAGAGATCAACAGATCGCTTGCCTTGTGCTCACACTTGGTAAGTGTATTCATAATCATAGCTGCATTAAAATGTATTTCACGAGCATTGAGCTAAAAACCTAGCATGTAAGCTTTAATACCTTTGTCATTTTTGCCAGAATAGCGTAGACCGACACTTCAGTCTGATAGTCTGACTCAAACGATTGGGTGCAACATAAAAAATCGTTACATATCTTTCGAATCTTTTGTGAAAACATTTCACATTTCCATCTAATTATGAAATCTGAATTACTATTTGTTTTAGCATGTTAAGTTAGTCCTTGAGAACAGTATCCTTATAACTCAGGTGCTTCAGCACGTATGCTGTTTTGATTCCATTTAAAAGTCTACTAATACTCCTAGGTTTTTGCATGTAGGTACGTTGTCTGTACGGTGAATTCGGCTGAATTACAAAGCAGTACGCATGAGCCTCTATTCGTGAATTTGATATGTCGAATCCAGCTGAATTCCAAAGCAGTACGCAAGAGCCTCTATTCGTAAATTTGAAAGAAATTTGTGTCCATGTGTATTAAATGATAGACGAATAACTCTTAACCATTAGTTAACCAAAACTGAAAATTCCGTTTTGGAAGAGTTGCACCAAAACTAATTATTTAGTATTTTATTTTAAACATCATTCAATTTGACAATTAGTGTTGGCAATTTTTCCTTACACATCCTAGATCTAAAAATCCGTTATAGTATTTTCTGGAAAAAAATGTTTGTTTGTTTTATAAAAAATCATTAATGTGTAATTTTCAAATGTTAGGTAGGGAAGCGTACGAATGGTCGACAAGCAAAATGTCGACTGAACATATATAAATTTCATCGACTGTTAAAATGTCGACTGAAGTTCGATCGACAGTTTAAAATCCAGACCATTCAAATGTCGATTGAAAAGTTGTCTTAAAAAATGTCGATTTTTGTCTAAAATAAAACAGGAATTCCAAGTTGATATGATCAAAATAACACTGTTAATGTTAAAATTAACATTAATAAAGAAAATATTGAATGTATCTTTATCGCAGAAAGTTCCTCCTGGTTTGATTCCAGTGAACGACCCTAACTGGAAGTGGTTGGGTGTTATTGTTTCCTCATCATTATAATCTACTGATGCATGGGTATGTGGCTGAGATTTGTTGATACCTTCAACCTCTATAAGCATCGATTGTACGGACACATCCTTCAACTTTTGGTTCCGCATAGCTTCTCTCAAAACATTCCCAAACACTTCCCATATGAGGTGCCGCCGGTGGGTTTAAGTACCATCTAATGTCTGAAGATGTAAATCTCTCCTGATGAAATGCTTCCCTAAGTTCTGATTCTGCTCCTTTTAGATTACTGCCGTTGTCGGAATAAATCTGTTTTGGTAACACTCGCCTTGAGAAAAAAGTTCTTGACACACATGATACGCGAATCTGTAAGTCTAGCATCTGGTAACGGAGCCATTTCGGTTACTGCTGGTGCAGCTTGATGTATACGACACCACTGGTAACATATGGGGGTACATCCTCACGATAAAAAATGATATCGTTCTATGCTCATCTACATATAGAGATAATGTAAACGATGAATTGCCTTAACACAGTTAGTAAAGGTACTAATTCATAACTATATATTTCCTTCTGCGCCATTCGACGCAAAAACAGTTCAGCTCCTTGCAGCTCACCTATTGTCAGAACCCCATCTTCAACACATAATCTAATCAGCTTGGTTTTCATAATGCAAACGAAACGGAACAGCCATGCCATCGTACGGTGCAAACCTGTCCAGGATGAAAAACGGGCTACGTCAAACCATGGTTGCCAGATGGTACTCATCTTTATTGTGTTCGGTCTTCTCCGGTGCTGCTGGCCATTTCGCTTCTTTCTGGTAGATAATTTACGGTCCCCGGAATCGTCTGGAACGTTCACCAAGAGATGTTTGCCCTGCTGCAACACATTCAGTTTGACTAAGCTCAAGGCGAGAAATCCCAGCCGGACAAAGGTTGACATGAGAACTCGTAGCAGTTCTTTCTTCGTTGGAATACGATACCCCTTCAAAATGTCTTTCTGCATCTTCACGAACGAAAAAAAAAAACAAAATGTATAATCCAACGAAATTAAACGATTCAAATTCTTTAAATGAGAAACTAAATTAACTTTATTATAAACCCAAAATGATTACCACTGTAAGATGTGCTCGCTGCTGGGATATTGTTCAAAGTGAAAAAGACTATGATATAGTGCTTGCCGCATTGCCCAAACATTATCATTAGTGTAGCGGCTTAAGAGAGCGAACATAAGTCATAAAACATAATATGTAATTAATGATCAGCTGTCCAAAGTAATAAATGTTAACGTAGACTTTGAAAAACATGTACAGGGTTAAGCAAACATTTGAAGCGCGATAATAAATATTAAATAATTAATATGCATTAAATAAAAAATTACATATGTGTTTAATCTTGAACATCTCAGCCGCCCTGCAACAAAGTTTAGGAGCTGGAAAGTATAGCTAATTTGCTGATAGGCCGCACAAATGTCCCTCTTGCAGTTCTAATAGTTGCCACCCGAAATAGATTGTCTATTCCTGGTTTCACCGCTTCTACACTTCCAAGAACCCATTGTGAAGGTGGTAGATTGGGCTCCTTTAGGACAACTAGATAACCAAGCTAAATATTTGGCTGTTGATGCTGCCACTTCATTCGTTCTTTTATGGTTGGTAAGTTGTCCGTATGCCAGCGACGCCGGAAACCCTGGACCATGTTCTGCAGCAGATTCCAATGCGATAATCGTTAAATTGATTTCGATTCGAGTGTTGGCTCAAGTAAACGGCTGACCTATAAGAAAATGAGCCGGGTTTAGAGGGTTCAAATCATTATCGGACAGACTACAGAACGGACGAGAGTTTAATATGGCTTCGATTTGACTTAACACTGTTGAGAGCTCCTCAAAGGTAAGAGAGGTTTCACCAATTACTCGCCGTTAGTGGAACTTCACGCCTGCCTCCCAAAGTCCGCCAAAATTTGGAGCAGATGGTGGTATAAAGTGCCACTCAATACCAGCTTGCTAAAACATCCGAAATAATGCCACTGTGACTCTGAGACATCACCAATTTGTGCATTTCGTTAAGACATCTTCTAGCACCGTGGAAATTAATTAATTAATTAATTTTTCCTCCTGGAGAAAAATCTGCTTAGGTCCGCCAGAAATACACCTGTGGTTAAATCGCTCACCAGCTCTAAATGTAGCGACTTTGTAGATAGGCACACAAATAACGCGATGTATGCTTTTGTCACCTAAGTATTTCGACCACGACTGAAACTTATCTTGATAGTGCCCGCATAATCAACACCTGTGTTGATAAAGGGTCGAGTTGGCTGAATCCGCGCACCTGGTACATCACCCATCAGTTGATTGCTTCGTAAATGTCTCTGCATGAAGCATGTCTTACAGCGATGGATGACTTTCCGAATAATATTTCGACTACCAAGTATCCAATATTGTTGACGTACTATCGCAAAGGTCTCCGATTTACTGGTGTGAAGATTATATAAATGGGTATATGCCATTATAAGAAGAGAGATGTTAGTTTTATTACTAATGATTATAGGATGTTTTATGTTGTATGTTATATTTGCATTTTTTATTCGATCACCGATTCGTTGGAGTCCATCGCTGTCCATGAAGGCTGCATAATTCAAGAGTTTTGACCCTTTGGGCAGTTGTTTATGTTGTATAATATGCTGAACATCTTCTCCGAAATGAACATTTTGGATATGCTTGATAATTTGAATCCTGGCAGTAAACACAAACACAAAGCGACAGCAATAAGCAACTACACGCTGAAGATGATACCACGACGAGAATTTTTGGGTTAAGGCAGTCAACGAGTTACTATCGCGCACAACAAATAACGAATATCTTATCACTTGTCGCTCTTCCAATTTTCCAACTTCACATTCTGAATTGCGCGAGGTATCAAATTTAGATACTGGCCAATCTTGTTGTGCTAATGATAGTCAATCTTGACCAGGCCACCACAGTTTATGTCTAACAATCTTTGATGGTCGAATACCACGGAATGCACAGTCTGCGGGGCATCGCCGAGGGGAGAAGATAATCAATGCAAGATTATCTCTGAGTCGCACAAAGCGAATATTTTCGAAATGTTAATGGTCATAGATGCCTTGATGCGACTAAGTGAGATAACAATAAAGCACCGCAAAGCTCAAGACGGGGAATTGAAACTGGTTTCAATGGAGCCACCTTTGTTTTTGCAGCTATATATAAGATCTCCTTAGTAGTTCGAGTGAGGGCTTTACTACTGAATTGCCTTCTTAGAGTTAATAACGGAACCGGGATAGGTAAAGTCCCGTACTACCTCAAAGTTATATCTGTCAATGATGACGTTCTGTCCAACTCGTCGATGTTGTGTGTCCTTTCGTGTTGACAGCATATATTTTCGTCTTGCCCTCAATTACTGCTAAGCCCATTTTTGCCGCTTCCTTCTCTATACTAGCAAACGTGGCTATGACATCACATTGGGACCTACCAATGATGTCAATATCGTCGGCGTATGCTAGTAGTTGTACAGATTTTTGGAAAATTGTGCCTCTGTTGTTGGCTCGTGAGTTTTGCACAATCCTCTCAAGAATCAGATTGAAGAAGTCTCTAAAAATGCTGGCGTATGCGGCTTTGAAATCGATGAATAGGTGGTGGGTATCGATTTGGACTTCTTTGGTTTTTTCAAGGATCTGCCGAAGTGTGAAGATTTGATGGGTTGTGGACTTTCCTGGCCTAAAACCACACTGATAAGGCCCGATCTGGTTGTTGGTAAACGGTTTCAGGCGTTCACATATTAGCAGATAGAATTTTGTAAGCGATGTTGAGGAGACTTATGCGTCTGTAGTTGGCGCAGTTTAGAGGGTCTCCTTTTTTTGTGGATCGGGCAAAAGATGCTGAGGTTCCATTCTTCAGGCATACTTTCTTCCGATCAGATTCGGCTTATGAGTTGGTGGAAGTTACTTACCAAGTCATCTCCGCCGACTTCATAAAGCTCGGCGGGAAGGCCGTCATTTCCGGCAGCCTTATTAAGCTTCAGTTTAGATATTGCTATCCTCACTTCCCTCAGGTTGGGTGGTTGGCAGCTTTCGCTGTAGTTGCCAATGTTGAACAATGCGAACATCTTTCCTGGAGTGGCACCTCTCTATATCTTCGATCGCGCGCTTTTCTTCCTCTTTTTTCTTCTTTCTAAAAAGCCGGTGTTCTTCCCTTCTTCTCTGCCTATAGAGCTCAACGGCAGCTACCGTCTTCACCTGCAGCTTAGCCTTGTAGGCCCCGTTCTTGGCTGCGAGCATCTATCGGCATTCCTCATCAAACCAGGGGTTTCTTGCTGGTGGGCGCGAGAAACCTAGCATATCAATTGCGGCTGGTCTAATGGTTTGTTGGCATCGTTGCCATAGTTCTTCGACATTCGATGTTGGTGGTATGGAGTTAATCCGGAGGTTTAGGGATACGCGTTGCACGAAGGTCTTGGCGGTCTCTTGCGATTGCAGTCTTTCGACTTTAAATATTTTCACAGTATTTCTGGATTGTTGTGGCGTAGTGGATATCCGCATTCTAACCTTGGCTGCAACAAGGTAGCGGTCCGAGACATGTTAGCTCCTCGGAATGTTCGGACATCCAAAATACTGGATGCGTGGCGCTGGTCCATCGCTATGTGATCAATTTGATTGACCGTTCGTTGATCTGGAGCAAGTCAAAACCGGTTGGATGAGACCAGTACCCGATGGTTACCACTTGTAGGTAAAAAATAATAACTTGATGTGTAGTCAGAGTTAGAACACTGGCCATTGCCAAGTTAAAGCCAATCAGAGTCTACCCTCGTTCTACAACACCCAACCAACGTCACCATTGACGTTATGCATCGTGCATAAACGACTGCCAAATACTCTACCGACTACGCGTCTGAGAAACCGTGCAACCCGATACTATCAGATGACGAAAACATCTGCCTAGATACATGTATTTAAGTCGTAGAGAAGTTCGTCACGAGCAGGATCCCAATACATTCCCAAACCTTTTACCGATTTATTAAATCCTTCAGTATCGAAAACTGAGAATTCACTATCTTCTCTTGGTATGCGAGAAAGAAGTGACTCACAGTTGGAACTCCACTTTCGTAGTATAAGTTTTGCCATAGATAACAAGGAAACTATCTCTGATTGAAATTTTAAAAGTGTTTCAATTGAATCAGCTCCCGTCATTACGTCGTCAACGTACACGTCATTGAGCAAGACTTGTGAATCATCAGGATATCTTGCACGGTAGTCATGAGCAAGTTGGTTTAACACTCAAACTGACAAGAATGGAGCACATGCTATACCATACGTAACAGTTGACAGTCGAAAATGCTGCAATTCATCGCTTGGACTTTCGCGCCAAACAATACGCTGAACGTATGTATGGGCATCATCCACCCAAATTTGCCGAAACATTTGTACAACATCGGCTGCAAACACGTACCGGTGTTGGCGAAACCGAAACAGACTCCAACTAAATCCCTTTGAATAGACGGACCTATCATTAATGAGCTACTAAGCGATTGAACGAGAGATTCCTTTGCAGAGACATCAAATACGACACGCAATTTCGTTGTAGAACTGTCTAACTTAAGTACTGTGTGGTGTGGTAGATAAAATAGATGACCTGAAGTGATTTGTATCTCACTAGCAGGAATGGGTTTCATATGTCCCATATCGACATACTCTCGCATCAAGCTGGAATACATCCGAAATAGATCCGGGTCGTTACTGACGTTCCATGGACCGAAGTCGCGATACCGCAGATCGCAAGGTTAGACCGATTATTGGCAAATCATTTTTGAAGGGTAATTGAACACAGTCCACGTCCACGTAACGATGGTTTAGGATGGCTTCGGAAGCTCTTGGGAAGGTCAGCAAAGTCCCTTGCCTTAACATTCTTAACATACTGCGCAATGCTGCTGAAGTTGTTGTAAGTAAAATAATAAATAACATTATTTTGTGTATTACTACAATATCGTGAACTAAAAGAAAAACAAAAAGAACACAACAAGAAAATATTTTTTTGTCACTCATTTTTCACATTTATAAAATTACACAGCTGTCAGATTATCAACAGTACGCGAATGTAAGCTTCATTTATTTTGTTCCGCAACTGATGGTAAACTGTGTTCCGATCGGAACTGACTTTCGTTTCGGAAATCTTTTTAACGGCTACGTCGATAGAGCTCTATGAATGTGAGCAAGTACCAAACCCGCGCGCACCCTTCGCGGACAAGGTTCTTTATTGGGTCGTTGACTATCTTAAAAAAAGAAGTAGCACTCAGAAACTTTTTCTCAAGACACCTACGCCTTTTGATGGCCATTGAAAAACTACCTGTCATGACGACATTGTCGTAACGCCACAGCAATCCGCTTACGAATGCATCTCCTTTCTGCTGCTCTATGTTTTGCAAAATATTCCTTATTCCAATCAATGCCTTGATCTTCCAGCGTGTAATGTTGACGCAACATCTTGAAGATAAAACTTTATTCCGCGATAGTCACCTGCAGCAGACATAACCGTTAGTACAACGCTAGACGGCTCCGCGAATGATGTCTGCAGTCCATTCAAGACACAACGCCTTTGAAGTTCACCTATTACAAAAAATTATAAAGCCATACAGATGACGCACTGCATACAAGAAAAATTGTTCTATGGCGGATTGTACTGGATCGGCCCGCAATATATTTGGATCTTGTTTCTCATGTGTGCACGTGCACACCGCCTGTCCTTACCTTCGTCTAGTTTAATTATAATTTTATTCAAAACCATTCGTAAGAGTAGAAGAGATATGTCACTGCCTGTGGCGTTGCTCTATGGGAGAATTCCAAGTGTTGCCTGGTTAATTCTGTGCCGAGCATATCGATTAGAGATTCAAGACTAGCTTCAGTGAGGACGTTGTTGATTGCTCCGTCTATGTCTAAGAAGGAGGCTGTAAGGATTTCCCATTGTTCGCACAACCTCGTGGTGAGCTGTTTCCTTTGATCTGCCCTTTGAAGTAGGCTTGATGTGATTTCTTCTAGAAAACTTCGCTTGTGGATGTCTAGAACGCGCTGCAGGGTTCTTAGTATAACGAAGGTTGGACTAATTGGTCTGAAGTCCTTCGCGGTCTTGGGGAAGCATTTGCCTATCTTCGGTATAAATACCATCTTCACGAGTAAGGTACGTGGTTTAGAGTTAAGCATCCCGGAGACTTTAACTGAGAGAAGGAAATCTATTCCTCGGAAATTATTGGATTGATATTAATTTGTAGTGCAGTTTGTACTTGCCGAAATCTCCCGGGTTCCGTGTCACTGCATCCGGGAAAGTGTGTGTTTAACAAGGGATCCGGGGTATCCGCGGAGGATCCTATCCGCCCTGCATCTGATCTTCTCAGAAAAAAAGGGTTGAAGTGTACTTTAGACAGAATTTCGTTAAGGCCAGCGGAGTCCTTGAGGGTTTCAGTAGAATAGCGATAATCCATTCAGGACTCCCTTTTGGATGTTTTTATGGCTTTCTTATACAGATTTAAACGTTCCTTATAATGCTGCCAAAAATTGTGTTTGTGTCAGTTATTGAAGATTGATCTGGTCATCTGTCTAGATTTGAGAGATCTTCATTTCACAAGGAATTGTTTTTAGCTTCGCTTAACTGGATACGAGACTTTCTATGCCATGCTCATCGCATTCTCAGAAGTTTGTACTTTCGCCTCCAGTTCTTCGATAACAGGGGCGTTTGTTTCTTGTGTGGTTTTGAGTTTTTACCGAAGGACTTGGCAAAACTTGGTCCAATCAACTCTCTTGGGATTTCTTAATGGTTTACTGGACTCGGTATTGAGACACAAGTCATAGAGGATCCAGCTGTAGTCTGAATGTGTATCCAGATCTCCAGTTGTCAATCCTAATGCTATTATTATATATTTTTAATGTAATGCCCAGGACTTCTTCCCACCCCCTGTGGGTTTCCATACTCGGAAAGACGAATGTTGTGGTCGTGCCCTTGTTGAAGATAGATAAATTGCTGGTCGAAAGATAATCAAAAAGTGACTCACCTCTTTTATTGTCTTGAGCTTTGACATACCGTAGGCCTACATTGGCGCCGCGCAGCCCAACAGCATATTATCCGCGTCAGTTGTTGTGGCTATGAGTTGTTGCACCTCCTCTGGCGGTTCTGGTCTGTCATGACTCATGTACGTTGAGGACACGCACGTCGATTTGGTCGCACCTTCTAGTTTAACCACTGTTAGGTCGTCTGCGCTTAGATTGGGAATCAAAAAAGCTTTAATATGTTTTTTGGCGAGTATGCATGTTCTAGGCTTACCAGTGGCCTGCTGTTTGTAAAACATATTGTATTGATTGTCCTGGAGTCCCTTAATGTACGAGCCTCTCATCCATGGCTCCTGGATAATGCCGATGTCCAAGTTTTCCTCTTTTATGGAAACCATCAGACTATCGGAGGCTTACCGTTAGTGCCACAGGTTAATCTGAATTACATTCAGCATTTTCCTTTGATATGTTTCTTTTCCCCCCAACAGCTTGTCGCTTTCGACGATGGTCCATATCATGGCATGGCATTCCTTATACCAAACTTAAGTTTGAAATCTGCCTTCTCAATAGCAGGAAGGACATCGTGCTTTGTGCGGTTCCTCCTCATTGATGACTTACCAGTCACCCATTACGAAGGTTGCACAACGCACATGTATGGGCGCGACCACTTTGTTTTCTAAGTTTTATAATTTTTTTTTAACTAAAAACAAAAATACAAATTTTTGGCGTAACAGGCTCATTAGTAACCACTGACGAGCTTTCTCACAACCATTCATGTGTGCTGGTGTACTTTTGCACGAGGCCGACTCCGAACGGTGAATTTGAGATAAGTTATTCTTCACAATTGATACTACTCGTATGATATGTCAGATCATTAACTAAATGCTGACTTTATAACATCGTTACATTGTTGGGTCTGTAGGTGATGAAGAATTTACATTTGAATAGGTAAGCAGCGTAACATAACTGTGCTAAAATATTATTAAAAATTAATCCCTATCCGGCGTCTATGAATGGATTCAGTTGTCTATGTAGGCTTCAAAGTTTTGCCCTGTTTTATTAATTTGCAACACAACGTTTTCTTGAAAATCGAGTAGGTATAGAAACTCAACTTCAAATTACATTAAATTTATAAAGCAGTGGTCTTAGGGTCAAAGAAAAAAATGATGACAATGGAGATAAAGGATAGCTTATTGGCGGTATTTTCAGGTTCAAACCTTATAAATTTGAAACCGCTGGAATCGTGTTGCTTCATGGAAACTGAAACGCTAAATATATTCTAAATTTAATAAGATCAAAAAGTGCATATTTTTGCTAATATAAAGTTGCACAGGAGCCGTAATTCAGGATAGTTAACAATCACAATACAATATCAGTTTTTCCCACATTTAAAGGTCGGCGCGACCCCAAGATATATATTTGTTTTATTTTCAAAATAATTTTTGTTTTCTTAGGCCAATTACGCAAGTTTTGGGAAGTCTTGCGTTCGGGAAATCCAAGCAATTTTTATTCGGGAAAACCTAGTGTACAGTGTGGCTTATGATTGTAACATCACATCCCGTATCAACAAGAGCTATGATTTCGACGTCACCTATTTTATTATTTTCTTTTGTAAAATAGCTTCGGTGAAATTTATGTGCTGCTGTACAATTTGATGGTATACTTCACATTATAGATTAGATTGCTTGCGACTTCAATCTTGGTTGAATGACATGTAAGTTAAACTACCGATGCAGCTTAGGTTTCTATCTCTGAAATTACTGCAACAGAAGCATTGAGTATGACTTTGATTCTAAGGGATAGTCCACCACAATGTTGACATCATTGCTCTCGAGTATTTTCGCTTCGTGGTAAAATATTATTAAAGTGCACGTGCATAAATTTGTTGGGATTAATAATTAATAATAATTCATTGCCATCGCTCTTAAATACTTTGGCCTCTTAATGAGGGTCTTTTAAACATATACCACATTAGCCAACCATCCTATTACCTAAGTTCATTATCAAGATTCGTTCGCTTCCGAAGCATGTCGTGCACACCAAAACTGACAGATGGTTTCGAGTACTCGGAATTGGTCTACTATTATTTTGTTGGTTTGAATTTCTTGT